>BLFK01000141.1:239884-263854 GCA_014634185.1 Astreopora myriophthalma | reverse complement strand
AAAAAAAAAAAAAAAAAAGCTGTAAGCTAGAGCTTTAGCACCGCAGCGGGAAAAAAAGCAGTGCATGTCATTCCGGGTGCGGCTCACATCACATTCGTGTGTAAGCAGCGTGACATTTCCGTGCTGAAATAACTTGCGATTAAGTTGAATTCTCTTAAATCAATCAATATAAGGGACTGTAGAAAACAATAACGACATCGAGGATCAAATTCAAAGTTAAGTCGGGAAAATTTAGGATAATTCAGTTGTTCATTAACCTAGTTTAAAAGCCTCAGCTCATAGCTCCCACAAGCATTTTACAGCTAACTGGCAGAGCATTCCAACAAATGATAGCAGGTTCAACCCCTTATGGGAAAACTCATTTTTCGAGCATGCCAATGCTCGGCTACAAGTACTTCACTCAATTTCCCAGCGCCACAGATATGTTCCTAGAAAGGTGATGAAACATTTTGAAACTCTAGTCCTAACACATGCGCATGCTGCATATACATGAAATGGGAAAGGTTCAGTTGCAATAGGCTGTCCTGTTTTTCAATAATTCCTCACAAAAATAACTCACAGAAATATTAATCAACAGTTGGTATTTAGACCAACAATAATTGGTGATACACCTGTATGGTCATCGTCTTAAGTCCATCAGGCAAAAAGTCTGTCATCTGAAGTAAGGCCAAAGGCTTGAACTCTTGGAATTTCCAAGTTCTTGGGTACATTTTCGAGATCGAATTGCAATTCGGAAATGTTGGTTCTTGAGGAGAGAGGAAAACCGGAGTACCCGAATGGAAGCCTCAAGGAGAGGATTAGAAAGCCAATCACAAATTCAACCCTCATGTAGCGTCATATAGGATTGAACTCCGGCCACACTGGTAGAGGGCGAGTGACCTCACCACTGTACCATCCCTGCACCCCGTGCTACCATTAAGTTTATCGGGCACTGTTATTGAGAGGGTTAACCGTCATAAGCTTTTGTGTGCGTATATGTCTTGTGACCTAGCCTGGAATAAGCACTGTGACTATATTCCCAAGAACTGGTTAAAAAGCGCTTATACGCCCTACGTGTGTTAAAAGAAGTGGCTTCGCCAGTCATGGCTCATGACGTTTTGCAGCCTAATAAGATGGGTACTTGAGTATGCATCACCTTGTACTATGTGCCAATCTTCCCACATATGTAAATGATGTGGTAGAATGCAATGGCTATCGTACACCGTCAGCTAGGTTATTATGAAGCTCTCCTATGCTCTAGCCTTTGCACGCTGTGGCACAGGCGTAATATTGTGCGTGAGAAACTTGTTTCCAACTTTCGCATCAGTGAATTTCTTGAAAACTTAGTACCAGAACCGTTGTCACACAATCCACACGGGTACGCTCTTCGCTCTCGCGGTGGCGCACACGCAAGGATAAAATTTCAATAGCTATTGACGTGTATGTTACTTGACCCACCCTTGTAATTTTGTAATTTTACTGTACAGGAAGGTAAATGAACTTATCTGTCCATACATGAGCATTTTCCCCAAACTCCGTAAATTAAAATGATGAGATTGTTGACAAAAGATATGAGGGCCATATTTAAGATTTCAATAGTTCTTTCATACTTTTACACCGACATTTTTCGTATAGTATAAAGGAAAAGTTTAACCAAAAGAAAGACAAAGAGTATGAAGGGCAGCCGGTTTATGTGCTGTACTAGGAAGATGGTTGCTGAAGAGAAATTCAATCGATCACACCGTTATTGATAAACTTATTCAGTAGGCTGGAACATGACATTGTCGGTCGGCAGCATTACAAAACAGTGTAAGGTTGCACGTATTTTTCGCCATTTTCCACGTACTCTTTAAAATCGTTATATAAATCGACCCGGCAACAAACGAGAGCATTATTTGCCTCGAAGAAAGATGCTGGTGGAGATATTGCTGTGCGCAAAGTTCTCAACATTCATCCTCTCACACAGCTAACAAGTAGAGTTTCCCTTCTTCTTAAATCTTCTTAAGTAAAGGTGGAAAAGGTCATAAGGCTATGTTCACGCTCGACCGTTTATAGGTAGATAAGAATTCCGACTTCGTGCGCATCGTCATTTCTCCAGAAGGAAACTCTTACAATTCTTAGTTTCTACACACACCTATCCTCTACTTTAATTACTATCCACTGACTTTTTCTCCATGCACGATCATCGAGTAGTCTCTGCATGCGGTCAACCTAGCTTGCTACAAAACCCCTGCGATTACTCTTTTGTCGCAACTAGCCGGATTCCCAAAACATCAAGCCCATCCACGAGACAGGCGACTATACAATGCCGGACAGACATACCAATTAAAAGGTGGACACCCCATTGGCATGGCGTTAAGATTCAGAGCTAACAGATATCACTGTTTATTGCTCTCGTCGTGCTGTAACATCACGTGACTACAATGTCGTATTTATACAGCAGGAGTTCAAGGACTCAATTATTTGACGCGCGCATCAGTTGACAACCAGTAGCTTTCTTCAGTATAACGTAACAGTATATCTCCCAAGATCAGATATGAGCATTTTAGTTACAGCTATTAGATCAGGTAATTTGGAAGAGGTGAAGGAAAAATTCGCCAGGCCGGTAAGTTTGATCATAAAAATATCCGGATTAAGATGAGCGCTGCGAAGCTTTGTCCGCAGTGATGTCTCTCCTAATACGAGCTCTGGGTTTGTTAAGTTCACGGCATGTCCTGGATGTCCTGGACGACAAAGAACTGAGACGATCGGCTTATAAAAATAACTCAGATTTGCCATTTCACGACACAGTGAAGTTAATGGGTATACTATACAATCTCTGTTCTGTCATTTTGAGGTGCTTTAAAGTGGGTTAAAGCCGTCGCATGTTGTAACTCCTTACTACTCAGCTATGTGAAGCCCCTGATTTGATGTGTGACAATAATATTGTGTATTATCGTTTTCAGTTCCCACGATATATAGTCACTTGTGATCTAGGTCTGACTGCAGATGAAATTTATTAGAAGTGACTACATCGTGAGACAAACGATAATACACTCTATTATTGTTGTGACTGCCGAGATGACGAACCACAACCTTTTTGTGTGAAACAATTGTCTTTTGTAGGGAAGCCTTGTTAACACACCCATTCAACATGGACGTAGCCCTCTTCATATTGCCGTCCAAGCTGGGAAGCTGGACGTTATGAAATACCTCGTAGCTAAGGGCGCGGACGTAAACGTGAGTCGTTGACTGGAGATTGTTTGCCAAGTTTCATAGTTAACACAATAGATACCACTTCAGGTTTTGTCTCATAACAAGACGCGCTTTTTGCATCAAACGCTGGGTATGAAGTCAGTCGGTGGGGACTGGCAAAATGATATCCCGCTGAGCAATTACAGCGTTACATTAGATATTAAAAAGATCCCTAGATACAGAAAAATAGCGTTCTTGTTATCGAAGGTAGGACAAGCAGTTTGACGGCATTTAACGTCAGTAGACAGAATTTGCATTTCCTTTCATGGTTTCATTGGCCTCAATTTGTCCGATTCCCTTTGCTTGCTGTTAAAGTTAATTCTTTGAGAAAGTAAACTATTGGAGGCTATTTATCTACAACAAGAGCTATAGTGTAGTTTAATTCAATTTGTTTCAGTGATTGGCGCAATGATAGTCACCTTAAAATCCGTGTTTGTCATCAACGATCAGTAATTGATTGCTTCGCTGAACGCAGGAGATCAGTGTCACGCAAAACTAAAATACCGACTTCTATTTATTGACGCATTTAATCTGGATGGAAGAAGATGCCTCTTTGTGTTACTATTGGATAAATTCTCTTACATTCCTTTCAACAATCCAGTGATGAACATCAACATTCGTTGAAATGTTTTGAAGTATTTTTTGAAAACTCAAATAGCTTTTACGGAGCGATTTCAGAATACCCGTTCACTTATTTACATATTGCCTTCTTCTCTTTAAGAACGAGACATAGATAATAATACACTCTATTCAAATGCTAATAAGTGAGGGGGTATTCTAGAATCTAGCCGCTTTTACTTCCGTACAAGAAGATGAAGCAGAGACAGTTTTTTCACTATAAGTCGTGATCTTTTCGATGCCAGGATCTTCCGTCACGTAATAAACCAGAATTGATTCACTTTTCGTTCTTACTTTTTACACGAATCAGATGAATTTCATTCCAACGGAAATTCCCTGGATTGTACTCTCGAGACACGACAAAAACAAAAACGAAATAAAACTGCATTACATTATCATTAGGAGATCATTTTTGAATTACTAAAGAATGAATCCCGTCAAAATAACTTCACGACGAATGAGTCTGTTTTTATAATAATTCTAAAAAAATCAAGGAGCATTTATTCCATTTCCTGTTCAGTAAATAGTAGTTGGTTTCTCTTTCCAGATGGTTTGACAAGTTTAACTTGGTTGTGAATCCACTCCCATTATTATTATTTTTTCTAACAAATGGGGGTCACCAAGCTCGCTTCTGAGATATCATAGTGATTTGCACGTTACATCATCGGCGCGATGTTGGTTGACAGAAACAATAAATCTCTCATTAGCTCCTTTTGTTAGTCAACCAGCATTTACACATTTCACTATTGTTATCCGTGTCTCTAGAGATTGGTTGCAAACCACCTATTGAAAACCAAAATAAACATTGTTTATACAGAGCTTTCATGTTGTCCGATCTTCTTTAGAAATGAGTTTTTCACATGAAACCGTAACACTGGCCTTACTTGTCTCTTGAAACTGGTTTGAGTCACCTTGCTTGATGCTTAAATATTTCTAAGAGATCTAATGTTTCCGTTCCGTTTAGTTATCTGACGAAGACGACTGTTCACCTTTGTATTATGCAGTGCTGAGCGAGAATGAAAACACTGTACAATACCTGCTCCAAATGGTGAGTAGCATTATTTCGGTATTACCTTACTGCAGCTGCTAAGCGAATAAAAAAATTCGCGATATTCGTGTAGTTTCCTAAAACAGGGGTGCGCTTATCCCGCCTCGTTTTCAGGCTTCCTCTTCTATTATCAACGGGTTAAGGTGGCTCAAACCGGTTTCAACACTTTCAAGAGCCTCACTTATCAGAAAGTTTGAGACTATAACACTATCACGTATTAACAATGTTATGTTAACATATGAAACAGCAATTATTGCTGAATAAAATGCGTCATTATTGTGACGTAATACGTAACCATGGTAACAGGGAAGCCCTATAAAAACCCCTTATATTTCGGCTTTAGTTGCTCGTATCTCAAAAACGAACTCGGTGACCCCCATTTTTTAATGCTTGAAAGTGATCGGCATACCAAGATAAAACCGTCTGCAAAGTTTCAAAAAATTCTGTGGAGCGGATTCTGAGCCACCTTATTATTTTTATTTTTTAAGGTGGCTCTGAATATGCTCCACAGAATCTTTTTAAACTTTGCAAAAAGTTTCATCTTGGTCTGTTGATCACTTTTGAGCAATAAAAAATGGGGGTCACCAAGTTCGTTTTTGAGATATGAGCAACTAAAGCCAAAATGTAGGGAGTTCCCGTTTCCATGGTTACGTATTACGTCACAATAATGACCGCATTTTATTCAGCAATAATTGCTGTTTCATATAGTACCACAACATTGCTAATACGTGATACAGTGTTGTAGTGTCAATCGTCCTAATAAGTGAGTCTCTTGAAAGTGTTGAAACTGGTTTGAGCCACCTTAAGTTGGATTATGAGTAGCAAATTATCAGTGTTGTATCTCTGCAGATACAGCGATACTACTAAATATGAGAAATAAGCAAACGAACAAACAACAATACTAATAACAACAACAAATGATTGGGAGAGAGAATTCTAACCTGTTGAATTTCAGGGCGCAGACCCTGACGGAGAGGACCCAGACGGAAACAAATTGATGGACACAACTGCAAACGAGAAGATAAGAACCATGTTGAAGAACGCTTAGATACAGGTAAGGCAAACGCACATTTTAAGCCCGCTGCACACTTTAGGAAACGGCTGAGCCAACTACCTCGCGAGACACTTTTAGTGCTCAGCTCTTTCCTCAAGTGTGCGGCGGGCCTTAGTGGTCAAGCGAGACATTCTACCGTAGCAGGCCGCATCTTTTTCACTCAACGCGCACATGTATTAACATGTAAAGGCGCAAAGAAAGTCATGTTGTTTCAAGTCTTGTGTTTCCTTACCATGGACCAAAGCAAACAGCTTCCTAGCTTCGTAACACAGCAAGAATTTTCATTGCTCGAGATAACTTTTCTCAGTTCCTTGGCAGGACGTGTGCCCTTGCAAATCTCAGGGGGTTTTTTTGGTCGAATATTATACCAACATGACCGGACATACCATTCTATCACCGCGCTTAAAAATAGGAAATTCAACATCTTCTTTACTACAATCATGAATTGCGAGAATCCCACCATTTCGAGATTTCAGTCCTAGTAGTATGCAGGACATTTGTCACCAGACCCTAGTTGAATGACCTAGCTACCACGACTATCCTGTAGCTCAGTGGTAGAGCATCCGATGTCATACATAGGTTGGACTCCTGTTAGGAGCACTCGGAATTTGTTTGGAGTACGCAAGCGTCATGACTGATAAATTCATCATGTCATTAATTAGCATAATTTATATTAGTGTATTGATTAGTGTAAAGCAATACGGAAGATTAAGTGTACGCATCTTTAAAAAGGGAAAACAGCATTATGGGACTATTTTAAGTACAGGAAAACGAAACATGTTGCTTCGTGAGTTATCTTTCAAATATGCTTTTCAAATAATCCGATTACCTAGCGAACATCGTATTCGGAAATCGTATTCGTGTCCGATCATTATGTGAAATTGCTCGGACATTTGCAAAATGTGGTCGGCGGTCAACTGTTGTCTCCAGCGCTGAGTGAAGTTCATGTTAAAACTCGAGATCAAAATAAGCTTAATAAATAAGACCGCTGAAATGTTCTACGATTGGTATAAGATGTAACGGAGCCAAAACCAGTTGTGGAATTGTACACATTTCAGGCATCCTACAGATGAACAGTTACAGCCGTTAGATATGTATTTGTTCTGGCAACTATCAATTATAGTCTATCCCCTTGGAATTATCATTTAAGACACACAGAAACGATTTATAAAACGGCGGACTCAAAGACTGACGTCGCGGTAGTACAAGAACTGCTCATTACCCAACGTGTCGGGATTTGCTAACTCATCCATTATCTTTGAAGGTTCAAAGTACTGATTTCTTTGCAGGAAACCCTCGTAAAAATGATAGAGAATGCAAAAAAGTCATTCACGTGGAGACACGTGACTTAACTGTGGTCCGTGGTCTCCTCTCCGTTAAAGTACCAAAAACACAATTTATGGGGAAAAAAATGATCATCTAAGTACGCTGGCACACTCAGTTCACTTAGGACTTAATAGGCTCTTTAGGTCACTTAAACACAATAGCAGAAGTCGCCTTCCATAACTTCGTCATTCGTACATGTTTGCTTTAAATTCACAGGAAACAGATCCAGCCAAACACCGCTGAGAGAGTCATGAGTGGGTTATTTTTGAAAAGAACCATGCACGTATATCATTATTGAATGGTAAAAATTCGCAAATAAAATGAAATGAAATTGCTTTTGAGCAGTGAACGCCGCCATTTTTTTGGCAAAGGAGAATAGATTCTGCGATAAAAAGTATTCCCTCACCTAGCAATTAATGGTCAATGTAACTTTTATATCATACAAAACCGTTGTAATATAAGTGATTTGTTTTGGTAGATCAGGTGTGATTGTAGCCTTCTAAATTCAGCATTAAGTAATCCTGACCTAAACTCCTTGGGACACGAAGCTCCAGTCTTGACTTCACAGGTCTCAGTATCCTTTAATACCCCTACATAACATCCGAGGCTTTGGTGATGAGAACGAGGAAGCTCTAGTTGTGTGCAACTATTAACCAACACGATATTAGCATCCAGAACAAATTTTGTGCGGAATCCCCACCCCCCTCCCAAGAAAAACAACATTGACAGCTCTGCTACTGAACAGTGCGACAAATCAACGTTTAGTGAGAAGCAGGGGTGGAGGTGTGGGCTCGCATAGATGCTATTTGATTGGTTACAGTGTCCCATGATATTTGGCCAGGATTGGATTGTAGCCAAAGAGCTATGACATAGAGGCAAACCCCATAGCACAGTTTTTATTACAGTTATCGACGTCCCAGCCCAAGGCTAGGTTTTTTACTAGTTTGCATGCAGGCCCACCTGTTATGACTTTCGTAGTAATGAAAGAAATGATTATGAAGTGCGGTTTAGAAATGAACTGAAGAAACGATCCTCACACTTTCTGGACGATTTAAGCAATTGTCTCTTATGTGCACTTGAAAAATTCAAGTGACTTCAACGGGAAATAGTAATATTCCTTGGCAAGTAGACTTTCTCAAAGTCCGTTTTTGTGGGAGTCCAGTGGGGCGGATTTATATCTTCTGTCAGACGACTTGGACTTCGTCGCTCGCTTCTCTCAGACGACTTGGGGCAAGTCTACTTGGCAAGTTACATGTTTCAATATTCTCATCACCAGAGCGATGAATTGGATAGATTACCATGATAAAAATATTCCTCAAATTGTTGGGAAATTTAGCATCAACATGGAACTATTAAAAGAGAAAGAAGCACACAAGAGTCAAAAGCTCGACATTTTTCACTTTGGGTTACTGAACTCGGGTTGCAAGTCAAATCTAGCCCATATATCTCATACGCTAATCTAGCAACTGCATGACATTGCTTTAACTTTGATTCAGTGTTTTTGTTATACTTTTTATATTCATTTCTTATCTGTACTTCACAATCATTTCTTTCACTTTTTATTGCTGTCGGAAAAGAAAACCCAAAGCCTTGATACAAGACCTTGCAAGAGCTTCCTACCAATTTCCGTAAAGAAGACTTTATCTAGATAACTTGGAAGTTATTAAATGAATATTCTTAAGATTGTAGCGTACTCCTGTCACCAAGGAGAGCTGACGAATAAACTCTTTATACCCCTTTAGAGTCATGGGATTAAATTAGTGCACATACACCATCGTCATATCACCGTTTTATCCTTTGAAAATTAAAGGAGCTATGTCACGGTTAAATGGGTTTGAAAAGTTTAGCTAAACTTTTCAATTTTGTTGTTTGTAATCCGTGTCAATCTTCTCCATCCTCAACCATCCTTGTTCCTTTCTGGTTTATTATTATCTCTTTGGTGTTTTTCCCCCTTTGTAAAGCATATTTTCAGGTTTCCTTCAATTTTAAGGTAAATTTGTCGATGATCAAAATACCTCAAAATATTGTGACAGAGCCCCTTTAAGTTGAGAGGCAATGGTATAATATGCTACCTACAACTTTGCTCAATCATTCTGTATAACTATAGAAGATATTATACACAGCGGCGATAAAATGACTTTTCGATTCGAGTGGCAAAATCATATTTTTGGGCCAAGGGGCAAGGATTTTTCTATTACACGGAGGTTCAATATCTGACATTCAACAAAGCTGATAAAGGCGGAAATCATGACACGCAAAAGTGGCATAGGGAAAATACGTCACTCGGACCCTAGACGGCGCTGGTATAGAATCTATGAGTAGTTTAATTCCTTGTCAACACTCTGCTCCTCCATACAATAAAATTCAATACTTTACACATCTCTCGAACATGTATCTATTTCTGAAATTTATTTCGTACAGCATACTTTGATATAATAATGCATATTTTATGGCACTATCCTAAATAAAGAACTTGGCTGATCGGTTAGAAACAATGTTAATGTACTGTCACCAGGTTTGAGAGAGCCAACAAATAATGATTTAACTTTTTTTCAGAATTATGGACACTGACCACATCGATGCAAAGAAATTAACGTTAAAAAAAAAACAAAACAAAACTTTGAATCGTAATTTGAAAATATATTATACTAGGCCTACGATATAGTTATTATGAGACATTTATAAATGAAACAGGGGCCCTCAAAATTAGCTATCCGATTCAGACGGCAAATATGATAGACAAAAAATTTCAAATATATCAGAGAATGTAAATTTCCAATAACTATTGTAACATTCCGCGTAAACGTAACTTTTAAAATCTTAGTTCTATTGAGGTACTCAGCTTACCTATTTTTTTCCTTTCATGAAATAAACCTGATGCAAAATTGCTTGTATAGGATAAGGACATAAGACAAATAACAAATTGTCCAACCGAACTAAGGTCCCCAAACCTCCCACAAATGAATTCACGATCACATTTTGTGACTGCATGCTATCCTTAAAGGTCCTCTTTAGAAACAGTGAAAAACCTACGTAACATAAAAACTTGGAAAACGCCAACCATAACGATGACTATAGATTGTCCAATCGACCACCATTGAACTCTCTGTGAAAGATACTCCGCAGCAAGACGACCGTTCGCTTCTCTAAGCCTGTAATAATTCTGGTACTTTTCGATCAGGTTGAAGTTCTCGTGAATACTAACGAAGGATTTCTCAAACTGTGTCAGAGCGGTCGGCGTCTCGCTTACTGTTCCTGCAAATCCCATAGTATCCTCATCACCTTTGATTAAATCGAAGTAAACAATGTTTTCACCGATGGAGAATTCAAAAACATTGCTGAAACAGATGGTGTAGGTTCCATTCTTGGGGACAGTAAATTTGTGAAGATCATAGTCTTTCTTTTCTTCCTTGTAGATAAATCCGCCTTCCGGGGCTTGCACAAACACATCAATTCGGGGATCGGCCCCGGTAATCGGCGCGTACTCCAGAGAACATTCAGTATTTTCTACCAGATCTTCGTAAAAGCACTCAAAGCCACTAAGCAGAAATTGCAAATGGCGGCCATTTGCTGGTGTCGAGGATAAACAAAAAGCGAAGAGCACGGTCAGATGGTAAAGCATTTCAACGCTTCAAGAAGCAGCAATCGTCTCAGAAAAAAAGATTCATTCTAATCTTGCTTTAAAGTTGAACACTTTTCGACGTCATATAACTGTAGATTGCTCTTTCAAGCGATATCACACATGTTGTCAGCAACAAAATTAAATGTAAAGTCATTGTTCGCTGGCAATTTGCATTCGAAAGGCTAAAGCCACGTGGCGTGCTCCGAATGCAGGCCCCACGACATGACGTTAAAATAAAGTTAAAATGGCTTTATTTAAAGAAGGAAATTGGTCAGGGCCTTGGCAAAAAAAACAAACCAACAAACAAACAATCTAAGTTCGAAGCAGAATCATAAAATACATACAGCGTTAATTTGAATGAACAAAATTGAGTTTGTAAAAGAATTGTATTCTTATGACGAAGTAGCGCTATTTGGACTGAAAGATCAATGTTCATTAAAATTGTTCTCGGAGTCAGTGAGGATATACTCTATGCCTTAATTCATTGCAAGTGGAAATTATCATAAACCAGTCTAACCCTGCATTTATTTGCAAATTTGAAACTTAAAGGTTATATTTATGTGTTTGATCTGAGATTGATTTTGTTTAAAACACAATTACCACCAGTTAACTTCGGAAAACTAATCAACTGAAAACTGGTCTAACGCTAATATCAAGTGCGTTTGACTGCTATTTTAAGCTATGTCATCAAAGAAAATCATTATCTTCGGTTGAAGATGCGTAAACCATTATTGTGTTTATTTTCGCTGGGAGAAACCATCTAGAAAGCATTCAAAAGTTATTCAATTAATCAATTAGAGTCTTTATTCCAATTTTCCCATCCAATCCGATTTGGGCAGATAGGTTCAAAGGCACTCGTTTCAGAACAGAGATTTAAACGGTCGACTTGTGGATGCGTACCGGTGCATGAACTTACAAGCGGATGCGGACTTCCCGAAACGTATGCCGGATACGTCTGAAGCGGCAGATATGGATGAATTTGGGAATGCGCATGCGCGTGCAGCTCTTGGAGATATCCCGCTGCCACAGGAGGTTGCGGCGCAGGCAAGACTGTTGTCTGAGGAATGAGGTAGGGGAAGTGTGACCGAAGCTCGTCATAACTGTGCATCATAGAACGCCCGGGGCCTTTCATTTTCATCATCCCCTCCTGATCCAAGCCCCTAAGATGAAACAATTAACGAACATATTAGTTATATTCTTAATTATCTGATAAATAGAAAAAAATTATAAAGTCTCAGAAGCATGTTGAGTGCCATTTGGATATTCGTGTAGGAGTTTTTAGAAATTAGGAGCTCGTGTCTTAGGTTAAATCGTGAGTGATCAGTAATTGTGTTTAAGTTAATATGATGGAAGTTACGGTGATGGAATCGGAAAAGCATGGTATACATTTAATTGATTAATTTGTATGAATATATATTGTTCTGACCTTAGAAAAATTACATGAAAACTTTATATATGCTATATAAGCCGGAACTCTAAATTTACAGGGAATTAGATAATTCCTGTTTCAGCTGTTTCTGATCCAAAACCACCTTCCGCCCATCACAGAGCTTGTTAAAAGTGCAAGATACTGATTATCCAGTTTAAATAGCGGCGTAACTTACTGCTCAGCAACACGGCGGTACAGTCGTGGTATTGAAAATTTGACTGGTGCCTCGCACTGCTCGAAATACGCTTTTCATTCATTTTTCCTGCCTTCACTTTGTATTTAATGAAACGTTAAAAAAAAAGCAGAAAACTCCCCAGGATGTTCTAGGTATTAATTCAAATAAACGACTGTAAACGTGACTAATATTCCCTCTATGCGACTATGCTGCTTTTGACAAGACTCCCTGACGACGTTTACCAAGTTGATTTTGTTCCTGACTTCTAAGGGATAAGTGACAAACAATAGGGGTAAGAACTTGGCCTCGACTGCTTTCTGTTAGTCGTATAATGAAAAAAAGAAGACCGCTTGTTTGTTTTCTTTCCAAACTTCAACCTTAAAAATGAACACTATTCTCCAGTTTGAGGTGACCCTGTTTGTGTTACAATAACTCGCAGTTTTTATCAAGGCCACACTAAGAGATCATACCGAATATGATAATATCAAAGGTACACGAAAAGATCACTAGACAAAGTTGAGTTGTTAAAAAAACAACAACTACAACAACAGAAAAATAAAATGACACATTCTGGAAGTTTACAAAAGAAAGGAATTGTGTTCAGTCGTGATCGTAACAAAATTGCAAGCATTATGACTGATCACTCTGGTATTGACCACTATCACATATCGCGCTGCTGATCTGTCAAATTTATCCCACACATTAGCTAATATTTTCCGTTGGTTTTTCACTATGCAGGTGGTTAAACACAAGCAAGGTTTGAAAATGAAAGGCAAACAGCGCTAAAACTTTTTTCCATTTGGTTGGGGTAAATGATTGAAACATAAGTATCAACGCTATTGACTCAATGGTAACATTTCTGCCCGGACACAAACACCATTCAAGTTTGCCGAGCAGAAGTATACAATACAAAACAGAAGTATATGAAATTTGATCCTTATTTCGCATAAAACAAAATCGAGCTTTAATGACCTACATGAGCTAAAATAATTTCAAAATATTTCGAAAAGGTTCTTTCTTTTTTCAGACAGAAGTCGATTTAGGAGTAACTCTTAGTCAGGGTAGTAAAAGATGATGATTCATTCACAAATTTCCATTAAATTCGTAACAAGTTGAGGAAGGGCATCTTCATTGAATTGACCATTTGGTATGAAATAGTCTTTGATTCAAGCATTTTCCTATTCTCGACAGATGTAAAACAGCAGAAGTTCCCCGCCTTTTTTCTTATATTAGTTTCTACTCTTAGTAGAACAACTAAAACTGAGAACAATCATTTTAATGACAATTCTTGAAATACATGAACGGTTGACAGAACGGAAACAAGTATTAAAACATAGCTGATAACATTTTTTTCGGTAATCAATCCTGTACTGTGCCGAAAGTGCCTGCAGTCTAGGTTCGCGACCAACTCAGTTTGCCCATCCTTATCGATCGAGGAATGGTCCTTGAAAAACCTAAAAAAGTCCTAAAAAGAGCTAAATGGAGAATTTGTAAATCAAGAATGCAAATTTCATCTAAAAAAGGACTGAAAACAGCGCCACGATGTTTTTCTTTCAGAGCAGCACGTAGACTCCGAAAATCAAAACACCGAGGCTAAAACAACACTCGCACTAAATGCGAATTACTCCTCGCTTGGAAAAAGGGTTGGAGTCGTTATTGCAGGTAAAAAAGTTCGAACTGAAAGCACGCAAAACTCGGAAATATGACTGCGTCAGTCGCATGTAAATTAAAGGAGCGAGCTGGTCAAAAGTTTAGTTACACATGCTTCGCTGTCAGTTTTGAATAATTTAGAGTGAAGTAAGTGCTCAATTGCTCAGACCTTTAGTCCAATAAACCCGGCAGTGAAAAGATAAACCGAAAGGAGGAAGAGATTTACATGAACCGAAGCTCGCAATAGCAACTTTCAGAAATCAACGCAGCTAAGTACGTTTCAAAAGTTTTGATTCGAAATGAAAATACTTGCGGCCCATTAACAAGGAATGAGATCAGAAACACACTTTTCTATGATTGCAGTCAATCCGATGATACGAGAATCAAGACTTGTCAACACATCGTATAGCATCTTCACTACGCAAGACTAGAGGAATTTAAAGTAGCACTCAAAATCGAAGCTTTCGTAGGAAATGTTACAGATTATTTCAGTGGAAATGAAACAGCAATGACAAATTCAATGACACTGACCCTTTTCTCATCTCTGCAGCTCTCACGCGCTGGCGCTTGTTCTTGAACCAGTTGCTGACTTGTGTTACAGTCAGATCGGTCATCTTTGCCAGCTCGCACTTCTCTCCTGGAGTGGGGTATGGGTTCTCCGTGTATGCTTTGTTTAAAATACTCCTCGACTTTTCCTTGAAGCAGTAGGTGGTCTCCTCGCCGTCCCATATCGTCCGCGGCAAAGGGTGCTTCCTCCGCACGCGGTACTTCCCAACTGCGCCCAAAGGCCTGCCACGTTGGCGCTCAGCTTCGATGTAGTGTGCTGTCCTCCACAAGCACTGAAGAGGTTCGTGGTTTTCTTTGGAGAATTTATGGCTCTCCAATATGGCGTACAGTTCCTTGAAATTTTCTTGCCTGAAATACACCACTGCCTTTGATATAAGAATGGTCTCGGACGTCTTTACATCAGTGTCCATTTCCGTAGGCAAGGACCAAAGAAATCGAGAAAGTCGCTCGATTTCACCAGTATTCTGAAGGAACTGACAGACTTGAGCAACTTGATCTGAGGAGAATGGGCAAGGAAACATGTTACGTTATTCAAGTATGACAACTGATGTGTCTTTGATGACCGTCGATCCTGAATGAGTCGGAATCACCTTCGGCTCAGGCGTTATATAGAGCACTGTCTCACATCGATTTTGCTTCAACAGTGGATGGAGGCTTTGTTGACTAAACTAAGCATTCCCGCTTTTAAAATGATATTGTCGAACCTCTGAGATGAACAAAACACCTTTTAGTGGACTTGTCAGAGTAGCATCAAGTGACCCAGTTCCTCAATTAGTTTATCATTAGCATGAAATAGATTCAGGTAAACTTGTTTACTTTAGCATCTAGGATTGCCTATTTCATTTGGAGTATCTGTGGCCTGAACAAACAGTGTTTTAAGCGCTCAATTGTGGCTGGATATTGAAACCAAATTGCCGGCCGTCCAGATTTTTCAAATGTGTACAAAACGAGATCTTTGGGTAATAAGAAATCTCGAAATCTTAATAAATGTAAAGGAAAAATAAAATATTCCCACTTTTCATCAATTTCAATACAATCATACTCAATGAACTTTTCTTTTGATATTGAACTGAACACCCAAGGAAGTAAAGAGTTGGTAAAAATACGAAACTGTTTTTTTGGCTAAGAAAATAATTTTTTTATCAGTGCATATCTTTTCGTTCACAGTGGGTGAAAGAATTACCAGTTCTTTCGGTGCCGTATTCAGGTTTGGAATTCACAAGGAGTTCGTCTGCGATGGCCAGTCCTAAGGCCTTTGAATGTTGGAAAAAAATATTAATCGAGAGCACATTCTTCCCTTGGGCATCACTTGTGTACTAAAACAAATCTTTCCCAGGGCGACAAAAAAAAAAAAGAAGCCAATTAAAACTGACAATCAAATGTGCCACTCAAAAGAAAATCAGCTGTGAAAGAAAAAAATCGCGAAATGTTAAAGGAGACCAACGGAAATTTTTTAAATCATCTACAACTTCGGAACTCTGTTTAGGGGCAGAATGGTTGCTTTGACTTCTGAATACAGCTGTATTTACTTAAAAATGGGCGAATTAATGCTTCAAAACGGCCGTGCACAATGGCAGGTCCAAGGAAAACAACGCGCCATTTGCCGTCCACCTTGACTCATACATCTGCTTTTTCTGTCAACAGATCACACAATGGCTGGTAGCACTTGAATGGGTTCCCGCAGCAACCTCACACAAACCCTTTTGATGTATCATATCAAATAATTAGAATATTCGGGGGACAAAACTTAATATGTTTGTAGAACTAGCAGTGATTAGGAAATCATCATTGCTGATTTCATTCTGTTGCGACCACGCACTCATCATGAATAAAGACGCTAGTATCCTTCATGGTTTTTTCGGTAAGGTGTGGGATAGATTGTGAACGAAAGAGTTACAAGTATCAAATGCTTGAATGCGTAAATTAGTCCACAAAGACGAGATCTTATGGTTTGTAATGGCGAGATCAGCCGTATTATTTTACAGAAATAGTTGCTTGAAAGAAATTTTAATTTGAGCGAGACTAGAATGCTGGGAAAAAGGAACGAAATAAACGATTCAAGTGTCAAAAGAGCAATTTCAAAGCTTCGTATTCGCTGCTTAGATATAGCAAACGCTTCCATTTAAATGCAAAATAATAGCTTAATCATAGCTACAAGAAAGGAAAAACTGACAACCACGAAAATGAGCCTGATAAGCTGAGAGCCCTCAATTATTGCATATCAAAAGAAAGTAGGATGTTAAAACCCCGCAACGCACGAGTCTATTTTCAAATTGAACGTAGACATAGTACAAAAGTATCGATTTTGAAAAAACATATAACCAAGAAGACTGCTTCACTCAATACTATTGATGGTAGCTTTAGCAAGGTACTTTAGAGCTACTAGTTTTCATATGAGCCCTGTAACTGGGCTGGCCCATAACTAGGATGAATTTATTTTTCTCCTGTAAATACGAGGGGTGATTTCAGTCTTGCTGGTGAGATAAAAAGCCAAAAAAGAGGAGAGCAGAGCTTTAAAAGACTCACCATACAAGGGTGGTGCGAAAAAAACACGAAAAAGAAAGAAAGAAAGAAACAAACAAACAAACAAGCAAACAAAGAAAGAAAAACCCAAAAGACCAGGGTGAACAAAGGTGAACTGGACTGTGTTCATTGACGTGGAGCTTTCCAGCCCAGTCACCGACATCCCTTTTGAAAAAACTGGAAACCGAGCTAGTCTGCCATCGCTTATGAACAAACCGAAGTTAATCTCACGTTGACATCAAGGAGCGAGGCAGGAGTCTCCCAGTGTAATGATGGAAATCTTCTCTACTAGAAGCCATTTCAAAGGCTAACAAAAGAATACACTGCTTAGTCAATGGACAAGCAATGTCCACTCGAACTTTGTTGCTGGTCTTCAAAGACCATCAAAATAACTTAAAAACCATAAAAGTGATACATTATAAAAAGTGCTGTAAGGAGCGCCACAATTAGGCTCAAATTTTGACACTTTTACAAAGAAAACTTCGGTCTGATTCTGTTGATGTCAGTCAATTGACTTCGCATTCTGGCCCCAGTTGTTCGAAGGGTGGATAGCGCTATCCAATGGATAAATCGCTATCCACTGGATAAGCACTAGCAAAACCGATGGAGTTATCCATTGGGTAGCGCCATCCACGTTTCGAACAACTGGGGCCTGGGAAACATTTTTTGCTATATATTACGATCTTTTGGAGGTAAGTGGCGACTTAATTGATCTGACGAAATGGGAATATCTATTGCTCGATGAAACATGAGCCATTGCTATTAGCCCTTACCAGTTTGTTCCGTTCATTTTCAGCTTGTATTTCAGTTGATTCAGAAAAAATTCAACTTAATTCAAAATCTTTTTTTCTTTTAACAGCTCAAGTTTCGCTCATAATTGTCATTTACTATCAATTTTAGATCGCTCCTTCACCTTTCAAAAAATGCCAAAACCAAATTGTTTGGAAAATTAGAGGTGTTATTGGCAGTTAAACATCAATTAATTTGGTCCGCAATAATTTCTAGCATCACAATGCCGCTCGCTTCAGTTTTACCCAAAGCTTCATCAAAAGTGGTTCTCCATAAAAGTGGTGCAGAGAGTGCAATCGTTTTTCCATTATTTTTAAATAGGCAGCAGACAACTAGAAAGCCCTGCTACCTTGCCTGCTGCCCACTTGTTTAAAAAGTATATATTTGTTAGTAATGTAACGTACATTTGTGTTTAATGTCTCTTTTTGTTCCTCTTTTTTGTATCCTCCAAACAGAAGGAATTAAGATGATTTGACTTGACTTTGACTTATCTAACATCTAGATGACCCAACAATAACTTCGTGGACTTAGAATCAGGACCGAAAACGTGGCTGCAAAAGTTCCAGTGTCATGTTATATGGATGTTAAGTGATACTAAGTGAAGAGAGACAAAATTTGTCAGCAGGGAAAAAGTCATCCGAAAGCTGCACTGCTGTTGAATCTAACGAAACGCGTTAATAAAGTTCCTCTTACCATGCAACATTTTGATTTAAACGGGGTCAGCTAATCAGCCGTTTTGGATGTCCGATTTTGGTTATCTATATGTTTCTGTAAACCTTATAATAACATCAGAAAGCGGCCACTGCCTTAGATGCATTAAGGTACACTCAACATTTTGCGCTTTTCGAGGCAAAGGGGAATAAAATTGCCCTGATCGTTTCTGAAATGAAGTGCTATATAATGAAGTAGTCAAAAACGAGGAGGTGGGGTTGGGGCATAATTACACTCCAGTGATGGATTGCGTATAGAGTTGTCTGAAACATGACAATGATTAAAATGAGATAGCGTCTCTACTCGTCTAGTTGTCTGCTTTCTTACAACTCCAAGTGAACGGCGGCGTTTCTGTCGGTGCTGGATGAGATTTCATAGAAAAGAAACGTGTAGTTGGAATCTACATTTTACAAAGTCAGTCTGAAATGCAGGGAAGTGGGCTCGCTTATTTATTATATCTAGAGGACCCCTCAGAACTATGTAACCATAATCTTCGAAATAATGCTCGCAATTCTCATAACACACTCGCTGTCAGGGCTGTTACAGTTTACATGTTACAAATCTAACCACATTGAAGAATAAACTTTAAATTACGAGAAAAATGTGGCCGAGACTAGAGATGACAATCCTCTTGTTTTCGGGGATTGAGAATTTTCCTATTATAGCTGAGATTTTAAGCACAATACTGTCTGCTTTTCACTTGACATAGACACATCTTAGACATTAGTGGACGGTATAATACTTGGGGAGATCAATATAACGCCGAAAAAACTTTCCCAGGTTACACAGTCACTAATTCCCGAATTAAAGTGACCGAGAAGCGACTCCATACAAAAAGAAATAAAGTAAGACATACGTATCATGGTATAGTTTTGAGGATTTTCGAAGTTATTAAGGAAAAAAGTCAGACACATCTTAGACATTAGTGGTATAATACTTGGTGAGATCAATATAATGCCACCTAGATTTGCAAAAATATAGCGACATAGACTGCTGTTAATACACCAAGTAGCTACAAATCGAAGCACTGCAACATGTTGGTTTCTTACAGTAGAACAAATGTCAAGTCAAAAATACTCGCAAAACATCATTGATCTTTCCACCTTTCTGGTCAGGAGCACTTCATATAACATGCAATGGCAGTTTAATTGTCTTTTTCACTAGAATGTTCCGCCGAGGTCCCTTATTGAAAACAGGCGGCAAATAGCTTCATCTCTCTTCCCTCTTTGCAGACGTTTAAAGCAAGTAATAGAATAATGGCAAAGAAAAGCATAAGTCGCGCTATAAGAAGCACTACATCAAACTAAGGCCTCATGCATTTTCCTTTGGAAGCTAAGAGACTTAGGTACTTAGTAGCAGCAGTAAGTATATCAAAGTACCCATTCTTCTACCTCAAAAGCTTTCCCAGGTTACACAGACGCAAATTCCCGAATTAAAGTGACGGAGAAGCGACTCCATACAAAAAGAAATATAGTAAGACATACGTATCATGCTATAGTTTTGAGGATTTTCGAGGTTATTAAGGAAAAAAGTCAAATTGTTTTCATTTGTCTTTAATCTGCAAAATTAACGACAAGCTGCACAAATAAAACACTGAATTAACACATTTTCTGTTTTTAATTATGGTCCTTTCTTTTTAAATATTTTCACTCACACTGTCCTGATTAGATGATTGTTTACAAAACGGATAAACACAGTTGCACTCACATTTAAATTGAAGTGTTGCTTCTTGTGTTTAGGGCGTGGCAGTATTTTCCATACCGCAAAGCTTTGCCATACAACTTATTTAGTGTGCTTTTTTTCCCCGGTGAATTGAATTAAAGACTTCAGCAATGGCAGGGATCAAAAAGCACCGAAGCCTTCTGAGATGTGCATCTTTCGTTTATAATGTAACGTGTTAATCGAATGCAATCAGACGTTTGTACACGCGGCGTGTTTTTAACGTCTACTTCCAGAGGAGAAGGCGATCCACGGCAAAACCAACAAGAAAATGCTTTTCTCTCACGAGGAAAGTCAAATTGATTGTTTGCTAAAAAATATGAATTAAAACTTCAAGTTATGTGTGATTTAAGAACGCTTTCCTTTCCAGCTTCTGTTACCTATAGCCACCATGGATGTGTAAGAATTGATGAGCGCACACCTGGATCAGGAAACACTTTTTTACTACATACTAAGTGTGGAACTACTGATGCTTGGGCTACGCACAAGCACATTTACACAACAAAACCCATGTCGTTATTTTCATCCTGATAAATTAAAGAGCACAGTATAACACATGACAGCATTGTTTAGCGGCGTCGATCTAAAGGTCCATTCAACAACAGAACCCGTAGCGATCTGTTGAAGTGATGATTCGAATTTTCATGACTTAGTTTACAGCAGTGAAATATGGACATTAATGGCATGCCGTCTTGTAACATACCAAAGGAAATGCCCTTAGAAGCAACGGGCTACCAAGGGTGAGGGGAGAGGGGAAACCCTATACCCAGAATTTCACTGTATCAGTTTAGCACACTTAAAATAGGTGGGATCGATTGCGGATCAGCTACCTCTCTGGAAAGTGTTCACATCGGAAGTTATGAACAGACGAAAAAGCTGAAATCATATTCACGGCGTATATGATAAGTCAAACCCGTGGCCCTTATCCCAAATTAGTCGAGGGAGCATTGATTTTTTTTCCATACAAAGTGGTTTTACGTATGACCAATAAAACTAAAGCTACTTGAATATGTTTTACCCATGGAACTATCAAGTTTATGGCGAACAAAATGGCTTGAGTTAATGCTTTTTGGAATAAATTCTTAAATGTGAATGTTCAAAGTACTTAGCAGAACGGTTATAATTGTGCTGTAAAAGACGGTTCCAACTCAGTTTCTAGTGCATGGATGAAGTCTGATAATAACTGAAATCAAATGAGCTATACTTTGGTGCAATTGTCTGCTGTTCATATATTTCTCCTGCTCCCAGTATCCGATAAAGCTTTTTCTTGCATGTAAGGGGACAGAACTAATTAACAAACTTGCCTTATTTGCGAAAATAAGGTGGCATTCAGCTTCGTTAATGTCGTTGAACGTCTCCGTATTTCTAAACAAAAAGAAACTGCTGTCGACTTTACTCTCTTTTGTACATTTGTTCATTGTGTTTTACACTGTACACCAGCCTGTTTCCGTATGCCGAAATAAAACAAAGGCACACGAGGCGAGGATGATTATTACTTTGAAGTACTGAACGTTTTTCGCACTTTCTGCAGTTGTCTATGCAAAGTGAGTTCTTGCGCTTTCTATCCTGTCATCAACAATTGCAGCTGGAAAAATACAGCCTGCTATGTTCACTTTTCAGTTCCGCTGGGCATTTAGCCACACCTCAGCAACCAACAGTCTGAAGCCAGAAAATTTCGGGTTTCAAATCATGTCAAAAGCAAGTCAATTCAATTTGACAAGCACCTGGAGAGCCTTTCCCAAGCAAGCATGAAAAAAGACAGCATATTAAAAAGCTTCTTTGTTGTTAATAGTGAAACTACTTCATTTTTCATCTCACCTGTCCTTTAGCTCACCAATGAATTGCCCATGCAGTATGGTTGTTAATTTTGGTTTGGTGCACCGACGAATTCTTCACTTGTTACGATACAAGTAAGGCTATCACGCACCGCATAGTCTTTTTGTGGCCACAGTGCAACGTTGTAATCAGTTTTCCGCCCTTCTGGGACCAGAAAATGAAAAATATGCTGTCAACACAAATCAATCTTGTTTCAAACGTTTCGGATATGATGCAAAAACGACCCTGTATAGGGCTACACGGGCTTCTGTTCAGAATCTTGAGTGCAACCGGAAACTGTAGGAAGCGCTCTCTGCCCAAATTCATTCAAAATAAAAACCCAGACACAAACAAAAGAGCAATAGCCTTTGCATATCTACACGGTCACTGCGTTATGCATGTACGTATACGAACATTTTGAAACCAACACGAAAAAAAATGTAGGTTGTAAATTGCGTAAACCGCTTAAGCTTGACTCGGTGCTCTGTCAGTAAACAGAAAAGAAAGTGCGACCCTAAGAGTAATCATAAGCCGAGCCTTGCTTTTCGACCATTCTATGAAGTGGGTAAATATAATTGGCCTCTGTATTGACTCCGAAGAAAGACTGCTTTACCATAGTTTTTCGATGAGAAAATTAAAAATGAATGATCATCGCAGTTAATTTTCCAATTTAAGCAATTGGAAAGGAGAAGCCTGAAAAAATCAGGACTTCAACGGGATTCGAACCCGTGACCTCCGCGATACCGGTGCGATGCTCTACCAATTGAGCTATGAAGCCACACATTGAGAGCCAGGTCAATTTAGTGAGTTCATACTGATTCGTATCTTCTAAAAACAGTCACTCTTCGGTGCTGTCACCTGATCTCTACTTTTAAGATTGAGCATCATTATTTTGGACCACGGTCAAAGGCAAGCAACAGATGACACTGTACAAGTTAGAATTGTTGCTATTTAGGTTCATACAGAAGATTACTTAAAGAACACGCTTAAGGTCCTACAACTAAGCGTCACACTAGCTATTCGAAGACCGAAGACAATAAGGTAGTTATTATGCATGTATCATGAAGTTGATTCCGAGTTATCCGATATCTCTTGATTTTTCAACTTTTAATATGTTGAGTGGAGGATGTGAGAATTTCTGCGCGGAAATGAAAAAAAAAACAAGGTTTGCACGTCCATGAACAAACTGGCATTTCGTTCTGATAAGCGAATCAGTCACCAAAGAAAGTTCAAATTAAGTACTATTTCAGCTGCAGAACTCAACACAATCAAAATATCGTGAGTCATGATGCCGTAATGTTAATTAATTGCGCCTTGGTTCAAACCAATTATTGCCGTTTTTTCCTTGACAACTGTTACATTGCCTGTTCATGAGACTTAAGTCAATATTTCATTACAAAGTGAAGTGCCATTGTACAAATAGCCCGGGACTTTCATCTGAGGAAAAAGCAATTTATGTTTTGCGCTAGAATGGAAAAACGACAACATCCACTTGAAACTCCTGCTTCGGAAAAAAACAAAACAAAACAATAACAGCCACAACAAAAACTATTACATTTTCATTGCCCGAAACGAACAGAATCAGACAATGATGGGGGAACAGTAATCATATCACAAAGAAATTTTATTTTTTCTGTTCGTGTTAAATCTGATGAGCAGGCGGACTTCCATTCTTTTTAAAACAAAGGATGAAACTTATCCCCCCCCCCCC
>BLFK01000141.1:160020-239874 GCA_014634185.1 Astreopora myriophthalma | reverse complement strand
CCCCCCCAAAAAAAAAAATCTGTCATTATATTTCATAATTATTACATAGGAAAGAAATTCTGCTCTTAAATGGAGATTGCGAACAATGGAAAAAAATGTTATTTCAGGTGTTCTCATGAAGGATTTTGACTAAGGCAGCGCTTGGAATTACATTTAATTAATTACATATGCTTCGATTTTCGATCTTCAAAGGAGGGAGCAAAAACCTTTTAAGCCAAGACATGGAAGTACTTCACTTATATCTTTAACAACTTGAAATATCCCATAATGACGCACGATTTTCGTCGTCATCTGAGCACCGGTAAGAACGCCTTAAACGATTATGCTCAACGTCTTCAAAGATTGGGAAGATTGAGGTCATTTTTAAGAAAAGAGCTCACCAATTCACGCTGAACAGAAAATGAATATCTTGACGCACTTGTTTGAAATTAAATTTGATCCTAATATACTCAGAGTAGGGTAGCAATTTGGTTATAAGTCTATCTAATGGTTATTATACATAAAAGATGAATAGAAAATTAATTCATCTAAAATGCCGGTAAGTGGATTTCGTAAATCTGCTGTGATTCCGGCAGTTTCTGAATGCGGGAAATGGAAAGGACTATTCCCATGCCTTTTGACCGCAAGCTTACTTATCTTGCTCTATCGTTGATCATTGCATGAGCTGGAGTCAACCAAAGAAATCTTTTATTTAACAAGATTCTTGATTCAGCTCTTATATTTTGAGAAATGTGAATTTCTTTTATCCTGAACGATTTAAAAAAAAATTATTGGGAGACGAGTCAAAGTGGAGGTGTTATGGAGATGAATGAAAATAAATAACGATTAAAATAGGCAGAAATATTAAATACAAAAAGTAGATCATACTTTCAGGGAGTGCTTGCTCGATATTATGCCTCACACTTCACAATTGTACAACTTATGACGAAAAACACACGAGTCGCTTATATTTCATACAATATTTTAGTTCTATAGGCCTTCTTTAAAGGCAATATTACTGTTTTCCTGTAGTGCTTTGTTTCATTCAGATTAGAGTGACACCATATTTCCGGACATATATTCAAACAAACCCTCAATAACTTTTGTTCAGTGATTGCTGAGAACTCTTGAGAAGAGCGAGGAGCAATATTATCTGATGCACTACACAAATCTCCCTAGAAAAACCAGCAATGAGTAATGTTAAGGTGTTGACATGAACAATCTAAAGATATACCTTGGAAACTGAAACAAACGCGCCTGTTCTTACAATTACTTCAGTCTGGCAACTTGAAGCGAGTGGCTTAAATAAAACTGAGACACTACACGTGATTCTTCTTCTGGTTTCAGTAAGTTTTCTCGAGTGTAATTCCTTTATCGATATTACGCCAAAAACTTACACCCAAGCAGCTCTCGAGTGAAATGACTAAAAATACTGTAATTGCTCTTCTCTTTTTCAGGTTCCTCAAAAAGAGTTCCAATCAAATGGGAAACATACATTGCTTTGGGGATTTCATTTAACTCTAGTGATTTATCAATTTGCTGTCGCCTCGACGAAAACTCTGGGGAATGACCATGCTACTTACCCTTTAGTTTACAGGCCAATGCAAAGCCTGATATAGTAAGACATGGAGGATAAAATCCAAGAAACCATTTCTTTCTAGCCTTGCCAAGAAATATGAAACATACAAAGAAGTTGGGAGTCTTCATCCCTTTACCAGTTACTCATTGAAGCCAAATAAATCTTAAGACCCATTACTGATTCTACATGAGAAGTATTTTTTTTCTTATTAGCTATGCGAAGTGACATTGCCGAAACAGAGTAAAGAAGCAAACGACGATTAGCGCCTGAACGTGCTCAACCTCTGTTGAAATTTTGAAAATCTAGACAGCATGTTCTTCTTAAAATGGAAGTTCATTTTTTATAAATTATTATTTATATATAGATAAATTACACTTCATAACACAAACATATTAAATTAATTTCTTTAACTGTCTCCTCATTCTTTTGATGGGGGCTCAAATGACGGGTCCCAACAAATACATAAAGTTGAGATTTATTAAGAGAGTCAACTTCGATTGGAACATAGGCAATCGATCACGCAGAAATGTCAATCAATTCTGTTCCGTCGCTTAGGGTCATAACTCACATCAAAACGAGAAACTCAATGGGAGGGTTAAGAGAGTGTGAAATTATTATTAAAATTTGAACTAATTACTGATATCCCCTTTCAGATTAAATAAAAACTGAAGTTGTTGTATAAATACATTGTTTCTTCACCTGGCACGGCCACTTTAAATTTCTTCTGAGTAAAGTGGATTTAAAAGATGTACTGCGATCGGAAAATGTGCAACTAAAAGTGCGTAAAAAACGGGATCGGTTTAACACGTTCCGAAATGGCTATAACGAAGTTTTAATGGCAACAATGGGTCATTAAAGAGTTCAAATAAAAAGAAAATTGCTTCCATTATTTGACACCTTTTTCCTTTTGTAGTATGCACAAGAGGGGTGAGCAAAATAAAGCAGCTTTCTTTAAGAAAAAATAAAAAATTATCGAAAGGCAATTTAACGACAACATCGATGCAAGGAGTCTTTTCCCGCTTAAACTGAGTTCGTCAAATTGTCAATTTTACAACAAATAATTGAGAAGACAAGCAAGCCAAACCGGGAAAACAATCCAAGATGTTCTTTTGCCACGATCTTAAATTTACTGTATAAGGTAAGAGTCCTAGCTACCTGGTTTATTAGAGCGATGATACACTAATACGTTTCCTATGCGGGAGATAATTCGTTTTTTATCCGTTTCTTGGGCTTAAGTCGGGTTTAAGCTCATTTTTTCAATACACAGCTTAAGTACTAAGCTCATTAAAGACTTTTGTGGCGCATTCTGAATGGCAATGCGTTCGCTATATCTATGATATGTTGTACTTGGCCCTGAGTGTACTAAAGCTAACGTTTCCTCTCCTACACTGCATACTCATTTGAGCAATTGCTGCTTTCCTTAATTTCGAATTAATACACTTAAGACTGTAGATTTGAGTAAAAGTGCACTCTAAAGTGTATTTACTTGCTTTGATTCTAAGCTCGTCGTTGACTCTTTCGAGTTTCTGATAATAAGGCATTTTGGTTTAAAAACATACGTTAATCCCCAGTTCATTATATTTCCACTTTTACCACACCTCGATTTTTTTCGCGCCAATGATCTCAAACATAAAGAGATCATAGTTTACACCAAGACAAACAATGTCCTTTTGAGCCGTAATATATGCACAAGGAAACCGCGAGTCAGTTCTACCACTTAACAGGCTTCAGCATCTTGAAAATATATTTCCAAAGGAGAATTAAGGCAAAAACCCATAAAAATTAACCTGAAATGGACACGAACAGGAAATGTTCAAGGTTATAAGCACGTAATTGTCAACTCACTTTAAAATCAATGTGCCCATCGCTACATCGCTAAATAGGCCTGTGGAACAACTTTTTTAAAAACGACTCAAGCCCAGCAACCCGGTCAACACTACTCAGGCACTACATCGGACCTTCTGGTCTGAGCTCGTGTTCACAACAACATATTCGGTACAGTTTTCATCCCTCCAACATCTATCACGTTACCATCACGATACTGAAAAGACTATTATCCGTCTTGAATACATTATAAGACAAAACGACCATCGATGCATAGGATGTCTCAAACCAGCCCAGTCTATGGTGGAAATGGTTCCACAAGGAATGTTCAGAATCGCAGAAATCGGTTGTAACCGTGACAGGCGAACTCATTGTGATCATGGGTGAACTGGACTTGTCACCCGTTTATGAATCATCCCCTGATTGGATTCAAACTGCAGTGCCTAAGCCAGGCATCCTTACCATCAATTTTCACTTTTGCTGGTAAATTTATTGATGATTACTTCCTCAACGACAGGATTCGGTTATTCTTTTTGTTACGACAGTCCATGCCATTCAGTTACCGCTTTCTAATCAAATTTTAGCCCACTTACCCCTGTGTCTGTTGCAAGCAATTTTAAGTAGTCCTCTGATTTCCAACATTCCCCACGTTCGCACTGAGTGACAGTGACCGTCAATCTCGCCATGATATCCCTATATGTGTATAAATAACAAATTATTTCAAAATTGGAAAGGGTTTAATTAAGGGCGGAGTACCGCGGGTAAGTTGACCAGTTCTGTTGTGAATGTTCACAACAACTTTGTCCGGTTGTTTCCAACTTTTCAAACAACTCTCAGATAGTTGGACAACTCATACGCTACATTGAAGCACCCAAGAATGAAGGTCATTATGTAATTATAATATTCCCATGGCTTAAGGAGTCTATAGAAACTGACTGCGCGTGCTCATAACAGAAAAAAAATTTTTTTGATTGTATTCGATCGTACTCCAATCGAAAGGTGGCTAATGTCTGAGTGCGAACTGGTATCAGATGGCGGAACATGTCCATTATAACTTGGATACTGAATCGTTTACCTACTCCTTAACCCTCCAGGCCCTGAGATGAATAAGCATATTCTCGTTACTGTTCTCAACATCTTTCCTACGGTACCCGTATGGAAGATATTATGGCGATGATTTTCTTAGTAGGGAAGACTTTACGAGAAAATGACGATACCGACATTTTTCTGTCTTATGCAGATCCAGACTGCTTGCTTAATCAGCTGAACACCGAGTTGAATAAGTTGTCACTTTGGTTCAGGATTTATAAGCTTCCATTAAACCAAAAAATAAAAATAAATAATAAACAAATAAATTCATGGTGTTCAAACCAACTCAAAAACGTAGAAGCCATAAGTTTTAAATTCTAATAAATTAACGAACAAAAAATTGATCAGGTAAAAGAAACAGAATCCTTGGGTGTAATTATGCACGAAAAGCTAAGCTGAAGGCCGAAATCTCTTATGTGGACAACAAAGACCCGAAGTCAATTTAAAGGATTCACAAATCGATCGCCAGTTTTTATTTATCGACAAACTCTCTTAAAGTACTGCGCCGTTCACTAGTCTATGCTGAACGTTTTTACTTTTGGTTTCCACCTATGCAACTGAACATGTTCGTCTTCTAAGTTTCCATTTACCAGAGGTAAGAATTATACGTAAATCTCATTTTAATACTCATAATGATGAGCCAATTTTTAAGAACCTTAGTGCTATAAAATTTCTCAATCTACGCTTGCTACAAAAGGGTGAATTCATCTACCCCTCTTAATAGATCGTTTTCACTCACGTGACCAGCGGCCATATTGATTTACTGAGACATAAGGAAATATTTTCATAAAAATGAAGCTCATCTGCCCGAAGATTGTTTAGGTACACCAATATGGCCGCCGTGACGTCAAGTGAAAACGAAATTCGATATATTAAAATTCACTCTTAGACAAAAGCCGTCATCTCGAGGCTCCGGGAAAAAAACTCATACACCGACATACTTCACTATTCCCCAGAACCTCGAAGTCATATTTATTGTTTGAAGTTGAATTTAAAAAATATCGAAATTGGTCTATTCCAACAAATTTATCTTGAATAGGCGAATCCATGCATACTATTCGAGAAACTCTCACGCATTTCGTTATCCTTTGTCGGACTAACATTAACACTTTTCTGTAGTTTTATCAACGAACTAAATTTTGCAACTCTTTCAGCAATGAAATAGTTAATCTACTTTTCCAGCATCCTTCCTAAAAGCAATTAGGGTATTTTTTGTAACAGCTATTGATGTTCTAGATATGTTTACTCTTGGGTCAAATTGTTCATGTAAAATCTTCATTACTTTTAGATATTTCAATACGACAAAGAACTTAACGCGACCGGTTGAATGTAGTATCCGCCGCCGAAAGTTCAACTTATGTTATTTGGGGAAGCCTAATTATTATAAGCTTCATAGTTTCTTTTAGGGCCTCCACGTCACCAATGTTACCATCAGTCTTCTTTCATATTTTATTTTTTCTTTTTTTCTTTACGTTAACTAATTTATTCAGTTTGTATGTCTTTGTGTATTTAAATTTATGAACCAGGAAAGACAGTTTCACTTGAAATGGTAAAAGATCAGTCGAGAACTACAAGAATCGCTCATTAACCCACTTAGCGGAAATATCACCTAATGCACGGATTTAGACTACATGGCAATTTGTACTCCAAGACAATAAAAGCCGGACAGCGACTGCAGGCATTAAGAACGCCATTAGAGGGCAAATCAAATTAAGATAATAAATTCGTCAAATATTACACAACGGTTTATCAGTTATATCCAATTAATTACCTGTGGCTATCCACTTTAACACATGTGGCTTAATTGGTACCTCCCATTTTTGTTTACAAGTATTTCTGGTAGTTCGCCAAGTTGAAGACATGTAGTTAATTGTTCATTTTTTAAATATTCAATGGATCATTTAATTTGACGACTTTCAGGAATAAGTGAAAGCTCACAAAGAGCAAAGGAAAAAAGGGATACCCGTGTTATAACTTCAGCGTGGATATTTTATTCCCGACTGTTTCCGAAACCCATTTGAATTGCTACACTGAAAAGTGAGGAGTAAGGACCGTGTGGGGTTTCAGTCCTTATGACAGTCCAGCAGTTTCCCCTTATCCATCCGGTCGATACCGAAATCTTGGTGCTTTAATACTCACACTGCAGTTTCTTACTTTGCCAGCCACTCAAAGAGTATTTGAATTGGAGCTTAAGCGATTATGCTGGGATACACTCTCCCAATCACCCCACCCCTTTTCCCTCCAGGATCTCCGAAACACCGTGTGACTGAGAAGTCAGTGTAGTGGCATTTCCTGAAGGTGGTCGCTTGAGTGGGTGATTGAATACGATGGGATGCAATATTCCTTTCGCGGACGACGGATGGATGGATCAAACATACGCACTTATGGCGCTCCAGGGTGGGCTTGAATATTTACATCAACCGTGGAAAAACAAATCTGGCCAGATAAAGACTTTAACCGAGACCTTCCTTCGAGAATCAGGCTCTTCATCGTTTGTAAAATCCGGCTCTTAGACGTACGCATGTAAAACTCCGGCAGTGAAAGACTAAGAAAGCGGTAGTATTTGGGGCAGAGTGGGGAAATGTATCCTGTCTAATATAACTATTAGGGAGAAATCTCAGATAGTGACGACGCCCAGTATTCTGTCAGTGAAGTGTCGACCAAATTTCGCAGACAACAGAGAAGCTAGTGGAAATATTGTCAATGCCCGGGCTGTGAAGCCAAGCGAAAAATCAGGTTGTGATAATTAGCTGTGGTTGCAGAAACAAGACTTATTGGCAACGTAAACACCTACATAGCTAATGGCCCCAGCTGGCCGAAAAACACCCGTCAAAATGATCGTCCCTTAGGAACATCAGGTGACCTTAACAACTACACTGACATTACTTAATTAAGCACGAAAGCAAGACAAAACGTCTGTACAGATAAATAATAATAATAATAATAATAATAATAATAATAATAATAATAATAATAAAAACAGTAGCAATAGAGAGTCAGTTCTCGGAGATTCGAAAACACAGGAACCCTCAGTTTGAGCAAACGTTCATTCCGTGGATTTCCTAATTAGCTACCTGCTCAATTAACCGAAGTGCGTGTGCCCTAATTGTTTTACAGTGAGTTCTCAGCTAAACGGTTGCTATGGGCGAAAAACTATTTGATGGTCACATATTTCTAAATGAAGAAGTTAATTTTACTTTCCCAGCGATGGGATGGGTCAAACGGTGATTTTCCTACAACGCCGGGATAGTGATTGCCACTTGAGTAGATTAGAATTGCGTCTGCTTGGCAGTCTGTAAGAACAACCCGGTAGACAACACGAACGAGTGCCACCCGCAACATGCTCTAACTGTCAAGCCTCGTTTTGCATAATTACAAGCGACAATGCAATATTGTTAGTGCTGAGTTTTTCTCAGATTTTTTTGAGCTGGTAGTGTTGAACTTGACAGAGACCAGTGTTCAGCTGGACCTCAGGCCACTTGTGTTAAGACGTCACTTACACGCTTTCATCCATTTGCACATTTCAACATTGGCTAAAAATGAACATCGTCTTATTTGTTTTAACATCAATCAGATACCAGTAAAATAGTGATGAGAAATCAAATCGCCATCCCAACCGCGTGGTTTTCCCAACTGACATCATACCATCCATATCAGTTACAACAATCATTTTAAGATATCTTAATGTGACAATAATATAATTCGCTGTTTACGGGCATCGATTGTTCCTTGTTCCCCTATTAGTAATTTAACACCATTTAAAAGTCTGCAAAGTCCATTTTTATTTTGCATCACTTTTGTGTCTGCTGCTGGTTGTTACAAAGCTTCGAGGTTTTCATATCTGAGCTCATCATTTTTTTCCGATACATTTAACATCTTTCATCCGAAATCCGCACTGGCATATGAAAATTCATCGTCTGAAGGTAATAAAACAACCCTTCTTTGCCTGAAAGGTTCGTTGCAGCCAGGCACAGCAAAAAAGTAGAACAAATCAAACTTGGCGCTGCTGAAGTAGACTACTTTATAGATGCAGGGGCAAAGTTGACAAGATATAATGTCTACTTGACTGCATATTGAGGAAAAGCGGTGAGCGGTGTAAAAAAGCTCTTCTTGTTAAGCGAGACAATAGCAGCCTCTTGAGCCAGCAACAGGTCATATGGTTGTTTTCAATAAAATGCTTTCCATCGCGTGGTTAAGAATAAATGAAACGAGCTTTTAAAGTGAAATGCTTTTAGGTGTCAAAATGCCTTGATCTACTTTAAAATCATTTGACATATGTTGACGAAATTTCCACCTTTCCATCCTTTCACTTAAAAGCCAAATGGAAGAACGTGAATAGTGCAGCAGGTAAAAATAAAACGCGAATAAAGGGCACTCAAAAAGCAAATGACGGATGAATTTTCTGCACCAGCGACTACAAGTGATATTCACGCTGCGCTAATTGAACTTAATGGAAAGACAATTTTACCGGCGATACCTTCGAAAGCATTTTTTAAATTCATCTATGATTGCGGGACACAACGTAAAATTTTGTTGATGATTAAACGAAAGACAAATATAGGTCACGTTAACGGTGTGCGTTGATTTTATACGCAAACGAAAGTTAAACATGACCGAGCAACAAAGCTATAACAATAAAATGGATGGACATTCATTTTTCCGCCCCAATCTTTTCAGAGACATTTCAGATACCTTCAAAAAAACTTCAGCAAAAGCTATTTGCACGTTGTTGTCTCCTTACAAAACTCAGCAAACTACAACAGCAAAATCACAAAACTGAAGAGAATTAACATCATTATGGCTTTTAGCACTTCAAATTAGAAAGAGAAAAAACTACAGAGATAACATGAAAATTTAACGGCTTTAATTGCGAGAGCTATTAGTAAGTGTTTTAGACGTGTTTGGCCGCCTAGAAACTTCCTATTTGTAAATCTCTCTAATCCGTATTGACCATACAACGGAAATAATGAGATCTCGAAGTATGTCATCTTATTAAGTCTGGTCTAATTTTCAACGACATTTCAAGTCTTATTTCTTCAAAGCAGCTTAGAGAGCTTTGAAATTCAAAGCGAATCCAATTTCAAGCCCAACTATACGACTGCTAAAGAATTGTGGCATAATCGTACTGCATCTTGACCACTGAGCTCAAATGGCCAATGAACAGAACACCAAACCGTCCGGCACTTCCAGAAACTTCTGTGGTAAAGTTTTGGACAGAAACCATCGTGACAGCTGATAAATCATTGACTCAATGAATGACTGCACGTTAGATAGATATAACATGTGCTGCAAAACTAATCCTTCAACACCTTAACATTTACAGTTTGTTTTTTATTAGTTTACGTTGCTAACATTAACATCGATGAGGTAGGATGACAGCATAGATCGATAAATTTCAATGTATCTACAAACCCTACGTCCCCGCAGTGCATTTATTTCAGTTTAACACTAGTGTAGTCTGGGGTAACAATAATGTGTTACCATGACACCGAGAGCCAATCTGCTGGGCTGTGTTGTTACAAAAAAAGTTGTTATGTCTTGTGAGACCCAGTCCAAAGGGAGATTCATTGAAATGGAACCTGATCAACTGTATTTGCACAGCCGTAGTTGTTAGTTGTAAATGTATCAATTGTTCACATGTAAGGTGTTTTTAACAAAACTGCCCGCATAGCGTATGGTTTCAAGTCATTTGCATCTCCAAGCTATACCAGCAATAGAGTGCATCTCATCTTACGGATCAATCAAAGTGCTTTATCCGCTTTTCTAAAATAAGACTTTTTAAGTAAAGCCGGCACGTGCATCATCTAAACTTACATTTGCTTATGTGTCTCTTTAATTTTGTGTCGTTTTTCTACCTTCCTCTAAACATCTTTATTTAAGATTCTACTGCTACCTATTACAACGCCAATACTGAAAGGCAAGATTAGCGTTTTGTTGAGGCTTGGAACGTTACTAAGACTTGCGTCTGCTGTTACTGACACAAAAAGGCGAATACTAACAAGGTGTTCACGATATGGGTTACGCAACTGAGTCAAACTTCAAACCTACTAGGTAATCCGTAAAAATGTGTTAAACATTTATTGCGCACTCGAGACTCCTAGATAACGTCTGGGTGATGCGTGTGTAAATTCAATTTACTCTCATTTCAAAAACACACGGTTTAATTAAAGGGAGTCACACGCCACAACAGGAAACTACGAAATTAGGAGACTACAGCATGTGTAGTTTACCATAACCAGGTAAGCAAAAGAAAATCATTTCGGTCACTTAGACAAGCAGTATATATATATATATATATATGTATATACTGATAATGCAATAAATCCCGGAGTACGGTGAACTCTAAGAACAAAGTTTGAACCTTAAAACCCTTTCAGTCGCAACCTGTTTTTCTCTAATTTCCTAGCACCATTTTTTGAAACCTCTCTGAACCAACCGTTCGAGTGACCTAGAGACCATAGAACTCTTTCCCATTTGGCCATTTATAAGTTTATTGTCTTGCTCAGCACTGAACTGCTCCAAGTCGGCGCATAAATATGAATAATCGTGAGCAACTGCGATCCTATTTTACTTAACTTTAACAACATATCCAGAGTAAAAAGACACATGTTTAACCTAATAAGACCCCTCAAAAGAGACAAACGCAAAGATAAAAAAGAACTTCAGGCAGTGCACCTCATACCCTGCGTCGTTGCGCATGACCCACCCCCAAAGCTTACGAGAATTTAGTAGTCATTCACTTAAAATATCGGTCATTAAAGTGTGAAAAGAATGGGGCTTATTTGTTTCCTTTCGGGGCTGTCCGAACTTTATATAAACTGATACAAAAGTTTATTGTAAAGGCTTGATGACAGATTGGCTATTTTATTGGAGACACGATGTCCCTTTGGAAATTCTAGACGGTCATCCGATAACCCAGGATGGTTTCTTTGCCAGAAGACACATTTTTCTAATTCACGGTAAACGTCAAGTCATCTGTTTTGAAATGTGAACCGGGACTCAGTGACTCAGAAATATAGTATTGTAACTGGCATGAGTATACTTTTGTTTCACCGAAAATTCTGCTTGAGAAACTCCGAGTCCATTAATAAAGAGACTGCAAAATCCTTAAATCTTAGTCAAAGTCTACTGAAGCTTTAAAAAACAGTAAACCGTGTATTTCCATTCCTGCCCTTCAAGGAAAAAAAAGTTATAAATCCCATCAAATACATCCCTGTGTTTGTAGTATTTGTAAATCGTGTGGGTTTGTTTTTGCTTTGGAATATCAAACGAAATTATAGTAATTCTCCAAATGCTGTGATACCAGTTATGAGCCAACAAGGATAATAAGCGACGAGCAGGCCGTTTAAAGGTTATACTTTCCCTATAATGTGCGAGCCACCTGATACGAATACTTACGCCTGCCACACGGATGAGTCGAAATCCGATCTATGCATCGTAAATGTAATTATAACGAGACAAAAATATCCTCTCTTTCAATGATCCTCGACTTTTATTTTTAAGTAGTTTCACAAATCGCGGAAACGATCAAGCAGTTTAAACCGAGGAAACCAGTCGAGCTCTCAATTGAAATGTTTTATCATGTACGTGGCATAATTAATTACTGGACCCCTTTATTTGTTATCTTTTAAAACCCAATCCGTTGATTGAAGGGTGTTCTTTAGATGTCAGGTGACACGGACTCATCAAACAGACTTAGTGCACACACGACCAGCCGCCCCGCTAAGTAAGTCAGGGCTACAGGCGAACGACGGACGCTATCAGTTGCCAAAACGGAAAGTCACAAACGGTAAGAACTTGGTATTCTTTTCACCTAATATCGCCAATTTAGAGTTAAGGCGTTCCTTTCTCGGTCTCTGACTTCTAAGGTTGTTTTAAGGTTCACACAATGTTATGATGAGCCAATATCACCTGACGGGTGTATCACATGTGTATTACAGCACACGAAAGCCTAAACCACACCAACAAATCTCCAGTAGCAAAGACTTGTAATCGAAGGTTTGATTTCAGCGTATTTATTATTTAATGTGAGTTAAATCGAACGAGAGCTTTTTGAGGTCCCAAGACCTCAAAGTTTGCAAGTTACAAGACACGAAATCATAAATCCCGTCCGCCAGGCAATAACAACTATCTCGTCTTCCCTCGAAAAACCGTAAAATGTTATGATGTTGAGTGACATGAAGCTCAAGTATCTTGTGAAGCAAAAACGCACTTTGCTTTTATTGTGGTTTGTGTGATAGATTTTCCTGCTTTATATGTATACTTCCTCTTAAAATAGCCTGTTTTCAACAGACCCTATCATTCCTGGGACTGTTCTCGAAGCCATAACATGGGAGATCCCTTGTTTCATTATTTATAACCCGTACTTGAAAATTTCGGTTTAAGGGGTAGAAGATATAGAAAATAGCTCCGTTGAGGGTTTTGAAGCACCGTGGTCTGTGAAACGTTGGCGGCGCCTTTAATTTGTGCTGCGTTGTTGTAACTCGCCAGATACCGCCGGGGTGCGTGAACTTGTGGCGTGCCAACAGCCTGAGCTAATTCCACCATGACACTGATGACACCAATTTGACTAGAGTTTGCCCTCCAGACGAATTGAGATTCTAAGAAAGCCATAAAAATGAACTAGTTCAAATTCAGTTTAATTTGAATTGTCTCTCTAAAGAAGACTAAAATATGAAAGCATACTACAAAGAACAAAGTGAAAAAAAAAACTGCTGAGTAACTCTTAATTCACCGGCCATACTTGAGGTTTTCAGCCACAGACCTACACTGAATTAGAATGACATACGATGACTCAAGTAAAATCCCGAAGAGTGGAATGAAGTCAGGGCTTGAGGCTTACCTCTTGTTGGAAGATTCTCGTCTGCTTCGCGTAATAACTGAATATTTATAGAACGAATATTTTAAACTGTAAAATCAATCCAAGACAACCAAGATTTTACATCACGAACAAGGTAAGCGCAAAACAGCGAAAATTACACGAAATGCAACAACAGGAGATGATAGTTAATGAATAATACTCACGCCCTTCACTGAGGAGCACTGAAGAGGCATGTGCAAGGGTATGCCCCAGGTATTTCTTAACCACTTCGTCACTGAATTGTATAATCCCCGATAGAGGGAAGTGTGTTTCAATCAGACTTCATTTCATCTCAGTAGTTTAAGTACACTGTTATTTGCAACAGACGTAATCTATGATTTCAGTCGGAATAATGGACTCTCAAAGGAACAAATTTCTTTCAAAGAAATGTTAACGCCGATTCAGATCTTCTCTTCCAACCATCATGAAATTCGGTGAGTGGAACAGTTTACGTTATCCATTGCTTTGGCCCTAGCTTTGGCCTTTGCAGTTTGCCGGCCGAGACATTTTTGTCAGCAACAAATTAAGAAAGGGGAATAAACGAACAGTAATTTCTATCATTTGAAAGTGATCTTACAAAGCCGTTGGTTAGAGCTAAACAGACAACGTGAAGATAATAAAAAGATTTGACTAAGACGAGATGCTTCTTTTTTAAGAAAAAGAATAAGCACAAAGTCTGGCGATATCAATGTATAACAAATGCTATGTCTAATATTCCTGACTTGTAAACTCAAGGCATATTTTTCCTGGGGGGAGAATTCTTGGTTGAATGAGTCGTTGCAATTTAATTGAGTGGCTGAAAATATCCTCCCTTTGATATGAAATTAGTTATTTTTCCTGAAAAGATTTGACAAATTAAAATGGAGCTATGATTTCAGATTTGAGTATGAGCAGTCAAAAAAGTAATTAACATAGACTAAGCTTGTTGAGCAGAAATAATTTATTATGGGATTTAAGGAAAGGAACAGAAAAAAGAGATTTTTGCAGCATTAAGGTTATCAAAACGTTAACACGCTTTTAAACTAAATCTCGCGAAAAGCAAATCCAGGGAAGTATGTTTTCACAACTTAAAATAAACTTTCAAAAGAAGGAATATGAAACATTAATGTGCTCCTTTCATGTAACTCAATACATGCCGTTAAAAGCCCGTTTTCAACGCAAGGGGACACAAAGAAAAATGAAAGTAATGTCGTTAAATTTATTTGAGTGCGACTGAAACCAGATTGAAACAAAAGCAGGAGTTGGGTCTCTCGAAACCAGTTGGAAAGGGTTTTCAAGATACCAGTTGAATGGGTACGGTGGATCCAATCCAAGGTTACTGAAAAAGTTGAGTAACAAACATGCAATAATAAACAAACATACAATTGCTTGACACCAATAAACCATTGAAGCACAAGTTTCCTATCGTGTTCTAAACAAAAACTAAGAACAACAAAAAAATTAAATGACTAGATCAGCCAGGCCCCCGCCAAGACAGCCCACACATGTGATAACATCTGAAGTGATGTGAAGGTAACCTTATATCGATATATCAAGACCCCAAAGAAAGAAAGGCTACATTAACAGACAAACGGGAAGCTTGGTGAAGCATATGGCTTGGCCAAAACGTAAAATAAATATTTATATTTAACATCTGTGTCAAAGTCAACGCAGTCGACGCATTTTCAGGCAAGATTCAAACTCCTTGCATTTCTTTGGCTTGTCAAACGAAGACCACTCTGATAGTCAAGGCGTGCGATTCTTCAAACGATAATGTTTGATTGCTATGGGTTTGATATCAAATGGTTACATGTGTTCCACTGCGGCGTTATCTTCATTTCCTTTGATTCACGCCGCTAAGAAACAAATGCGGATGGCAGCAACGCCACTAATTGAACGACAATTTCGAGTCCTCAAAAAATTCATTTCTTCAGTTCGTATGAGAGTAGTTAGGATCAGTGATATAAAAAGCTAAGAACATCAGTAACTGATGCTGCATCCATTGAGTGACTTTTCATAAAACTGCGCGAAAAATCGCTCCCACCCTTTTCTCCTAAGAGGGAACTCTGTTAGTCAAGTTAGAAAACCTCACGCGATTGAGCTTATTATGGAGGTATACGTTTCACTTGTCAGCAAATCCAAGACAAGGAAACTACATGTTTGAAATTAAAATTGCTTTAGGGAAAGACTCTTAAGTTTTCAATTTCGGGTAATTTAGATATATATTTTTTTAAATCGCCACAAAAGAAAAAAAGATACGGAAATCATCAATGAAAGTTAAAAGTCAATAAAAGGGCAACATTTCACTTCCGATGCGACCCTCACGATTCGGTGTATTTTGTTGTTTGCTCTCTGTTATTGCCAACTGAACTCTAGATAGTGTGCACCGACTTTCTGACGATATTAGTTAAATAGTCAAATCACATTTAGGTTCTTGTCAGTCATTTATAAGCAAGTTCATGGGTAAGAGCGGTTCCACTGGCCATCCTCTAGGTAGAGACCTGATATGGTCTTCATAGTTAGCGATTTGTTAATCTCATACATCAAATTTGTACCCAACTATTAAAGTGATAGCTGGGCTGGGTCTTATACTGTTTATTAACAGCAAATTATTTTAATTTTAAATAAGCATTCCTTCCTTCTTTGCAGAAAGACAGGTGTTTGGAAGTTTGTTCTTTTACAGTGTAGAGTGTAAAGTTGACAGTGTCAATAAAACAATTTTGTTTTTAAAATCGTCTTTAAAGCCGCGTGATGAAAAGCCCATGCACTACAGCCGACGGCAGTCAGGACAACTATTAAAAATAAAAAATAAAAAAAAAGGGGAAAAAATTCATTATTGATTTATTGCAAGTGCTGAATATTCGATAACATGGACTTGGCCAATAGCTGTCAGATATTGTCAACATTGAAACGAAAACACAGACAGTACATAACCCTGGGAAGAGAAATAGTTTTAATGAGAATTGAATTGTGTGATTTCCTACGAAATTTAGATCATAGTTACGACAACGAGGTTAGCATTATATGAAGGAAATGGTTACGCCGAGAAATATATCCAGACTTAACTATGATCGACGCAGAGAAAGTAACCGAGACTTTATTTCGTCTTTCTGGTAGAAAGGAGCCCTTACATTAAAGGTTACAATAAAGCAAAACTGTTTTGCTTTGTAAAACCAGCGAAAGAATGCGAAAGATTAGGTTGACCATCCGAGTCAGCTGGTAACAGGACATAAACTTGGCATAAAATTTACAGGACATAAAATTTCAGCCAAAGATTAGTACAGCTTGCCAAAGATCTGAACTATTCAATGAAAAAAGAATTTACTGATATCAAACAAAGCGCTCAAACTATGGCGTTCATCATAACAGATGAGAGACTAACAAAGGAAGCTCAACTTGAGATCATATAGCTTTGAACCTAAGTTCACTTGCAATTGGCGTTTGGTCACCCGTCAAATGGACAAAGTGATCGACTTCCCGGCTTTTCGTTAAACCCAGATGCTGCCACAGAAAACACCTTTGCATGCAAAAACTGAAACACACAGGCCATCTCCCTTTGTCGACATTAAAACTGTCCTTAAGGAGCTATGTCACGGTTAAATGGGTTTGAAAAGTTTAGCTAAACTTTTCAATTTTGTTGTTTGTAATCCGTGTCAATCTTCTCCATCCTTAACCATCCTTGTTCCTTTCTGGTTTATTATTATCTCTTTGGTGTTTTTCCACATTTGTAAAGCATTATTTTCAGGTTTCCTTCAATTTAAAGGTAAATTTGTGGATGATCAAAATACCTCAAAATATCGTGACAGAGCCCCTTTTTCCAATACCCAATGCGCCTCTTAGGTGAATACCCTTGTTGATGACCCGCTAAGACAATCTACAGCTCCTTGGTCGACAGCTAGTATTCAAATGCACGGCACAACTTCTGCTGAGACTGCATCCACAGCTTAACTGAGCCCCTTTGCACTGGGCACTGAACAATAGTAGAGTCCTGCTTACTAGCGTTTGCCTAATAGTTCTCATAGTTCGAGTTATTCACATGTCATCATTCAACTCTGTTTGGGTAGGATTTCATACCAAGGTCAAATTTATTTTATTTCGGAACAGTTTCTATCTCAGTACATCTGGTTCACAAATCGACACACTTCCAAAAAAATTTTTTCCCTCCAGAAATGTTTTCACGGTTGGTGTTGTCGAATCAATCAATCATACACAGCGAAGTGAAATTAGTTTGTCAAACAGCCGGCAAGCCACCTCTAAAGCGGATTGCCGGCAGACTTCGACAAAACAGGAAAATTTCAAAAACACAACCCGTGCATTGAGATAGTAACATCCGGTGTTATTACGAGTGGAATCGAACGACAAATAGGGAGAGGTTTCATGTTATTTTGTGTCAAACTGAAGAATACAAACTTAAGATTACTCTTGATGCTCGATGCTGAGGACGAAACTGGAGGATTAAAAGTTTCAACTGACTAAACTCTTGAGCAAAATACGTGATCTGTAGATAAGATATTTATTTTTAGGCTAGATGACTGCCCCACGAACCTACAGTAGTTAATGGCCTTGCTCTCACCATTTTCCTGTGGCTCAGTGGTATATCAACAGCTAAACTAGCAACCCAGCCGTCATAGCTACGGCTGTTTTCTGTCCGAGTAAGCCAGCGTCACTCTTCAGATAAAAAAGAAATTACACTTTCTCGTCGTTTCTTCATTTATCCCACAAGGAAAGTTAAAAAGGATTGTCTGTATTAGCTAGGAAGCCCACTATCATAGTTTTATCTTGGACACCGTGGGCGCTTATCTAAATTTATGAAACCATAACATAATTTCTGATGGTAGATCCTGAAAAGAGAAATTGCCTCAGTTGAGAACCTTACTAGCCCTTTGGTAAGCCGTTTGGGTAGCAAAGGATAGTCACAAGGAATTCCAGAGTCAGAAAGTCTCAAAATTTTTACCATGTACACCAGATCTTGCAAAAGAGACAGGATGAATAAACAGGGAGTTATCTCTGGATGTCGATACCCCCTTGCAGGTCTATTCCTAAGAAAATATATTTTAAAAACGATCTTTCAAGAGCTCGGAATTTATGATTATCACGGAACGAAAAATTAAGTAACAACTTCACAACTCAAGTTTCAGTTCTTTCATGTCCAGAGAAAAAGTTGAAGAAATTTGGAACAGTCGATGCGGCTCTTTTCTCTTTCGTCCAAATTTTAGTCATATCATTGAAATAGAAGTTCCGAAGCAGAAGTTTTGGGTGGTACCATTTGATTTTTTTTTTTTAGTCTGAAAAGACGGGCTTATCAAAAGACATCTGACACAACGCGGTCGATGTCATGAACAAGCAGCACCCTCAGCAGTTCAAAAATGTTTCAAACCCAATGTTTAGTCGAAAATAATCGTGTTATGATAGCGATCTTTTAAACAGGAGTGCTAAAATTAACTGTTTGTCTTCTTCATGTGAAGAATAATACTCTGCTCTGTCACCGGCCAGTTGTGTGAAGAAGACTGTTTTCAAAAGTAAAAGCGCCAAAACGGCAGGGGACACCTCTTAGAAGAGGAAATTTTGGTATTCCTGCCAGGTGGGTGATATAATTTCAAAACAAACCGAAAACGCTGATTTCGTTTCCAAGAAGTAAAAATAAAAGAAAGGAAGACCTTACGACGCAAGGTTGAGCTGTCATTACAACCTGTCCATTGCTGCTTCTAATGGACTGTCAGACATGTCATAAATTATTCATTTCATTTTCGCTTAATGGACGAGCACTTTTGGCAAGCACGAAGGCAAGATCTCATATTTCAGAGAGTTAAGGTGCTTTCGGAGGACAAAAAAAATTAAGAGGAATTTACAATTTAGACACAAAAAATGTTGGCCTTTCATCGAATGGGTTCATTTTTTATACGCAATTTCAGGATGGATGCGAGTGTATGATTTTCAGTTACTATCACCGTTCACTTTTCGTTCAACTGACCTATCTGATATTCGACAAAAATTAAGTGAAGAGATAAACATTCGTACCGGAGCGCGTGCAAGGACAAGGGCGATTTCCTAGAGCTTGTATTCGCATTTAGAAGGATTACTAATGGTTTGAAAATACCAGCTTTGAGTCTTGAAACTGAAAGTCACTCAATTTCTAAAACAGGCCAGAATTTGGCTCCGGTAAAATTACTGAAAATCTCACCCTGAACTAGGGCAATGCCTAGTTTGATAGGTGGTATGTCCCGGCTAACTTTATGTAACCGTGAAATTCAGTATCATTAACATGTGGTCAACTTTGTAATTAGCACTCGTAAATGTTAAACTCGAAACAGGCAAAAACAGAAATATTTTTGCAAAATATCGGCACACTAACAATAGAACATTGGCAAACAGGTTAGTAGCTTTCACCTAAAGGATTACACCGTAGGATTTCACCGTTCCCCAAAGACGCAACACTGCTTAACGAGATCTTTGACTCAAGCAATGAAACTCATGACACATGTTAAAAGAGAATGTCTCCTTAAAGCCAAAAATACATGAGATCTCCATAATTACAGTGGCTTAAAAACACAGAGAAATATAGAAAAGCATTCTTTTTTGGAACAGGAGTCAACACGTAAGTCACGTTTTGGTGTTTTGTAGCATTCTTTTAACCGTCAAAGGAATGTTTTCTTTTCGGTTTTCGGTTTATCCAATTCTTCTGGCAAAACAAGAATCAGTGTTTAAAAGCAGGATTGTATAAGTTTTATCACAACTGTATCAGTGCTCTCTGAATCATGATACGTTTGTATTGCCAGCGGAAACCGTGAAGGAGAAAAGGAAAAACATTGCACCGCAAAAAGAAACAAACGGCTGATAATATGGGAATATGAATACATCTCCTTCGAGGCAAACGACTAAGTAACAATCTGGATAACACCTGGATTAGCCCAAGAAGCCAGTCTATTGTTTAACACGTATTCTGTAGATTGGTTTGACTGTCATTTCTACAACGATAAATTCGCAGAATCAACAAACAGCGCCTTTGTTCGCGTCCGTCTCTCATAACATTATTAGCCTCCAAATTAGCATCTTTTGGGTAATAGTTCGAAGTAAACATTACAGCGCTACTTTTTCCCGTCTCAGTTTTAAAAGTTGCCATAACAAATAACCGCTTGGGAAAGAAACTCGATCTGAGTATAGTATTACAAACACAATAATTCAGTCAGAGTGACTTGCAAAGTGCAAACCTGTACATCTTGGTCGTGGTGCATTTAATAAAATCAACTCACGAGTTCAGTGTCGAAAAGGCGAAGGTAATTGCGCTTGTCGGTTGTCGGTAAGTCTTTCTCCTGAAGGGCCAGTGTTTCAGCGGAAGTGGCCTTTTCGAAAACGCAAAGAAATGGATTGACATTGTTTCTATGGTGTTTGATTTAACATCTCCTGAGAAAATATAAACCATCTGGATGGCGTGCGCTGACCAATCATAGTCCATGCTTCAAGTTCTAATCTTAATTTAATAATGACATTGTCACGCCAGTGAATGAAAATTTGTCTGATCGGTGGTGGGTGACATTTGCTTTTTAACTGTGTGCAATTTGATTCCAAGCAGCTATAAAGAGAGCGAGTGCCGTCTTAAGTTCAGACAAATAGACAATACAAGAAGTGAAAGGATAACCCGAGCCCCGGTGTTGTACAACTGATCCCAGCAACGCAGAATGCTGCCAACCTTCAGCTTTACTCCCGAGCAGGTAGCGTGCGTTTGTGAAGTGCTTCAACAGAGTGGAGATATAGAACGCCTCGGGAGATTTCTATGGTCTCTTCCAGAATGCGAAACCATCCAGAAGAACGAGAGCGTCTTAAAGGCAAAGGCTTTGGTTTCCTTTCACCAAGGAAACTTCCAAGAACTCTATCGTATCTTGGAGAACAATTCGTTTTCCCCCAGCTCGCATCCGAAGCTGCAATCTCTCTGGTTAAAGGCGCACTACATCGAAGCGGAGAAATTGAGAGGCCGACCACTAGGAGCCGTGGGGAAGTATCGCGTTCGACGTAAATTTCCCCTTCCAAGAACGATTTGGGACGGGGAAGAAACTAGTTACTGTTTCAAGGAAAAATCAAGAAACATATTGAGAGAGTGGTACTCGCATAACCCGTACCCTTCACCTCGGGAAAAGCGAGAACTGGCAGAAGCGACTGGTTTAACCACTACACAAGTAAGCAACTGGTTCAAGAACCGAAGGCAGCGGGACCGAGCCGCGGAAGCTAAAATAAGGCAAGTCAACTCCGTGTGATATTTGCCATTTTAAACTGACCGTTCGTTTACCTTTACCTCAAGTCACTTTACAAAGCTTATTTTGTTATAAAGCACTAAATTAGCCGACCCAAGTAAGCATACACTTACCCTTGCGCTACGCTACGCTCAAGTCCGTTGGTCTGATTTTGTAGTATAGGTTTTCAGACCGTACATCAGTCGAATATTACTTTGAATGGGAAATTTATTGAGCTCCTCGAGAGTCGGAAGTTGATTTAGTGACTTAAACTGTAACTAGCTGTTCATTTCATGCAAATTAATTTTTGTTCCTAAAGAAAGGGGATCGTTTTCAGAACACATCAAATATACATATATCAGTACATGACAATCCGTGTGTGTGAAAGGGAACCGCATTATCTATGGAAATACCGCGCTCTTTCCTTGGTTTATACCACAGTTAAAGAGAAGAGGATACGAAAGAATTTTTGAAGGACTAAGTCTGCCATTGTCAAGGAAGTACAAAAACCTAAAGCGATAGTTACTGGCTCGCGCAGGTCTTAATGTAAAGTAACTGTTATACAAGCTGGCTGGCAAAGGACAGCCTTATTCCCCTCTGAATGCCGCCCGCGGGATGGGATATCGCTAATACATATCATCCTTAAGTAATGGGTCGCAATTTATTTGGTATGAATATTTAATATGGTCTGACCTTGATTAGTATAAGTGTACTTCTTACTCTTCGGCTTGCGGATCTAATCACAAAGTTTCTGCGTTCAAATGTCTTATTCAAAGTAATGCCATTTGTTTTGGATATATTGTAGCATGCATTTTGACATTAAAGCGATGAATTTAGGCTCTATTGAGGCTTGAGCCAAGAAGTCAGATGACGTTTAAACGTTAGAGGAAGGCCAGGCTTATGTATAGGGGTTTTACACTTGCTTATCATGCCGTAACTGTTGTTTTTGCGTGATTTTAAACAGGGAGTCAACTGTAGACATAAGGACCAAGCAGATGTTGAATCCAGAGAAGCAGGCGATGATGAACGACGTGAAAAAGTGTGCAATTCCTGATTTTTCTCAGTGTATGAATGGTGGACATCTCGCTGGGTCGCAAACGCCTGTGCCGGTTAAACTTGAAGTTGACGACCCAACTCTTATGGCGGCCATGTCGCACGAATCTATGGCACCCGTATCAGCCACGGAATTTACCCATGGACTTCATGAGAACCACATGCTAACCACGCTAACAAACTCTTTAGTAGGACTCTAGACTCAGTGCCTTAGGTTAAACCGCATCTCCATAGCGCTGTATTTAGTATGTTCAGTGGAGTTTACAGCTTAGCAATTATATAACCCGCGCGGGAAGGCGCAATGTTTTTCCTCTTTATTGGTCAAAGCCTTTTACGAATTCCTCAGCTTCAAGCATAGCATTCTAACGTTATTAAATATTTTCAGTAGAATTTAAACATAGTTATAACATAATTATATTTTATCGTTAAATTGTAAACCTGCAAAGGACAAAATGTTGTTAGCTCGTACTCTTAGGTACATTTCAAAAAGACTGAAAGACTTCATTCATTCGCGACGTTTGCGTTGCGTGGCGGACATCACAAGCTTCTGTTTCGAGCAAATCAGGATTCAACAAAACAAATCGCATAAAAATGATTCAAGTATTTTATGTAAAATAACGCGTCGTCTTGTAATCACTTTATAGAGGTAAAAAAAGTAATATATCACCTTGTATACCTACATATATATATTGTACAGTAATCTTGCACAGGCGAACCGTTGACTTGAACTCCCTTCGCTTGATTGTAAACGAGCGCACAGAAGCGCTATATTCACCAACTGACTGAGAAAATAAAGTTTTTCACAGACCCAATACGTCCGCAAGTTGTGTTTGTTAACTAAACTAGCGCGACCTCGCTACTTCGATAAGTTTTCATATTTTCCGTTAAATATATTCAGTGGTTTCTCGTTTTACACACACGTATCTTCTCAAATATCGCCATATCACTTTTAGGAAATTGAAAACCATTTAATACAACCCGCAATATATTTAAGTACGTTGTGTTCACTTAAAATTAACACCGTAAACGAGAGAAAGAAATGGCCGTCCATCTTCTCCGCTGAGACGAATAAAAACAAATTCAACGTGTTCAGACTGAAAGAGCCCTCTTCTATCGACAGATTGCAGTAAGTTCGAACTCAAAATTGTGGCTTGGATCGATGCGTTACTGAAGGATATTCAATTATTATGTTATTTTTACAATAAGACACGATGAGCGGTGCTTAAGAAGGAAATTTGGGCAATAAAAAGATTGGGTTTCCCGTTCGATTTCTATCAAGGTTCAAGGTCTTAAGATCAGGCGCAAGACTGACAAGGTGGTGGTATTGCACTGCTCGAGTCGTTCAAATGACGAACAGTTCAACCTTTCGCCCTTTCTTTGCGAACTCAACAAAGGAAAAGAAAAGGTAAAAAGACGAACAACAGTACATAATTGTTACATTGTCCAAAAGTAGAAAGACCCATAGTAAGAATGAAGAGAATCGTTGAATTAAAGGACAACACTCTCCGACTTGTCCCATGCCAGCATATTCATTTCGTGACTCGGGCGTGGGGTTTTGTGAAAGTACTCGTTTTATCAAGCGTAGAAATCTTTAGTGACGACAGGCAGTGGCGTTAAGCCAGTGACAGTGCGGTTGCATCCCCAGGAGGTTCAAACCACAACTGTCCTTTATCTTTATCACGCGCCTTCTCGAAAATGTATTTATCTCGTCCATTTTCGACACAAAAGCACCATAATTCACATGTATCTTGCGCCTTTGTTCCACGCTCACATCTCTTTAAATAAAGCAATTAAAGCACAAAAGACATTGTACGAGTTGAACAGCGTTTATCCACCAAGCACATGTCAAAACACATGTTAACAGCAGCTACTATTTTGGGTTTTTATGCACGCAAAATGGAGTGAAAAAGATCGAAAGCATTAGTGCTTACACAGTTGGGCTCTGTGTGAGTCCTGGGTCGAAATTTATCGACTGCAATGTGAAATGTTTTTACAGTGCAGAAGAAAAACACACCGAAAGCCAGCTTCAAAAATAAAACATAATCAAGAGCGCTTGATTGAAAAAACAAGATGATTCACGGTGTTCCAAGAAAGTTGCTTTGTTTTTATTTACACCAAGCAAAGGAGGCGATGTTATAAAATGTATTTATTTTATTTTATTTTTTTCCAGGAACAAATTTAACGCGGCGTGATTGCTTGGTGTATGTGTAAATGACAATAACAACGAGGGAAATTTATAATCGGGAGACTCTAAGTCTGGGTATTAGAGCTACGTTAACTCAAGGCTTTTAACTAGTCGTGGTTTGTGTACTCAAATGAGTGGTAATAGCGGAAGACCCAGAAAGCCCACATGATCATCTTTGTAACCCGAGTATCCTTTTCCTCCCATTCGCACAAATGAACAAATGTCCAGAAGTGATAAGAGATGAGCTATAAAATACATATGCGCTTCACGGACTGCCGCGCGGAAACGTCTCAAAAACGTCACAACATAAATAAAACAGAGGGACAGTGAAAGAAAAAGTGTGCATTTGGCTTCCTTAGCCACATGTTTGTTCACGTTAAGCATTTAATGTTTTTTTGTTCTTCATAAAACAACAGTTCGGTACGTTTACACAGCGCCGCAATCGGCTTATTGATCCAGTCAAACAGAGGTTTCCTTGAGAACACTGTATGCTCATGCGCAAGTGGAATACCCAAGATTGTGATGTCACCCGTAAGGCTGACAACAACACAAAGCAATACCACTCAAAAGCTGTGGATCGAGTGATTCACATTCGGTGTTTCCCGCCTTCACATAGCAGACCTGTTTGGGCCACTCCAGCACCATGTCAGCTAAATTATTGTTCAGTTTCTTTCAGCGTCACGTATTTTACCCCAAAAATTAAAGGCTAGTAAATCGGAACAACATCTCAGGCTTGACTAGTGTTCTTTAAACAACGACGAGAGATTTTTCAGTGGAGCGTTTCCATGTGTACCACAAAATAGATGATGTACACCTTGAAAAACAGCATAACACTTTCTCTGATGTCTCCTAGTTTTTTAGTATTATTGTCAGTTTTTCTGAGTATTTGATGTGACCGAACATTTGCGACTTTGCGGAGGTAACGAGACTGGAAACCTATTTGAGGGGAGCAAATGCAGAAGACCGTTTGAATTAGGCTAAAATCTTGCGAGACTCTCATTTCTATTCTATTTATCTAAGAAAGCTAGCATTTCAAAACCTGTACCATTTAACGCTAAACTCATGACCTCACCACAATGGTTTGGTTTGTTCCTTATTAGTAATCAGTGGAAAATTTCATTAACACGTGTAAGTGACAAGCAGCAACCGTCTACGTAAATAATCCGGCTTTTGCTTTTCCAAAAGCGTGTAACGCATATATTTCAGTACTCAACTTGGGAATAAACTGCGGAGAAGTGAAAAGAACTGGTAATGCTCAACAGTTTTTGAACAGTCTGGACACTTTCGTCTACAAGATTTCCAATTAGAATTACACTGCAGAACACGGAAAAACTTACTTCAAATAAGTGCTGATAAATAGCTTCCCGCTAAATGATGAGACTGGAAGGTTCTTTCAGAATTCAGAATCACGCCGTTGTACATCAGGCACTATGGTTAAGTGTAATTTTGCGATGAGCAAAAATATATAAAAAGAATGTGTTACGTAGAGGATAACTCGTAATGCATTACATTTGAAGCCATCTTGCTTTACCAGCGAGATTGGTCTAACGACGTACACGTATCTGTTTAAGACACCAGGAAAGACCAATAAAAATTACCGGATCGCAAGTCCAACGTGGGCACTTAATTGCAGGTGATCAATTGTTTCTAACTGGTGTCCCGATAACACTCTATTGTGTTAGAAGAATGATAGAACTTTGGAGAGAAATTACGGCAACAACGAAGAAGGCGAAAAGTAGACGTGAATAGTGAGGAAGATAGTAAACATATCTACTTTCAATGCAATTATGAGTGAAGGTTTCGGGTAATCTTCGGACTGGCTCCTCCTTCAGTTAACAATACTAATTCTATCTGGAACCTCGGGTATCCTATAAATCCTCTCTGAAATATTTCTATCCGTATTCCTTAATTAGTTTTCTCTCGCACGTGTGCCACACAAACTGCGCTACACTCAACAAGAAAATAACAGCTACTCGAATTATGAATTACTCAGTTAATATCCCTATTTCGGGTTGTGGATACAACACGAACAAATTAAAACAAAACAACAACAACCAAAAAGAAACAACAACTGAAGACCTTTTGGTTCCTCTAATAGCAGTTGAGGAGCTTACATAACCTTACCTTCTCTCTAAAAAAAAGTTTGGCAAATCCGATATTATAAATCTAACTATATAAGAAAAGAAAATACCTAATGAACACTTGGTATTCGGATATGTATTGGTACATTTGTAAGGCCCTCGGTGAAGAACGTAACTTCAATCTCTACTTATAAGATGATCCTGAGAACTTTGTACTTTCAATGCAGCGTATCAAAATATCTACCGTAGGTGTAATGACCTTTGCAGAACAAAATCGCGATAACAGCAAAATAAAACAAATCGAGAATACACATGAAGACATTTTGAAGGCGTATAAACATGTGATTTTCTTTGACGTGGAGAAGGTAATTCGAGAAATGAAGGGCGACCACAATCTCAGTTAAACTCCACAGAGTTTGCTCTCATTTAACCAAGAATGTTCACAGAAATATTGATATGGTCTAAGTTTTCAATCTCACTACAAAACCCTGATACTCCAAAAGTGTGAAGAGCAGAAGTTAATTTGCTTTACAGCAGCAAAATTGACAGTTTGCGGGTATTTCATCGATTTGCATTTTCATTACAGCAACAACCTTTTGATACGGAAACTTGCCCACACGCTGTTAACTGATATCGGCAAAGAAATACCATAAATACAGAGATGACATAATTCTACATATCAATGTGTTTGATCAAGGCCCGTTCATATTGAATATTGATCCCATGTTTGAAAAGACAAAATCAGTTTTCTTTAGCGAGCGGATTTGTTGTCGTAGAAACCCATCACATTTTCAAGAATTTGTCTTCACTTAAACAGTGCAGACTGACAGGGGTGAAAGCCGCTGGGATCAAGTAGAGTTATTGATAAAACCTCCGTTTGACGGTCTCTGCCCGCCTGTGCTTGCCTTTGAAAGGTGATCAAACTTAGGAAAGCTTTAAAGTACAATTTTACAAAAAGAAACAGTCTGCCATTGTATTTCTATAACCGTTCAAAAAGAACGAGACCACTGAATAAATAACGTTTTCACATTTCGAAAATTAAAGTTTATTTTTCCTTGTGGCAAATTATACGAAATGACACATTTTCGTCAAGAGAACGTTGCAGTTACATGACGAATTTTAATTATTGATCTTTTCATTTTCCCAGTTCTCTGTAAATGTTTTCTTGAAGTAATAAGCCTGAGATGACCACGCAATTAATTCAGCAATTTTGTGTGCTCTGCTCAGTTGACTGTCAGGTCACTTAATAGCAGTTAAATGCGATTGTTACTATAAAACAAGAACATCAGTTGAAAACACTTCAACAATGGCGTGGCTAAAGAAAACGGGTATTGTTTGTATTTTCAGTGCGAATGATACCAGACACTGGCTTTTCAGTCCAACATAAAAAGATGAGATAAACAATGAAAAAGCATAAAGTGACATAAAAGCATTCCTTCTTTTAAAAAGACTGAGCGTCCTCAGAACCAAAAACACAACTTTAGATTATGAGTTCTTCATTATTCATATTCTATACCATAATGATTTTGTTTATCCTGACAAATTTCTTAAAATGGGCGTTGAGTGATGATCACTCAATCGGTCTTCATGAGTGTTTTCCCCAGTGAGATGCGCTCGAAAGTCAGATTGGCAACACAAATTACATAACCAAACTAAAACTCTTCTCAGTTACAATATCCGTTCTACATTCCCTGCAATCAATATATTTTTTAAATCTTCTTATTCCATTGGTTCTAGTCGCTAGCGCATGGACATTAAACTACATGGCGTCTGAACAAAAGAACTGCAAGGAATGCAACTAACTGATCATGAGATTGTTGTCTCGGGAAGTAATCCCCTGATCAACCAAACACTTATTTCAAGGCTCGCTAGAAAGGAATTAGTCTGATATTCTGATTTGAGTTCAACCGATTACTGATTACAACAGCTCCTTTACTAAGACTTCCAGCTTTTGCTATCCATACACAGCAACTCACTTGCCTTATTGATTATTTGTAGCCTTTTGTCAAACCATTTTGCACCCAGACATCGGTTTGACTTTTTGAGACTGAGGACATGCTGCCAGGTAGGGCGTTCCACTGGTGTCAGTCATAATTGTATTAAGCTGCATGACAACAAAGGCCGCTCCTGATCAAGTCTGCCGAGTGAACTACCTACGTCTGAAATGAAACCTATCACCGAGACGTCGGGATTTCCCCGTAATGTTAAGTATGCTTAACAACGTAAATTTAACTATTTCTGGAAAGATGAAATGAACGGGCAGAACTGGCGCCACCTCAATGAAAGCTACTGAGCAGTGTAATCCATCCCTGAGGAGTTGCGTGTCTGAAAATGGGTTTCGTAAACTTTCATGAGTGTGAAGGCGAACTGTTAAATTTGCAAATTAAAATGAAAGCTGCCGAACTGAATGAGCTTTTAGTTCCTATTTGTCACATTCATGTTTAATATCTCTCCATATCTTTTAAAGTCTTGAGCTAAGGCCGCAATTGAGAGAGTTCATCGGGCACGCGTTTCATTTGGTTCAAAATAAACAGCGACCTCCGTCATAAACAGGCAAGACAGGCAATGAGATACTGTATGGCTATCATTGGCTATAGCTATGGGTATAAATGCAGGTGGCAAGAGAGTACATTGATGATTTTCAGCATTTCAATTTCCCTGAAATAGCTTAAAAGCATTTCATCACTAACTCATCTTGGTAGGAGTAGCAAAGATACGAGAATTCTTAACAAACGTTTCTTTGAACTGAAACTCTTACAAGCCGGACACACACAAAAAATAGGATCATATTTCACAAAGAACGGCGATTTCCAACAATAGCGATATGAAATCGAATACCCAGATTGGTGGATATTGACTTAAGCAACCTGACCAAGCCTGACGACTAAATATGAAATGAAACTTTAAACCTTTGCAAGGGCAAAGACGGCAAACATTGAAACGCCTGAAAAAAAAAAACTTAATAACTGCAAAATCTTAATTTAGAAACGCGAAACTGGCAGCTGAAAAGTCTGATCCACAACGATGGGGTGTTACATTTCTTGAAGATACACCAATTGATATGTTAACAGAAATAAAGACTTAGTACGATTTCTCTGAATGCTGTATGAAACGCCTCAGTGCCACCCTGAAATGACAAATAAGATAACCGAAGAGGTCCACATCCGAATTCATCAATTATTCGAAAGTATTGTTATTTGTGCTTTTACTTTTAGTTTTGCTTAACTCTTAAAATCACTGTTGCTGTCGCTATCTATCTTTGTACATAGTGCGTAAACCTAAAAACAACATGAAAAATTACCAATATCTTTCAATGATAATTGTTTACTCGAAAACGGGATAGCGCAGGGCGACCTATGGCAAAGTGTGCGCAGGAAGGTTGAACCTAGTTTAATGCCGTCTCCTGCTGCTCAATGGTAGCACACCCCAACTTGAAAACGGAACAACGTGGTTTCGACTCCTGTTAGGAACACTCGGAATCTTTCTCGAGTATGCTCGCGTTATTGCAGACTGATAAAATTTATGATTTCTGCAGCACTATTGCGGCAGTGCCATGTACAGCCAATAAAGTGTGTAAACGTGTCGCCAGCGCAAACAAAATTGACTTAAATTTCAGTTTCAAATAGCAAGTGTGATAGTGACACGACGACGACTTTATTGAGAAGAATAAGTGTGAATATTCATCATAAGGATCACAAAGAAAAAGTTTGTAAAACTACAATAGAATCCAGAAATATCCGGCAGTTGAAAAGGTTGACCTCTATACATAAGTCGGCCATCCAAACAGGCAAAAGAAAACATAATTTTCTCTGGAATTTTAATTTAATTTATTATGCTTGATATCAGACTTCACTTCCTAAACTTTACCTTAACATCGTCATTTTCATAAAGGACCTAAGAACCTGCATTGACAACCAGCGCATACAGATTTCTACAAACAATACCAGTTAGAGAACAAACACCGAAAAACAAACAAACAATCTATTCACTTCTGAATCGAGCCTTGGTAGAGCTTGAATTGAAGTTTGAATGATCTATTCGTTGCCTCAGCCAAGCCAGATCTGTAGACGGGGAGAGCCCGCCTTTCGGCTGGTTTATGATCGACCATAAGGCCAATCAAATAGCTCATCCCGTGAAAACAAGTGTGCTTTATTTTTCCATCTTTTCGCCGAATAAAGTTAACGTAAATCGTGAACGCATCGGTGTAGCGATAGTATAAACTTCCCCAGCCGGTTGGCTCTCTTGGAATAGATATATAACTTATAAATTTAAAACCTCCTGCTTTCTTGTTTAAATTTATGACGCTGCATGAATTGGTTGTCTGTCAAATGCCATTTACCAGCAGGTACATAGTTTTGATTTGTGTGTGAGTTGTCATGATAGTTTTGACAGTAAAATTTAAAATTTCTCCCTGGAGTTCCTTATTTAATTGCTTTCAACAAATGGTGCCCTTTCTCTAGAGGAGATTTAAATACAGGATTGCTCACAGTACAAGCTGGGCTCATTTGTGCGAGTCACGCTCATATTCTGAGGAAACAGACAATACGTTTCATTACTTAAAGACATGTTTTAGCGGTTTCTATAGACAACGTCAGTATCCATATTGATATGTAGAATTGGATTTTAAATAAGTGTACTCCGGCTTACTTACGAATCTGAGATGTAGTCTCCTGAGAACTCCTATGAGCTACTAAAAGTAACTGTGCCGGAGAGTGTACAGAGACGAAAGGCCAAATAACACATTATCAAAATTTTCAGGTAATTAGGACAACTAAATAGCTGGCACAGTCGGGATGAGTAGCGCAGATGTATTTCGCAGCTTATTTACTTCACCTTTTGTATTGAAATAGTGTATATCGCTATTGTTTTAAATTCCATGTGGTGTACAAAATTTGATGGCAAGCACGTTCAGTTTCAAAAGCTTTATCGAGGACTTTTAAATCTCCCACCTCGAGATGGTTGCAAACGTAAGAACTCGTTATAACCCTATTTGCGCTAGCTGTCGTAAACAATAGCGATAAACAGCACTATGTGGTTAAACGGTTCAAGCCTGAATTCCTTTCACATGCTTCTTGATAGCTGCTTATGTTGCTAAGTTCGCTGAGATAACCAATCTAAAAATGAAATATTTCATATGGTCACATATGAACGTTTAACATTTATCCATGAAATGCCAATACTGTTGTTACTAATTCATATACTAATTATCGTATTGGACGATGATCTGATCTGAAGGAGGAATTGGAACTGCCAAAGAGGCTATGTCGTGACTCGCGCTTAGTCCCGTGACTTCAGGTTGACTCGAGATACTTGTAAAGTCAATTAATTTTTTACGTGAATTTTTGACTTAACACTGCTAGCAATGAAGAGGTTAACAGCTTGGGGCTGAAGAGGTTAAAGCCTTTAAGTTATTCCTGGCTCGTGACTGATAGGTTTAGAGGAATTAAATCACGATATTAAAGATACTTAGAGGCTTATTAGCCCCGCCCAAATATAATCCGTCTCATTCAGCCTATTTGACTAGGTGCCAATTTGCTTTAACCTCTTGAAACTATCTGCGTGATCATTGCCTAGAAAGAGAAAAACTATTATTTTTTGATACTATTAATACCCCGCGAGGTGTTTTAAGTCAAAAATAGTTTGTCAATGCCCAATTAACACTTAATTTAAACAGTGACTTGACAAAAAGAACATTCCTTGTAAATTGTCCACTTCAAAGCGGAGGCCCAGATTACTTTTTTCACCCACACAACTTTTTCGTCATCGGTGGGACAGAAAAAAAAAATACCTGTAATCAGTTTTGTCGAAAAAAATTCCCTCTCTTGACGAAGCTTTTGTTCGCGTGAAATCTAAGTGCCGTTTTATAGTCGAAACGGAAATATCAAGTCTAGCTTAGATAAACGCTCATGTTTTTGTCTCTTTCTTGCCACTGAGGAATTAAATCTAAGCCCGCCCACGCGTTTATGGCGTAATGCAGTTTTGAAGCGAGGGCCGAAGAAAGAAACACTGTCCTTACTCAAATTATGTTTGTCCAAAGTCAAGTCCAGCCTGACCGGCAGCGTCCAATTAATTGTTTTTTTTTCAAATTATCATAGGAATCCAGAATGTTACTGTTTTAACGAAACAGGGCAGTAGACAATGTGATATTTTGTACCGTTGTCCCTGTACAATATGCTTGATTCCGCGGATAAAATTCGAAAGTCGTTACATCCAAATGAAACCCATATCGCCTTAATTTCTGAGCAGGTTTGTTGCATAAATAAGTGGATATAACGTCTGAGTAGGACCATTCAAACAAAAGCTGTCTATGTGGAGTTACAGCTGGGAAACTAGCATGGTCGAAGACGTTGTAAATCAAGCAAAATGACTCATCGAAGATTAGGCTTTTACGTTTGTTAAGAGGGTACAACATAGCACTAAATGACCTCACAGATATTATGGAGAATACTAAGCACGAAATAAAGCACATTACTGACCTTACGTGAACTTTCTATCCGCCGCTCTTCTTTGATCGATATTTTCAAGTCAAACTTGGGAGTGAAGTTCTTAGATGAACCTTTAAGGCCGCAACCGCAACTAAAAATTAAGTCAGAAATTAAGATTTAGGATTCTTAGCAGCGAATAACAACTTGGGTGTGAACATCACGGGAATACAACAGAGTTTTAAGGGCTCTAACCCGAGAGGACCTAACAGTAATAAACCCTCTCGTTTTGATTTCAAACACTTCACTTTAAGATGAACTCGGTGTTTTAATTATCGACTCTAAGGGCAAAGTAGTTATAAGTGTGCACATGCAATAGCGACTGAAATAGCAGTATTTTTTCCACCAATACAGTTTTTGTCTTTTTAATTTAGTGCCACCGTGTGACTTGTTTTTCTGAAAGACAAAAAAGCAGTTATCGAGTGGCAGACGGCCAAGGCATCATTTTCAATCAGACCGTCGAGATCTTAACTAAGATAATGAATTATGCTGGTTTAGCCCGGCCTATATAGAAGTAAAAGTTCTGTAAAGTCGCTGACTGCGAGCTTAATTGGCTCATGCGTCGTGAGCTTGACCCAGTTTTTCCAATGCATAAAGCAACTTGGTGTTTTACCACCCACCATGGAATGCATGCTAGAACAGTGCAGCCTTACACACAGCATTGTGTGACAGATACCCATTCACACATCCAGGAGGAAAGACAACCAACTTTCCGATCTTCCCACCAGAAATCGTATTGAATGTATGGGCGTGAAAGATTGAACCGACCATCCGTCAAGTTAACCATACACCACACCCCATGTCTCCGTTTATAGGAAGACATGTTTGAGATATCTTAGAGTCTTAAATAATTGAAATGTTTGATAAATTTATTCGTTCAGAAATAAAGTTAAAGTTTCTGAGCTTTGAATAGTGGCCCCGCGTATACCATTTGCCTTAACCGCGTGTTTCCCTCGCGCAGACACACAGCCTCAAGATTGTGCGTGATCACTAACAAGATAGACGGCAATAAAATAAACGTAACAATAACACAGTCTTTTAGGGCATTATGGCAAAGTAAACAGCTACTTAACACGCTATCACGTATTCTATCACATTTTCCGCCGCAATCCGTTAATCTGAATTCTTTAGTTGTGTTTATAACTCGAGTCTATGATTCCTATTAGGATCATAATAGCTTGCAGTCATTATTTACACTTTACTTAATCCACTTTTTTTTGCGATTTGTCTTCAACTGACAATCTTTTTAGCTGAAAAATAGTTTATTTGTTTAGCGACAGAGCACACTATTTTTGGCAAGCTATTGTCTGCCTTCTACATAGTTGGAATAAGATCGGTTCGAAATAACTCCGACGAGATGGCGCTTAAAAACAAATCGAGCTGGAAGAAGGAAGTTCTTAGCTCAGAAAAAGAATGAGGTGAAGTTTTTAGATCGTGGGTTTAATCGGTGAGAGGAATAAAAAATGGCTGGCATCACGACTCTTTTCAGAACCGCGCCATATCGGCAGGATAACTATAATAAGATAAAATTTCAGCTTTCGAACTGTTCTCATTGTTAATATCTAACGATTCTAAATGTTTATACGGAAGAGCATTAAGTACCAGTCACTTTCTAACAAATTAATTCAGAGCAAGGAGAAACCATTTTAACCACCGTCAACCTTGACTATTTCAGCTAAACTTAAGTTGAGAAATTTAGTTCTAACCATAACCTTTGAAGTACTGTTATATCCCTTTACAGTTGACACTAAAAAACAAAAATACTAAGAAGCATCAGTAATGCTGTTTATTATTCTTTGTCAGAGACAGCACCCATTGAAAGCCTAAGAAGAGACCATGATTAACACGAATGGAGTTGAGATGTAAAAGATCGCGATATTTGTTTTAGCATATTTCTAAGCTATAATTAATAGTGATTTCAGTTTCGGTGAGCCATTTAATGCGTGCACCAAAAACGAAATATTCTCTCTTCAGTGATTTCAAAACACAAGCATGCTTAGTCATCGACGTGATTTGTCACAAGTTTTTGCTTTTATCGAGTTCTTTCCCAGACAAGAAGTTGAAATGGATGAGTGAGCTGATTCAGGGTCCCTATTCTTGTACAGTGAGGTCCACTGTTAACTCCTTGTTGACATCACTGAAATAATACCTTAATCGAGGCATTAACACCCGTCTGCATCAAAGCGGCACGAGACCCATCACCATCTTAATCTTCTAAGAAATCGCAAAATACACACGGCGCCATGGTGATTTTAATATAAAATGATCGCATTAATTCTATACAGTAGCATTTAACATTCCATTGATCAGTTGTAAGAAAGATGGCATCGGATAGACTCAGCGCACGCAAATAACAATCTTCTTCTATCTTTCTGTCTTATAAAATAAGCCAATAAGCTCGCTAGTAAATAGTGTTAGTGCACGGTAAGGCACCAACTTAGCAGTGGTATACTAATTGGATTTGAGCTTAAGCTTTCAGATGAGTGACCTGAAGAGGTTCTTTTGAATCATCAGCACCACCAACAGTAACAACAACAACAACAACAACATCACCATCATCATCATCATCATCACCCTCGTTGTCGTCACCACTTATTCTCTCTCGTTAAGCTTAGCTAATGAATGGTACCTTGTATTCTACCGCATACATCAATGGATTTTTGCTCTTTCCAGGCAATATGCTGTCCACAAGAACGCTATTCATGATAATGCCTTAATCACTCGTAAGCACACTTTTCAAACCTCGTCACTATTACCACTGCATGTAACCATCCTCATTAACCCGAACATCATGATCACAATCATTAACAAGATCATCAATGTCATCATCATCATCATCATCATCATCATCGTCGTCGTCATTATCCTCATCATCAACAAGATTCGAGCACTGAACCTTCGTCCAAAGCTTAAAGCTGGCATGGGAACATGTTTTAAGCCGGAATTAGTACCCTTAGTTTGAGCGATCGTTTTCTCAGACCTGTTCCCTTTTAATATTCTGGCCGGCGTAAAAAAAAATAACAATAACAAATGAAAATAATAATAATTACAGTAATAAGTTATGCATATGTGACGTAAGCGGTAACATTGCCCGTTGATTGGCTAAGGTGACAATACTTAGCAGAAAAACCACTTTAAATATAAATAGTGCATCTGATCCATTGAAAGGCCAGTAGTAATACTTGATCACATCTTATCTCTGTTGGCCGGGTAGGGGACTGGGGGTGGGGTATGCCGGGGGTCATTCAGGGCCGCATTTCACTGACTACCCCTAGCCGTGGATACGCTTGGTTTATATGACAGACTCATTGCGCTCGTGAGGCTAATTAGCACAAAAATAAAGGAATGATTACTTGTCAGCCATTTGTGCTTTCGGTGCATTGGCTGGGAGGCATTCATATACAGTCGACTCCCGATAACTCGAACCTTCAGGGGAAATAGAAAAAGGTTCGAGTTATCGGGAGTTCGAGTTACCGAGGGTAAAATTATATACAAAATTACCCCAAGGAAAATGAAAATTGCTTCGAGTTAGCGCGAGGTTCGAGTTAGCGAGGGTTCGAGTTATCGGGAGTCGACTGTATATATATATATATGTACACTTAACTGTAAATTACTTTAAATATCACACGCTTACCTCAACTTAAAGTGGCCGCGATTTGCCAAAGGCTTTTCCCGGAATCAAATAAGCTTTTTCTTGCTTTTCTCTTTGATTACCCAAACTCTTGATTTGAGCCAAATGATTGCTCTAGCTATCAGTTCAACGACCGAGAACACCACTGCCAGCCATTTCTCCACAAATACCCGATAGGTAAGCTCTAATTTTGAGAGAGGCCTTAAGTCTCCGACTGAAAAGAAAAAAAAAGTTATGGTTATTTCTCCCCGAGGTTATATAAAACCTATATGGACCTATATGGAAAATTCAGAAAGATACAAAATGAACAAGGAAGGGCTACAGTACCTGTATAGGTCTCTCCACACTAGGACAGCTTCTTTTTTAACGGTCCACGCTCCTTTTAGCTGGCAAGTCTCAAGGTGGATCTGTACGCTCCTTTATTTACTATCCAGGTGAGCTGCTGTGTTTTTTCGGTTGTCCGTTAGCGAACTTTCTTAGAAACTGAAATAAATCTTATAGCGGGTCACGGCGAAAACGTTTAGGATCGTTTAGGAAATGCGAGCGTTACGGCAAGGAAAACAAAGAATGCGCCAGCAGTTTCCTGGGAACAACACGAAAAAGAAACCACAGTGCCAGCAACAGCATCTAACTGGCCCAGCTCGTTGCCGCAGCTGAAACTAAACGAGGCACAAGGGAGCGAAACGCATCGGACTTTACTTTTCGTAACAACTCCTTACGTTCCTAATATTTGAAGATTCGACCTCACCACATTAGCACAGGTCTCCCTCTTTCGATATATAAACCACTTATATGTTGTGATGCAACGTGACGACGGTTTGCTCGAAAATGTGGGAAAAAAACATTCCCCAAGAAAACGAAAAGACGCTGCTGAAAAACGCTTTTGCTTGCGCTTACTAAACAACGACTCGTTTTTGACGCTAGATTGAATGCTCAAAACAACATGGCTGATAGGTCATTGACTAATAACAAGCAGTAACAGGCTAGCTCCCTCTTTCAATGCATGAGCCACAAAGTGTAAACAAGCAACAATTGCCTGAGAAAGTGTTATATGACGAAGAATAAGCATTGAAGAAAACTTAAACTACCTTTCCTTCACTTCTTCCTGGAAGATGTTGCTCACCCATTGCTGACTGGATAGGTCACTGACCCAATGGAGCAGGAAGGCTATCCGTTGACAGAAAACAAACAAACAACCACTTTACCAAATGAGCGAAACTCGACCTGAAATTCGTTTCCTTTAGCATCACGTCGCTACCCACACTTTGGTCTCCTTTGAGGTCAATTCAATAAAACTCTTGCACTCGTAGTTTACAAGAGTAGCTAATGTTTTCTTCACTACGAACAATAATGCGTCTGAATTGAAGTTTACTAAGCGCTTCACGTTTAGAAACCAGAATTTGGCATTGCGTGCATCAAGCTTTAATACTAGAGAAATGACCGGTATTAAAAAATAGCCAGCGCTTGTGAAACTTTCTGCAAAGCCACTGCAATAAACCGTCTACATTCTTGGTGACGATAAACCCAATCACCGCCTTGGGTGTTGACCAGTATTCTTGAAATTGCACTTTGACCGACCTCTACGTTTCGAAAAGCCGTGAAGGGCAAAAAGACCATGACCACATGGTGAAACTGCCAAACATTACTTTCAGTGTACGCCTGATCACGTACTATAGCATCAAAATATTTACCATTTGTTGGATAAGCTGAAAAGATATCGACAGGAGGTAAAAAGGCCCTAATTTTGAATGCATTTTGTGCTTTAGAGATCAAGTTCTCTGGTTCATCAAAGCGACGGTGTGTGCTATCGTCCAACTTCATGAATTGCAGTAACGTGTATCTATTTCCTTTTACTCTACGGAATCAAAATAAAGGAAGCAATTCGCTTTAAAATCTGAATGTACGGACAAGTAACTTACCTGAGTTCATTCTGTACTGCCTCGAAGGACGCCGGCTTTCATTGGTTTGCTTGGGAATAATCAAAAATAAGGTTTCACAGCCCAGCCGCTCTCGGAATCATACTATGAACAACCTCCATTCGATGAACCCACGGATGTTGTATTTCAGCATGGTGAAACTGAATATGCTACCTACGTGAGAATCATAAGTAAAATTACGTGAGTTGTAATTTGAGGTCTCAGAGATTGTAAACCAGTTTTTTTGGCCGGTGCATTTTAAGGTGTCTACTGAAGGTGACAAGCTGGTAACACAACATTGCCAAGGGAGCTTAAATTGGTCATGCCGGATAAATTGAGTGTATGTGACTCACGATATCATTCCATTTCGGCCTGGTTAGTTTCACTGTTCTCTGACTGGTCGGTCCTGCATAATGGCAAGCAACCAGCATATCCAGAATTGAGTTTACAGAAAGCAAATACCATCGGTTGCAGCTAGGCGTAAACATGCAACGCAAAAAAACAACAACAACAACAACAACAAACAGGTTATTAAACGTGGCATGTTTGGGCATCAAACAATCGAAATTTGACAGCCCGTTGACCGAACGTTGGCGCCACTTTTACGAAAAGCAAGAGCATAATATAAGCTCTTGTAACAAGTTGGGTCAACTTGCTCAAAGAAGTCTTTCACATTTTGCGAGACTTGCTATCACGGGCCTTCTAAATGCTGAATGTTCGATGGCCAAACATGCCGTGCTTGATAGCCAATTACATCACGTTTTTTTTACGTCACCTTTTTTACGCCTAGCTGCAACCGACGGTAGAACCGGGCGCGGGCCAGCCGTACGAGATTAAGCATCCGAAAAAGGAGGGCAAAAAAATCAAACAAGAAGCTCGATCAAAAAGGAGCTTTGGCCTAGTTTGCTTGACTATGAAACTTTCCAGGTCATTTTTTCCCCCTACAAAAACCGTCATAAATCTGCCTGAGGTGAATTCGGGAGAATTTGTATCGCGTATACGCAAATCAGTTCTCTGGTAAGGATGACTATCGCGATGCTTGAGAATGATGGATCTCATGTGATAAACGTCCGTATAAAGAAAATGTTTGCACTGGAACAGAATTCAATGGCCACCATACATCAACATGGCTACCTTGACGTCAAGGAAAACTATAATATAACATGTATATCAACCGATTAGCCGACTGACTGTCTTTCCGATGACTCTGTTTTCTTTATTGTTTTCGGGGAGAGCTAGAGACGATTCGATTTTAAGAGAGGGGTGAAACAATATACACATAATGTATGGTCCCGAGGGAAACAGTTAGTTTGGCCCTCGAGTCCTCTTGTTTCCCGAGACTAAGACGAGGGAAACATCAAGACTCGAGGAAAAAAAAATTAACTAGTTTCCCGAGGGACCAGATATCAAGTACTTTGTTATATATTGAGACATTCTCTTCAACAATGGCAGCAAAAAAAAACCGCCGCGGGCAACAACTCAGGCCCGGCCAGGGGTTTTGGGTATACGGTATCCCGGGCCGTTTTAATTCAGGTATATGGTATTTTTTGGTCAAAATTCGGGTATAAAGTATTTAGTTTTTCCTGAATTTTAGGTATATGTATGATTCATATATATATATATATGATTTTTAGGTATATTGGTATCTTGGGGGCAAAATAGCGGGTATATTGGTATCCCACTACCCCCCCTGGCCGGGCCTGACAACTGAGGAATTGTATCCCGGTAATTGTAAACCGGTCGGGATACATTTGAATTTCATCAGGGGCACGTGACCAAGAATCAACCTATCACGGTGCTCGTTTTGTTGAGTGAAAGTCTCGGTATATAAGAATAGCCGACAACAAAGCAAAATATTACCAGGAATATATAGTACCCTCCTCATAACTCCCTCACACACCCCCCTTGACCGGCACCCCAACGTGGGGCAATTCAATCTTTGAATCGGAGAATCGATTCTCAAGTTTCGTGCGAAAACAAGGCATTAAGTATTTCACGCTTCTATAAACTGGCCAGAACTAACTTACTCGCTACCAAAGAAAAGGAACTGAGTACATGCGTGTGTTCGATAAAATAATACCTTGATACAAATGCAAAGTGCGCAAGTACAATAATGCACCACATCTCGCTTTTTTCCATATTTTACGTCATTTTCCTTATTTTAATGTCATTTAAAGGTTGGTATATTCGACTGTGCATGCGCCTTGCTCTTTTTAAGAACCCTTAAGTTGAACATTCTTCTTGACGTTGGTCAATTAATACGAACATTGCATTGACAAGACCCGCAACGTTATCATAAATCTCACCCACACCAATTTAAAATTGCACATGATTCTGATGGCCTGTCGGGTGCAAACGTATCCATTAGGTAGGAGGAACCAGTGCTTTGAGGTAACTACCCTTTTCCATTAAGCGAAAGAAAGAAATATATTGCTCGTGTTTGCGACATTTATATTACTACTTATTATGATCAACGAACATATCTGTGTTCGCCTGCTAGCTAATAGAGATTACAACCGTTGGAAGCAAACAACAGAGCAACCAGAAAATCGTCTGGGAATAAATTTTTCGCGCGGTATCACTATGGTTTCATTCGGGAAAAACGCACTGCACTGCACTGCAGTACTTTTGGACAGGAAACAGCGAAAGACAGAATCACACACAATCTCAATAATTGACCACTTTCGTTAACAACGTTCTTAATATTTGGTTTCTCAGTTCATTGTGAACTAAATTCGCCATTACACGTAAATTAAGGTCAATGTTGGTTTGGTTCTTTTTTATCTGCGGCATTTATGGTAAATGCAACATAAAAGCAAAGTCTAATTCATAGCTTTAGATTAAGCCATGATGATATTACTTCTTAGTCGAATGGCCTCCAAACTCTTCAGTTGCTAAACGCTTCATCAAAAGATTATAGTCAATTAAGACGAATTGTAACTCATCAAATGACAAATCGTGAGAGCCAGGCCGACATGCAACAATTCCCAAGCATGGGATTTTTTCCCCCTCTCCACCTTTCCGTCTCCCATGGATCTAAAAATTTCTAAAGTCGCGAGAAACAAATCTGGCGACTTGTAAAAAGGTACGACAAGGATTACTGCATGCTTCATGCAGCAATCCTTGTCGTACCTTTTTCAAGTTCTTTCATCACTTTTGATCTCCCCTCGTTGCACGTTAAAGCACTCCTAATCTGTTTTCTCGTTCAAACTATAATATTAAGACCACACTGCACAGCAGTGATGCATTACTGAAAGAGGTATTTATTTATCTGTCACTTTTAGGGGAAAATGTTTTAACTCCCGGTTACGCATGTTCACTGTTCGTTCACCAAACGCTTTTTACAAGTGTTTCTTTTTTAACGTTTGACAACGACATCATGACAATTTGACTAAGTGGGATATGATTCATGCAAAAAGAGTAAGTTTTTTTCTTTATTGTAGCATTGACCTCGTTACATACGATTCTAATGGAAACTCTTGTTCTCAGTGATGCAAAGGTTTCAAGCGGGAAAGGGGGAAACAAAGAAAGAAAGAAACAAAGTAAGAGGATGGGTGTCGTGCAATCTCTATATCGAAGTTTCTCGAAGATGTAAGCTTGCTTTAATGCTTGAATAAAATCTACATGGAGAAGGGCTTCTTTATTTAGCTTAAAAAACCGCATAAATTGCATTTGTAGTTAATAACGTTTTACCAGCTGTTGTTCCCTGGTTAGTACTGGTTTCGTTGTTATTTACTACGCTTAATGTCGAAAGTGTAAGGTATCCAACTCGTCCTGGTGCTATACTTAATAACCGACATGGAACGACAAAGCACACCCTTCAACAATCAACAACGCCGAGGTGCCAAGTGACTAATAAAATTAACATTACAGACACGAAGTCGGTTCTCTTTTCGCGGGAGAGGAAGACGTTGTACTAAAAGCTCATAGGCCCGCGGCCGCCGGTCAATGTCATTAATGAACGTAATGCCTTTCAAGAAGTATCATTTCTGGTCAATAAAGGTTAAACTGAACGCATTTTAGTTCCAAAACTCTATATTACTTTATCGTTCTCGTTCATTGTTTTATTTTCATATTCTAAGTATTTCATATATTTACGATCACAGTTAAGTTGTTGTTACTGATTTTCTGTTCACTTATAGAGAGACAACAAAGCACTGAATTATACGTCCATTCACAAAGCACTATACTTAACAATACAATCATTAGGATAGACATGATGGTATTATCTCAGATTTTGCACCAAGTGGGTTCATTCATCGTTTCCGTTGTTTCCGTCGTTCTCCTGTATGTGTTTTCTTTCTTCTTCTCCTTCTTCTTCTTCATTCTTCTTCTTATTATTATTTTTATTCTTATTATTCTTACTATTTCAGTTCTCTGTGCCGATGATGGTACTTCTAAGTCTGAACGACTAAAACGAGCTCAAAACCCGACCATACGTGAGAAAATACGTTTCTGTAGTCAATACTCATGAAACAGAACTAGCGTGCTGAAATTGTATGATGGACAGAAATCCTGACGACAATAAAAACAGTTTAAGGTTGGAACGCCCTATCCTAAACTTCTGTGTCTGTGCATGAAATCCTAAATTGTGACCATTCAAATGGAAGCTACTTGGCAGTGATTTTCTGTCATGGTATGTTTATGGCCAAATGCGACATTTTCAAACGCAAGTTACACTAGCAGTCTTCAAACCGAAATCCAGAATGATTCTTCACCAATTTTTAAAATTAAAACGGATTCTGTTAAAGGAAAGCTCCATCTTCACTTTGCCGTGCATGCCCCTATCTGGAAGGGAGCAAGAATATTTAGAAAATGGCTCTTAAAAACGGTCTCCATACTAAAATAGAGCGATTTTTCACGTGTTTCAACTTTAAAGCCAGAGTCTTCATACTTCGTTGATTTCCATCGTTATAGGCTAAACGGCTAGACGAACATTGGTCTTCAAAAAGCCGTGCATGATGATTTAGTTTACGACTTCTGGAAATCTGAAAAGCGAGTTTTACTAGCCTTACTTGGCCAATTTGGGCCTTTTCTTTTCTTAGTGGGGGCTATTCAAAGCGCGCTCGTATTCAAATTTGCCGCAAGTGTGGTCATGAATATTTAATGATGTCCAGGCTTTCTGCGCGATGTACACGAAGTAGTTCTAACGTTTGAGTAGCTGGAGTGAGATTGTAAGTTGTGACCATTTAAATGAAAGCTATTGAGCAGTACTTTCCCTTGGTGGTGTTTATCAATTTTCCCTTTTGGTCACGAATAATTATTAAAAAAAAAAAGAAAATTTAGCTGTGTTTAGCAGTACTTCTTGCGGTTTAGCTTTTTCAATGAAGTACCAAACTGCATTCAATTTCTAACTGGTTTAGTTAACATTCCAAAAGGTGGGAATTCAAAAACCCGAGTTTAAACTCATTGCCCGTCATCAGAATGTTTCATGGTAACTGCAGAATCCTTATACTGACGCAAAAGTCCAAATGGTGACCGTCCCAAGACCTTCTTCCAATAAGAGTGTGTAACTATATATCAGCGAGAATTCCAATTCCCTCATACCAAGACTAATAGAGATGTTGAACGATCGTAGAAGAAGTAGCGGCTTAAGCTAATACCTGACACATAAATGTGACCAGTTGTGAATGCAAGAACCCTGAGAGAGATGTGAGACGCAGCAGCTCTAACTTCACGAGCGACTTTCTTTTACGGTTATAACAAGTAGAGGAGAATGGCAGCGGCCGGATCCTATGTCGGGGTACATCACAAAATAACCAGTGTTGGGATTGCATACATAACAGATTCCTGTGATTTACAAAGTGTTCAGCACATGTACATTATTCTGTTCCTTTCACGCCTCGTTATCAGGAAATTCTTACTTTCGTAGTACAATAGTAGGCGGATTTCGTTTGTGCAACGTTTGATTTACCGTGAGTCAATCTATTATGATTTATAGAAAACAGCAAATTACCATTTAAGGAAACCTTTATCTTAAAGCAAAAAATAATAATAATGATAATAAAAATAAAAAAGACATTATTTGTTCGATTTGTTTTTCTTATTTATTGTTAAACAGGTGCGTTTTTCCTACGGCGTGTCTTCCATCCGTTGGCAGTGTCTATTTTTTTCGGACGCCAAGCTGAACCCATTGACACCTGCATCGTGTATGGAAGACTCTCGACTCTTGTCCGGCATCGCGTGATTCGTGCCCATGGTCACAAAGCAACTTGTTCCTTTTTCTCAGGCCTCGTTAGCCCACAAATGGTAATTTGGTGTGCCGTCGATTTTACGGCCATTAAAACTGTCTATTTCGGGAAGCAATTACTTCCACCTGGTCTTTAACCAGAGCTTCCATCTGTAACTAATGGCCAATCGGAAAGTCACGAAATAGATACGGCGACGTTATGTAAACACTGGACTTATTCGGATCTTATGCACCGTTTTATAGACTACAAAAAAACTATTGCGTCACCAAGGCCGCTTATTTAGGACTATACCTCAGGGACATGGTGTTTGACTGTAAATATAGGTCCGTATTTACCAGGGAGTGCTTAGACATCCATAACTGAATGACACAGGTGATTGGCTCTGCACGCGATGCTAAAATGTTTTTCGCTATCACTTATTTTAAGCCATTGTTCTGTCTTCTCAGCTAATGTTTTCTTCAGTTCACACGTCAGCATTGGGTTAAGTGTTTTCGTCTGTGCCGGATACTGCCTTTCTCCGTTGCCTTAGCTCTACAACACAACTAACGCAAAGGCACTTCTACTCTCTCACGAAATGTTTATGTCACGCCCCACGGATTACGACCCTTCAAGTGACTTTCTTTGGTTTAGTTCCATTCATTTGCATTCCCAGCCAAGCACTGACTCAATTTCCCAATCGCTTCCTTGCCGTTCTCATTCTCGACAGCGACAGGTGAGATTATTCCGAAATAGCACTGAGTAAGAAGCATGCACTAGTACTCGAACCTGTTACGCCTCTATTTAATTGCCCCCCTTCTAAGCTCTTTCCGGCCAGATATAACACAAGAGAGGAACTTGTGGCTGGAACCACACAAATTCCGCAACTACATTTTATCTAAATGAAACCAAGCAGACTATAAAATCATGCAAACTATCTCTCATTCAGCAAATAACTTTATACCCTTGTGTGTATGACTGTTATTGACATAACTGCGTCACGAGCTCGCTCATATAGGACTAGAGTCTGCATATATGGTCTGCATATATATATTTATGTGAACATAGTGGACCATCGCCTTTCTTGTGTATAACGTAAATTAAAAGAAACTGTATATAGCATTCGGTTTGCTATGACACTCAAAGAGTAAGTGAGGCTTGGGAGCAAAATACAAGCTTTTTGTTATTCGAGCTGAAAGGTATTCGGGATAAACCAGTAAAACACCTGTGCTGCGCGGTAACTGACGAATTAACGGAATTTAACTGAACGAATTATTGCATCTCAGTTTACAATCTACAAGCAAATGAGAGACGCATAATAGAAAGGCATAAAAGAAGGTACTAGTTGGCTTGTTCACTAGAAGGGAACACTGTAAGGGATTTCAGTCAATCTCGCGCTTATTCACAGAGTCAGTCAAAAAGTATTAACTGTCTTGTATCACAGGAACCACGGCTCGATAACGTTTATTTGATTGGCCATACCAAAGGACTGTATTCGGTCTCACAATCAACAGCTTAAGCCGCGTTCGTTTTCATTATAAGCCCCCCCCTCTGGCTGCGTAAGTGTACAATATTTTATCCTTGTCTGTGTTGTCCAAAGGCACTGATAAAACTGTCGTTATAGCCTGAGTTTTAACGTGCCTTTTAGTGCAGCATGTCTTTGATTTGAGCACGAAAGGAAAGAACTGCGGAACTCGTGTGGCCCGGGTAAACACGCTTCACTTACATTACCAGTACAGTACAGTGCTTCTTAATCAGTTCTCGCTCAACACTTGGTAAATTTATTTATTTTCCGATAAATTATTTTGAACTTCAGTTCGTCATTTTCCATAATCGTATTAATAATTTAGTTTCCCTTGAACAGCAATCAAATCGGCAAAATAGCATCATAACGATTTGAACGGTGCAAGCCAAACTGAGCTTCGCTTTTTTTTCACCATTTTCAGTCTTGTCGGCGTTATCAAACACGGAAGTATTCCGTCCTTAAACAAAAGACGCTTTGTATGCTTACTAGTTCAGTTAAAGTCTACACATTGAACCTAAATATGCAACAAAACCTTCCGAATACCTGCCGTTTAAGTCAGTAGTCAAATTCTGGCCTTAGTTTGCCTCTTATTACGGCGTGCGAATTGTCGCGCAAACGATGATTCCGTGGATCAGTATCACCAACGAGCTTTAGTTTTCACTGGCATCAGTATGTTTCCACTCTTTCACCGTTTGATCAGTAAACTAAAAAAAAAGGAAGCTTTCTCTGCAGTTGCAAGCACGAGGATCCACCGATAAAGGAAAATGGAGAATTCTTGGACTAAAATGTATTTAATTTAACCTAGTGCTTCGTTCTTTTGATACAAGTCCCACTCCAGTTAGAAAATCAATGAGCTATGTCTAGTAACTGGACATCTCTATCGTTTACTTATCTCAAACAATGTATAAATGTTAGACCACAATGAGTTTTAGTGTTCCATTAGGATAGTACTTAACTGAGCCGAGTTGACCGCCGTTGCTTTGAGAATGGTCATCAGTTTAGGTTATTATCCACCACTGACGTAGTATTGAGAACTAGCATTGAGAAAATAAGTAGGACGGCTGTCCTTAAGTCTGCCCTAAACTTTTTCCCAAGAAAAAGAGCCCTGGTGGAACCAGTATTATGTTGCAATGCAGCAAATCACAAAAAGCCGCTATACGATCCAGAATTCCGTCCCCATTAACATTATATTACGGCCAGCTTCATAAGGATTCCAAGCAATCAACTTTTGAGTAACGTTTTTTTGCGGTCATTACTCCGTTACACCGACCAAACTCGCTTGAAGTTATCTTCCTTTGTAAGAGTAGAGTGGCGAGGTTGCAGCACTAGATTCTTTGTGATATGTACATTGGTTAAATGAGGTTTCTAATGTGCAACAGAATCTAACTCAAGTTTCTTTGCCGTTGAGAGGGAATGAAAATTGTAAAAGTTATATGATACCTTATCATTACGAACACAGTTTTTTTTAAAAACTTATTTGGAGTAATCATATTCTTTTAGACATTTAACTCAACAGACGCGTATAAAGGGCTTCAATTTTTCGATTTTGCGCAAAGCATATTGGCTACACATTTCAAAAAAGTGAATCAAAACTTTCAACATTTGACCTAAAACACAGCGCGTCCGCTGCTCAAACTTACACTGTTGATTCAATGGATAAAGTACATAGATGCGGCCATCCAACAACGAAAGATTATCTCTACCCGGTGTTTTGTTCTGCTAATTGTCTTCGGAATTGTACTTTACAGTATTCCCCTGTGTTTCCAAATAAGGGTTTTCCAACAAATTCCTTACTATCCCACAATCATTCTTTTATCCGTTTCTCCTTTCCTGCAGTTAACCCAGCCCGATTCGCACTTTATTTCTGATGACTTATCACCCGGCAGTAACTGGTCTGACGCTGGTATAGTATAATAACCAAAGCCGTTTTCCACTAAGCATTATTGTCATAATTGGTCCACAATGACCGAGTCGGTAAAGCTTAGCATTCAAACCGCGTTTTTGTAGCTTCGTAGAGCTTTTGCTTTCGTTTCCGATTAAGCTTGTCTTGTTCAGTTTTTCAATCAAAACCGTTTTGACTGCTGTTAACGTTGAGTTGTTGTATCATTTGTCTGGTCAACAATTAAACTTGTCTAGGTATTCAAGAGATTTCAGTTCATAAAAGTTCCGAACTTTTTGAAATGTCCGCTATTGGCGCCGAACAAGAGATAAGAAACTAGAAAGATCTTCGGTTTGGCTTTATACTTTATCATTTTAAGTATATCATTAATTTTCTTTTGGGAAATCTACGGCAGCAGTGCACATGATCTTTCTTTATAAATAATACATAATCTGATAAGTAATCGAACGAAGCGGTAAAATAAGTATTCAACACAGCTTAATTCTTTGTAAACTTAACACGTGGGTTGGTATAGAGTTGACACATGTTTATTTGACAGCAGCAACATCAGTAATTGTCAAAATTCCAAATTCGTAAGCAAAACAGACATTGATTTACAGTCAATAACTTTCAAAGAAGACATACCTAAAATCTGCTTCACTTTGCCCAACTTATAAAGATGATCTGTCGAGTCCGTCGTCTAATTTCATTTTAAATTTTATTTACGTATAATTTATTGGAAAACCGTCTAATAACTTACTTCTTACTTTTAATTATGACAAGGTATTTGGCTGATTTTATCACGAAATTTGTTCTCTTTCATTAAAGTTACACTTTTGTTTACCGAAATACTTTATTAAAGATTTTTATCTTATAAACAGACTTCATCGTTGGAAATAACGTGTACAAGTGGTTTCCTTCAAGAATGACAAAATAAGAATTAAACAATGAAATTGAAGTATTTAATACCCATTTTCTAAGGGGCAACATTTCGTAGAAAACTTAACAACTTAAATTGAACACTTTAGGTATTTCAGCGACAGAATACTTCAATGACACAACTACGAACAAAGTTCATTTGGATGGTCACAAAGTATTTTTTTTTTACCTCCGACAGTGTCTCGAAAAGGTAAAGCTCGAATAACTTTCATTTAAATAACCACAATTTGGGGCGAGCTTGAGGAAAAAAGGGTAAACGTATTCAGCTGACTATATAATTAAAGAATTGAACGCTGGTATCTATTTAAAGACACAAAAAAACTTTTACAGATTCAGTACTAGCTGTAGAAGTAAGCTGCTTTGCCTGGATGCAATAAATTTCTACATTTACTTTGTGACATGCGGACAATTTAATTAAAGACACTCTATGTTATGAGAAAAATGTGGACAGTTCTGAAATGTTATGCTCAAAAGGCAAAAGGCGGCTTTCGTTTGAATCCCAATCCGCCGCAGCAGCAAAGCAAGGATTTCAATCTTTCATTTGATCATTGTGAAAGAGATTTCAACATTTCAAACATTCTTTAAACTTTCACATTGTTGGTTATGTCAACAGTTCTTGGCTTATCAATTTGCAATTTTTAACTTGAAGATTTTTGAAATTTTGTGTCTGACATGGGTCTGAACATCTGCTTGTCCCCAGCAACTACTACTAGTTATAACGGACTGACCAAGCTCTCTTAGACTATGGTCCTGTACAGGTTTTACTCATTTAAACGGAACTTTATACTGAAAACAAAACGCAGAACAATTCAAAGGGACGTTAGAGAGAGATCGAGAGAGGTGAAAAAACAAGCAAAAAACGAAACAAAACCCGACAAGGAAAAAAAGAACGTGAGAGCTTTCACGTTCAACTCTCGCAATAAGAACATTAAATGAGACTCCAAAAGTTAGAGTCGTCATGAGACAAGAGATTCACAGAAGAGAAGGGTGTGGTTATGATTAATGAGCATGCGTGTGGAACTAAGCCAAATTGTGACCGCTAAAAGGGTTTTCAAGTATTGTCCTTGAGGTGTTGTGATCAAAACAACTTTTTAAACGCTTTTCGGCTCCACATTGCCCCTTCAGAAAAGAGACTATGAAGTGGATTCCTTCATATCGGCAAAAAAAAACTGAAGCTTTCTCTGTTCGCTGACGTTTTACCCAGAGCATTATTTCCTGCAATTAGTGCTGTTAGCTGTTATTATAAAACTAATAAAATTGTCCTGTGCTAGCTTCGTGACAATCCCTTGAAACACGCAATGCTAATTATATGATTGCTTTACTGGTTTCATGACTTAACCCAGGTGTCATGTGATCTTACGTTGCTTTGTTTCCGAGGCTTAATATCGACCTACAGAACAAAAGATGGCGTTTGAAACATTTATCAAAACCACGATGCAACTAGACAAATTCACAAATCATTATCAACCACCAACTTGTAAATGTCCTTCACTTTCGGATTTTCATCCTTGTAGCTTTGACCGCAATGCTTTGGATGGCGTCTTTCGTAATCTACAGATAATATCAGGCAGCTCTACTCGCAATTATTTTTTACCAGCGTATTGATATTGATATCAAAGGGTTATATATGTATCTGAGGGTTTTTGCTAACTCACTCCTGTTTACTGATTTGGTTTTTTAAATAGCTGCTTTCGTCAGGAAAAAAATATCGGCTTTAAACAATCGAGTGGTTTTCGAGTAGACTATTATAATTTGTGCGTCACAATAAGAAGCTCGTGGGAAACAGTCGACTTCCTTCACCTCTGATGTGAGTATGTCAGCGCGTAATTGACTGTGGGCCGATGGATTCCTCTCGGAAGGTTCCAGTTGTAAAACTGACCCCTCTAGGCAGACAGCAAAGTCTTCACATTCCTGTACTAAAAAAGACACTGTCGCTCTCTCATGTTATCACGTCAATCTTCAGGCTTAATGAGGACGAAAAGTATACGCAAAACAAATCGCTAATATCACCACACAAATGTGTATCTATATTTTTTACAGAAAAATAATCAGGGATTCCCGCAAGAATGCGCAAGATTTTCATCCCCGGAATGTTAACTTTGGTAATTCAAGTTCAACCGATACGTTTACTTTGATTATTTTGGGAGAGAAAAACAATTAAACCAATAGAGACAATGACGTCACAGTGCCATAAAAAAACTTATTTGCTAGTTTGTCAGATCTGATTTAGGGCTCTTTTTTCCCCCGTAAAACGGATACCTCTCCTGTTCTTTTAGCGCATGAATGATTCAAGAAAACCAAAAACTCAGAGTCGACTTTAAAAAAAAACTTAAGTAATTCAACTAGACGGAGATGCTTCTCAAATATTTGCCTTTAAAGAACAAACAATATTTGGCTGAAATGTTGCACTATTACGGAGCAATTTGTTCAGCAATGAAATGATGGCAGAGAAATTTCGCAAAATATTGCCTCGTTATTTCCCTTTTTACCAATAACAGCTACACGTAGACTACTTTTCGTTCGGGGAGTATATAGATGCTGAGCGCAGCAAAATCCACCTGTCCAGGATTCATAGCCTTTACAGTCACTCTTTCGTTTTCTTTTTTTCTCAGCAACTTTACAGCAATTTATTATTCGAGGGACCATTATTGATCCGTTTTCATGCCAGGACCACTTTTTTCTGTGCATTTTCTGGGTTCTATCAGCTTCGCGTGAATTACCGTATTAGCTATTATGCATAGGTATCACACGGAAACCTTCACACTGATGCTCTCAGAGTGAGTGATTATCTTTATAAAGTATATTTTCAGTTAACGTTTGAGGATTTCCGCCTTTAGATGCTGATCCAAATACTGGCATATACTGCATGTCAGTGGAGATGCAGCCTTCTGTCAGACACAAACTTTGAGGTGTATTATAAAAACCTTCAAATAAATGAGAGATGCATATTACAAAACTTTGGAGAAAATCACTGAGAAAAACTCAGGTTCACCGAGAAAAACTCGGTTCGGATGCTCTATCACTTGAAATTTTCAAACCTGAGTGGAACAGCAAATTTCAAATTTAGCAATTTCCATGTGAGTAAGGGTTATTTAAAAGGGAGCACAGTATAATAAAAGACCTCTCGACCTTGAGAAAAACAACCAGGTCGGTGACGTTTTGTTAGCGTGCGATACTGACCGATATTGCTTTTGTACTCGTACCTTCCCACGCCATTTAACTTATTCATCCTTATACAACTTAACACTCGTGACAAGATACGGCAGGAAAACCAAGACCATTCAGCGATATTATCGCTTTTTTGATATTATCTTAAGACCTCGAAGCAATAGATCACCGTCAACTTAACTTCAAAACAATCTTGAACAACAAGAGAACTTGAATCTTCTGTACAGTTGAGTTTGCATGGCTCTCGAAGCGGGAAGTGCATGTCGAATCAATATAAGCCACGCCGAAAACGACCCTCTGTGGCCTTATATAAAGAGATACTTCCTTCAGAAAGCTCTTCACTCTTAAACGACAGTGCATGCCTATAAAACGACCAAGCAAACTAGTTAGTGCCATCGGGACCGTCAGCGACTCTTCAAGCATTCAACCTGACTTCAGTTCATCGACTTGAGTCCCAGCATTTTCACGTCTGTTTGCGGTTATCATTTATCTTCTTTTTCTGTGAGTATAAATCTTTACTGGAATTTTATTACGATTAATTTATTAATCTGCTACAAATTCTGACAAACCAGTAGAGGAAGAATAACATTATATGCACTTTCGCCGATAGCATGGTGTCTTCTTAGCTTATCGTTCCAGATTGTTCTGCTCACGACGCGTGCCGATATGAAACATCCTATCATAGACCGACGCAGTTTGCAATGACATGCATGCAAATATAACGCGCGGCATTCGCCCGGCTTACAATTCTGTAGCACAATGGCTGCGTTCTCAGTCCTCGTTACTACACTTCCCTTCGCATACATAAATATCAGTGCGATTTAAATCACTCTAAAGTTGCTGATTTGAACAGTAAAAATATAATCTTTCTCTTCTCGATGAACAGTATTGATTTAGCTGATGGAAAATCACTTATTTTATTGATTAAGTGCCTTTAGACGTCTTTGTATTGGATCTATGGCCACTATTGTTAACTATCTTTCTATTTATCACGGTGTCATACGTCTATAAGAATCTAAGAATAACTCAGTGTGGACTAAGACACGAATAAATAAATTTCACTTCAATTAAAATGAAACAGTCATCTACCAAGTACTCTGTATTCAACGGAATTCAAGAACTTCACGATTTCTGGCGAAAAAAGGTGATCACCTGTGTTTAGGGTTGATTATTCAAGATCAACTTGAAACACATGTTCGTTATCTTGTTTCCGAGAGGCAAAGAAGCCAATCTGCTTTTTCTTTTTCTTTTTTTTCTCCGAAATAATCATTTCTTTTCTTTGTACACATGAAGTCAACCTCATCAGAGTTAGGCAAAATGTCGCGAATCTTCCAGCCTTCCAGGTTTCGATAGTAGGATTCAAACTTCACAACGGTAAAATTAAGATCATATATATTTTATGAGGCGGGTTTGAAAAGTATGTATTAGCTTTCAAGTTAGTGCCGAAACTGATGTCTTCGCGAGAAATTAACTCCACTGAACAAGTATATTAAACTCTAAACCGCAAATATGCAAATTTCTCCTCATGACGAAGAACCAAAAACCGCTTCTTAAGTGTTTTTCTCATTCATGTTGTACACCCGCAGTGTCGTAATCATTTCAATCTTTATGCGACTCGTAATTTGAATTTCCCTGCCTTTGTCCTAAGTAATAATCAGGCCCCGGCTGCCGCACTTGTATGCTGTGCCTGGATCCCGTTATAATAGCGATACAACGGCCGGGTGTATATTTATCTATATCAATAAACAGCGAGTCCGAATGACCAATTCCGATTTTCGTCAGTTTAGCCACACCCCAACACAACAATCTCACTTATTTTTCTCATTAATCTTTACTCTCCGTTACAATCTAGCGAGGTGCAGTTCATTGACAATCTATTTCAGTCTTGACCAAAATGAGAAGATTTAAATCAGGTTGTAAAGTAATGAGGCAAATTGCCTAGATTACTTCAGCAACGCAACCAATGGCGCCTTGTGATTTAAGCAATCTACCACCTACAGTACACTGCATGTTGTCAACGGTGAGACGAAAGCTCTGACCTCTTGGTGTCGGAAAACGTCCGAAAAAGGGAAGAGAATACTGTTTTAGACTGCTGTAGACGCAAAAGTATCCGTTTAACGGTCGCGAGGAGCCTTTTGAAAGTCTCCACGGACGCATTGCAAAATCACACGTGGCGAGAGAAAGTAACGAAGAAAAACTATAATTGGACGACCCTTCAAGCTGGTGTCCGTTTTTGTCTCAGCCTTCATTCATTAGAGTCGAGACCACGGGAAGTCAATTTTGAACGATCACGAAACAAAACCTATCACATTCGTAGTATTATTTCATGTATCATAATAGGAAGTCAAAATATAAATCGAAAAGTAGAAAATCCCTTTCCTCCTAATATAATTAGCAAGGTTTCATGCCGCGATCGCTAACGGTGGGCAATTAGAAAGATTCTGGACAAAAATGCAAATATTCTCGAGAGTTCAATTGAGGAAGAAGGAGAAGAACGTGTATGAGTCCTGGATTAGTTGTGTTCGAATTAGAAGAAAAAAGTAATCGCCTTCTTTAGTTCATGATATTCTTATCGCATTGTTAAATGCATCGTAATGAATAAAACGTTATTATGGTGTTCCCTCAGCCTCCTGCCGAGTCTTTGGATCACGATATTAGTTTAATTCATGTTTAATTCACATAGTAACTTCGTGTGTTCAAGATTTTGCCCTTGCGTTAGATGACTCGAAAACCAGTTTTCACGTTGAAAGCTTGTTCCTCGTAAGCCACGATGGTGAAGCGGCATGTAGACTTATTAAGCGACCGTTAAGGGCAAACACCTTGCGAAGCATTTTTTTCAGATGAGTAATCGTAATTATCTGAGGCTGAAGGTCACTCAATCACTCCAACAAAACGCGGTTAGATTGGCAAACCACCTGGACGGAAATTCAGCACTACCCCCATCTAGTTCACGAATTGTGCCTCAAAAAAATGCCACATCACACACCAAGACGGCTAGTTTTAAATCAGGTTCATATATGGAGGAAGCCACTGGAAGATGGTATTTGTATGCTCGCGTGCCGCTACATAACACTTCACTTCCCTTAGACGAACTTTGAATCAATGTGGATAACATCACAGGGAGTCAAAAACACCGTGCCGCTTCGTTACTCAGATCTGGAGCTTCTGTGTAACTCGTATATTGTGCGAGTCGACTCCTAACGTTTAACTAGAGGAATGTGTTGTGAAAAACATCGTTGCGTGATCGCCCGCTTCAGTGACAATGCGTCAAAGAATTACTTTAATTTGTTGTGTGAGAACTGTTTCCATTAGCTTCGTTAATAGACTCGAGTCATCGATAAGGCTATTTATCTTCATAAGTACAGTACTCGCGTAAGAAAACCGTTTATGCTTCCACTATCGTTGCTGTGCCATGATAGCTTACGATAAAGAGCAACATATTGTCAGATAGACGAGACATAGATCTTCTTTGTCAAAATATGCTAGTTATTGGCTCACGTTTGACCACGCTGGGAGAACATTCTCCAGCTTGCAAAAATAGAATCAGGTTAATAAGATTCTTCACTACACTGTAATTACTGAGGAATTTATACTCGAGACATTTTAAATGTTGCCATAATATGGAAAACCCTCAAGGCCGTGAAGCAACGAATCGCGAGTAGATTTGTTAATTCCCCCAGCGCGTTACATTCTCGCAAGCATGTTCTTATCATACCGGAGTCTTTACGGCAATTTACTTAATCCCGTTGAAATGCTGGTAACGGCTTTAAAGAAGTCGAAATTTGGTTGATAATAAAGTGGGCGTAGCGCCTCTTAAATGTTAATTCAAACAGACCCATTGGCACGGTAGCGCGAGTCATTAGTACCATCTATGACATTTGATTTTGAAGGGTAGTCCTTTGTTCTTTATTGGGGTTTATTACTGTTCCCAGCGGGATACAACGTGCAAATAGGAAAGCTTTTAGATAGGATCGATGCTTAACAACATTAAAGCTTTTGTTGTTTAACATTACGGTCTATTGTGCTGGTACAAAGGCCTTGATAAGCTGAAGGACTGATTGAATTATGTAATCCATAATGTGAATAGCAAGCCGAGCTCTATTATGTCCTATCATTTACATATGACAGTAAAAGCAATTAGGAGCATAACAAGTGGTAGTTAGTTGTAATAGAACGGCCCGATATTGTGTGTGATATTTTGTCTAATTCTCAGTCTGTTTGTATAGTCATTGTTTAAAAGCAAACCCCCAGAGCTAGGGGCTTTTATCTCCCAGTTGCATAGCACGCCCTAAAAACATTTGCCTATTGTCAAGACGGGCGAAAAGAACGACTGGAAAGCTAATCATTGAGCGTTATCTGAATCGATTTACTAACGAGACTGCCGGCCAGTGCTGCACAGAAGTGAAATAGATCCGAAACAGGCGAGGTAAGGAAATGCCTGTGTATAGTTTGGAGTAAACACATTTCTTTTTCACGTTTAGTTAGAAAGAAAAAAAAAACAACAACGATATCTTAACCGCGTGGCCTCAGTAACCGTCACAGTTAAGAACAAACAAAGAATTACAAGTCAAATAGTTCGCCAAACACGAGAGAATTGAGTGGTACCTAATGCTTTGCTGCTTTGAATCGTATTTTCACCAGAAGTTGTCTGTTTAGTGTCGAGCAGTGTCCTCGTAATTTCATCTTCATAGTCCGGCCGGAAGTCTATCAACTAAAGTAGCATGTTTTAAGCAAAGGAAGATATTCAAAGACATTCAACTGATTCAGTTAAAAAAAATCCTAAAGTATGCGAACTAGGAATTTTAACCATTGCCGTCACCGATTCCCCCCCGTTAGTCGCTTGTACATCCAATGTTCAATGTTAGGGTTAACGAACAGTTTTGCTTATGGCTTCCCCGCCCCCAAGAGATAGTTACGATCGAGATTTCTTACGTCGAGAAAGAGACTGTGTTTTGGAAAGTTTCACCCTTGGTTTATACCGGAAACTCTCGTTGTTCCACTGAGACAATTGACGATTTGAGGCCTTTTGAATTTCCGATCATATCACCAGGTTCACCTTGCTCAATATAATTCACCTTCCTCTGTAACTATGTTGATATGCGTTTGATATTTCACTGGGCTTGTCAACTTGGAAAGCAATTTCATCGTCTAAACAATTCGCTGAACGATCTGTATCTATACGTTGTTTAAATGTTGAGTCAGACTGATTTAAAGTCAGTACTGTACTACTGTTAGCTTTTCGATCGTCTGGTTTCCTTAGTTTCGTGCAGTAGATTTACTGGCATGCACTTGATCGCCGAGAGCTGCCTTTCAAATCTTGACCTGCAGTGTATTCACCTAAAATACGGCACGGTAAATAAACAAATGAAAACACATTTACTTTCTTGGTCACCAGAACACTTAAACCCTATTTACAGTTCAGAAGGAGTCAACGCTGTGTAACTGTTTGTTCACCGTTTGCAATTTCATGAGTCCAGGTCAAAATTGTCAAGCGCATTAAAAAGTAGAACAGCGGGGATTATTTCACGGCTGCCAGTTTTCCATAACTGATAGACAATAAATACTGGCTTATGGGTGTTGTAAAACAGTGCACTTTCAAACGTCTTCATCTCCCATGTAGACATAAGAAATAGTTGACTTTTGGCCTCGATAAATTCCCGTCATTTGTACCAAACTACAGTCAGTGCGACAAGGCTCCTATGAATGATTTATGGACAGCAACCGGCAATGGCTTGCGTTTTGAAAATTTGTCTATTAGAGGCGTGTAGTTCAAATGTTTACCGCTACATTATTGTTCATTGTGCCAGTGAAGTTTAGGTTTTGGCAGACTGACCTTTCCATAATTACTTCTTGGCGACCAAGCGGATTGCCAAATGGAGCTAATACAATACAATCTATGGCAATAATTCAGTTCATGGCCCTCAATAGATTTGCGCGCATTTATGTGTGATTTAATACCGTTGAAAAAGAAAGAAAAAAAATGCTGTGAATCATATGACTCGCTTAAATTTGTACTTCAGCTATTTGTTGCTTCAAGGAAAAACAATCATTTGCGCGCCGATTTTTTCGTATCTTTGTGAGGAATAATGAAAAGAATTCTAATGTTGATAACTCAGAACTCAGGTTTTAAAACGACTCTCGACTTGGCAATTCAGAGCATTCTTTGCCAAACTATTCCTGAATACTTTAAGTAGTGCTTTTTGTTAAACCTGATGAAATCATTAAAATTACCAACGTGTAAGAGTCGATTTTTGGGTTCAATCGCCCGTAAGTTCTTCTTTAGGGTAGACAGATTGTCAATGTGAACAGATTTTAAAAACATCCTGATTTTTCCGTTTATTTATTATGGATCAGCGCTCAAACGCTTCTTTGATTTGTGACCTGGTCTGCTTTTATCACTGATGTGAACTTCTTTTCTTTTCTCAGTGGTGTGAAAGTTAAGCTATGGCCGCTACGAAATCTGCCGGTGATCGGTATTTCAAACAGTATTATACTGCCACGAAATACAAGTCCGCAGCAGTATCGTAACACTTTCGATCGATAACCCCAACCGGTGATGCAAACGTTAATTGCAGTATGGTAACATCGTGAAGTCCTACCCCGAATATAATATCACAAACGGGCCAAGTAGCCACTAAAACTGATTCCACACCTTTGAGAAGTAAAAGATCGTATGCAAATATAGCGCTCGTGTGGCTTGGCTTGTCGTAATTAATTGCTTTTCATTCGCAGATGACACATTTGGCAAATCGTCAGTGACCGTGAATAATAAGGTGTTTATTCTCTCAGCCCAGTTGTTCACCAAAATATAAGTTACTCTGAGAAGCGAGAAAACTGCGCTTCTAATTAAGGAGTCAATGATCAATTCGTGAGACTTGCCTACCTTTTTTTTTCGGAGATATTTTGGCTAAGCTTGTTTACTTAGACATAAAATGGTTGTTTTATCATATCAGTGAGTAGTAAATGGCACGGCGGGTCGCTAAACACCTCAACAAGGGCCAATATTTCTTTTCTCAAGGCACAAACAATCAACTAAGTATACTTGCTACCTATATCAAGCAAAGATAAACTACTTTCTTTTGACCGAGCCTCTGCACGACTTTACACACCAGAAAACAATGGGGATCAAGGATTCATGATTCACGCAAAAGTTCTGCCACAGCCAAGCAGAAGAGTAAAACAGTCTTAAATGACGCAAGAAAAGCTTGATCGCTAATGAGCTTTCACTATTTTCTGTTTTCTTTCCTTATCAAAATATATCGTAAAGTTAAACTTCGAAAATAAACACTACGAGAACGATAATAATAACATGTGCATAACATGACAGCGCCGTGCTCTAAAGGATTCGTTGTAGCAGTTGTGATGTAAGGCTGGCATTTTACGGAACACCAAAGTCAATGTATTCTTTCCTGCAAAGATCAACTTAGATTTTAATTCCTTGTTTCTTTTCGTTGTTTGACATTATGCATTTTTAATGTTCAACTCACCAACAGCTGTGCCCTTGCCCTTGATGAGCCCGTTACTGGTTATTTTATGGTTCTTTTCGGCTCAGCACGTTATCAATTGACTAAAACGCAGCCCTGATTTTCTGTGAAACGCAGTTTAATTTTCTGTTAATTGCAAGGCTGACGCGTTTAAACTTTTATAGTTGTACCTATCTATCATTGAACATTGCTTACATAACGGTTCTTCTCTCAAACATAAGGAGTCTTGTCAGTCGGCGAAAAATCTTTCACAGATCCATAGCTGTAGATATCTGACCGACCCGTAGATAAGCCTCGATATCAAAACGTTGCCTCTTAGACGTGTAAAATAATGAACGCGCCCAACAAGACGCCAGATTTACGCATATTATGTCTCTGTTGATAGAAAAAATCCATGTTTGTGAAACCGAACAAAGTTACCGAAAAATAAGTTTTCAAAACAATTGAGCATTGTGTGGCGAGAATCTTGCACTTGGACTGTGTTTTCATGTTGTAACGCTTCAGAAAAGTAATTACGAGGTACTCAATTACGATAAAAAAAGAACAGAAATGCATAAGAAATGGCAGTCGAGGGCCTCGTGGACACAGCATGATGATCATAATTTGAGGCAAATTGACTTGACCGGAAAGAAGAGGGATAATGCCAAATTCATTTGTGGGGGCGTATGACATCTTAGTGTCCGCGCGAATTCTGGCTGTAATCCTTCGAATGCGCTAGATAAACGATCATGTCATTCATTGCTCGTAACGTTTAATTTCAATCAGGGGCCAAACATGTATACCCTTCTGTATATCGTTTAGCTTTCGATGATCTTAACTGCTGAAGATGACGCTTACTGGAGTTCTTCAAGGCTGCAGTGTGGGAATTTTGTGCTAGATTCATTTATGACGGTGTGAAAGGTCTCCTTGAGTTAGCTGAGGCTGTCTCGCAGATTTTTTTTTTTCAGTCATGCGTTTTCTGCCTAACATCTGTCAATAAGACCGATAACAGCCAAATTCAAACGCTCAAAGGAAGATCAATCGAGAGCGCTTTTCTTAGCGCCCACTTCAAGTCAGTTTTAATGCAAATTGCAAAGTGTGCCTTGGAGGAAATTATTTTTGTGTTTTTCTTTTTACACTTTAGGCTTCAATAGCAACTATAAGAACGGTTATCCGATATCTATATTTTCCATCCCATCTGCCCCAAGCATTGTTTAGGCCGAGTTAATAACACCTTGCTCCAGTGATTGACAAGGTTGCTATAGTAACTTTGTAATCAGACGTTCGAACGCCAATCAGGTAGCTAAAGCTTTACAAACGTAACACTCGATCTTAGTGATAATATACCCCATGTTCCTAACCATCTTGATAAATACTGACACTTTGCAGAGACGCTACCACACCCCTGCATTTAGCCTTAATAGACTGCTAGCACTGAAGAGGAAGGAGCTCTACTCAACTGGTGCCATGTTTGCCCCTCTTCCAGCGTTAAGCTTCACACCACAGCAGATCGCACAAGTCTGCGAGACTCTGGAGGAGAGCGGCGACATTGAACGCCTGGCCAGATTTTTGTGGTCCTTGCCAGTCGCCCCTGGAACGTTAGAAGCGCTCAGCAAACACGAGATCGTGCTCCGAGCGCGAGCTATCGTGGCCTTTCACATGGGCAATTTCCGGGACTTATACCACATATTGGAGACACATCGTTTCGGCAAAGATTCACACGCCAAACTGCAAGCGATGTGGTTAGAGGCTCATTACCAAGAAGCAGAGAGACTTCGAGGGAGACCATTAGGTCCTGTCGATAAGTATCGAGTTCGCAAGAAGTTTCCCCTTCCCAGGACAATATGGGACGGAGAACAGAAAACTCACTGTTTCAAGGAACGAACTAGGAGCTTACTGCGTGAGTGGTATCTTCAAGATCCGTATCCAAACCCAACGAAGAAGCGAGAATTAGCACAAGCCACTGGCCTCACACCAACACAAGTCGGCAACTGGTTTAAAAACAGACGGCAGAGAGATCGTGCCGCAGCAGCGAAAAACAGGTAAATACACTTTATTCAAATTGTAGTGTTGCTGTTCGGCTTTTTGTCGGGATCGATTGCGTTTGTTGATTTTACTAGTGCGCACAAATCTAAACATGGAAATCCTCTCAATGAAAAGATGTTTTCGCCACCACAAACACAAATCTCGGCTCAGCACATTTGCAACGGAAACTGGCGAATTAGGATGAAGTTTAGTGGTGAAAAGGTGATCCACGGCTTCATACGGGAGGACTTCGTGGTGGCTTCCGTAACACCAACGCTCCACACTTTTCGTAAATTGGTTTAGGTGGTTTGCAGGAAAACAGATGGGGTAAAGCAGCGCTTAATCCTGAAATATACACCCCATGGATAAGACTATTGATATTCAGGCTCGGTGACAGCGTTTATATTTTATGAAGACGTGTGGTTAACGGACATTGTTTCAAATAAATGCGTTTGTTCTCGTCCCCTTTATTCAATAACAACCAGTACTTTAGGGATAAAGCGCTCCATTGCTTCGGAACTAACGCCAGGAGTGTATACAGTAAAAGACATGTACGTTGTGAAGATTGAATGCGCACATGGTTTCCATCTGAATCGTCAACGTGCTATATACACCAGTGTAATGAAGGAAAATTGATCGTGATAGCGTTGGCCCTTAAATCATCCGGAATTGTGTCATAACATCTCTTAAATTCCACCCTGTAGTCATTTGTTTGCCCAAGAAATATTTGATAATTTTCTTAGGTACTTAGCAAGGATTATGAGGCATATTTGGTTATTTGCTTACCTTACTTTTTATCTTCTATTTTGTGGCTTTACTGATTAAGACAAATGGAGTTGATTTTTGTTTCACGAGCGGGCAAGCTGCGGATAGTTTGCCAAGAATTGTAATCCTATATTTCTCAAACTGTTTTTAATAGACGATGACGAAAGATACAAAGACGTAAAAAAGGCCAAAATTAAGAAGGAAGCCGGCCAAGAAAACGTAATCTCTTTAAGGTACAAACAGCGATAGTAAGGTGTGAAGTGGGTTGCTCTCACACCACGACCAACCTTACAGCCAGAAAAGGCGATAACAAGCTTTCGCATTTAGCGAGCAAACATTAAAATAAATGACAGAAAGCTTTAAATATTAATTAAACTCATTTGCTTGACGTAGGCCAAAAGACAGAGCGGATTGCGTGGTATTTAAACGTTGCCCTTACAAATCCTAATATTATCTGTAAACAGTAAGCGAGAAAAGAATAACATTTCCCTTTCCTTCTAGACATTCCTTAACATGTAAGCAAGCCCCATTGTTGTTTGGAGGTCCTCGTGCTTTTTCTTGGTTTGCCCTTGAGTATTTGTGGTAGATAAATCATTCTTGAATACTGTCTAAGGCTAAAGTAATCTTCAAATCGCACACTAAGGCCTTGAGAACTAATGAACTATTTATTTGCATGCAATTTTACCCAGACAAGATAATCAACGAATATTCCCGGAAGTGTTTCTCACTTCTATGCAATTCAAACCTCCTAGACAAGTGCTTCCAACGGTACAGGTTTCTGTAATAACCCCTTTTCTTTTATTATCGAATTTCTGCGATAATTTGGCGGATAGCTACACTTTCCTTCCACGAGCTTCATAATGTAATCTGATGAAGCGATTACCATTGTCTTTTAACAAATAGATTTTCGTCGGATATTCACCATGGACACAGTCTTTTCTTATGTTTATTGTTCCCCATGAAGTATTTTTCAGCTCTGATGAATAAAAGCTATTCACACGTTGGAAAGTCGAAAAGAGAGCTGTACAATAGTGGCAAACGTTACAGCTATTAGTCTAGTCTACTGGGCACTCAATCTAGTCAAGGGAAAAAAGAGGTGAAAAAAGAAAAAACAAACTTGAAAATTCTACCCTCTTTCAACTAGAAATAAGCTCACTTAACCAAAATTTCTCATCGTCCAGTGCAAGAAATCGGGCTTTAGAATTCGGCATTTCTTTTGTCACGAATGGAAACTTCTTGTACTAAAAGTGCATCCTTGTTTTTCTCTTGACTTTTCCCTTTCAGTAGACAGTCAGGTTGCCGATCTGTTTTATCGAGATTCGGTGGCAGAATTGTCAGAAATTCTGGAGCAAGGGCACTTTCAACAATATAATTCCAGGGAACTTAGCAACCGAAAAATGACTGGTGTCATAGGCATACACAACCACAAGACGCCTTGATGCCAGCTAAGTGCGCGCAAGCCGTAAGATCTTTTCACTGGCAATAGCCTTTGTCGCATTACATTAGTTCCTACTTTCACGAAGTTGAGAATTTGAAATACCTACTACTACCTTCTTTCATCGAAAAACGTTAAGCGGAAAAGCTCTTACAACTTCGAGATTAACCTTGAGTCTTCGCGTGAACGAGTTGTTTGTAAGATTTTTAAACACGATATGTGAAAAATCGAAGTATTAAACATATAATGAAGGTTCACATAATGTTCGATAATTAAAACACTCACTCACTGCACACTTACTGTGCTACTGTGCGTTTGGATGTCGATTATCCCAACAGAGCGCGTTTGTTATAATGTAATCACGTTTAGTGGGTGTTACTAATTTCTTTCCTTGCGCTTACAGCTCCTAAATTCAGCCCCCTCAACCCAAACGAATTGCAAAATTGCTTTTTCACGATCACGGCTAGTGCCTTTACCGTGTAGGAAGCTTTTGTCATTTAGCAATCGAGCACGATACATTAAAGAAGTTTTAAAACAAAAACAGCACCAAAATTGAAAGTCTATTAATTAAGTACATATCAACGCCCACAGCGATTTTGCTACTGGCAAGCTATCGACCAATTTCAAATAATTTCCCTACCAACGAAAACCTTGGTAATCTATTTCAAGATTTGTGAAGTCACTAACAGTCTGCTTCATAATTTTTGTTTCAAACAGAATGAACCAACAAGGCCAACACTTACCACAATGCAAAGCAAGCTATTCTCCTGAGGGAAAAGCTATGGATGACTTTCGCGGGCTAAAAAATTCACCACTTTCTGACTCAAACGAAGATTTACACAAAGGGGAGTGAACAAGAGAAGAAAAATGGACAAGAGGTTTTGAACAAATTACTATCCAGGCACGAGAGAGACACAGACTACAAGTCAAAAAAGAGGCCGCCTCGATACAAAATAACGATTTGGGACTTGTGAAGCCAAGAACAAACACAACCTTCTCAGTCATAACCCTTTCAGTTCCCGGAGCGTCGCCTAAGCTCACAATAAAAAAAGAAAAAACAAACAAACATCACTTTGCCAAAAAAATCGTACCAGACAACGCCAGGTAAACGAATTGCTCAATAGCTTTCATTTGAATGGTCGCCCATCAACAAAAAATCTCATCCAGGACTTCAAAGTTCACAATTTACGACTCAGGGTTTCTTAGGACTGAAAGGGTTGCAATTTAAGCTGGATACAGCATAGGACTTCAAAAGCTAGATAACGTTTATTGCCGAATTTTGAATCGTTGTACAGATTAAAAAAAATATCGATGTAAATGTTCAAATATACAAATATTGACTGCGGCCAGCGCAGTTCTTGTAAAATAAAATCATTTCGTACAGGGCTGCTTTGTTGAAGCAAGAACTCAACACAACGTAGCTGACATTTTCATGTTTGATGACGCGACAAGTCGTCAAGTAGCTATCGATGCTTCAAAGAGAAGAAACCAATGAGAAAAGAATAAAGTTGTTCCAATACAAACGACATTCACGGCTTTCTTGTAACCTATACGATAATAATGCGCGATCGTTACCCTTGATATTAGTTTTGCCGGGGTTCTTTTGGGGACCTGTTAGCCTCGTCCGTTGAACAAGTGCTAAGTGAGCGGTTTTTTCGTAGGTTACATCTTTTATTCAGCTGTTGCAGTTTTACATATAATGCAAAATCTATTGTTCGCCTCCATTCACACTATTCCCCGCTAACCCTTGTCATTTCGAACTATATTCAATTACCTGATTAGCATTTGAAAAAGGGAAAAAATCTTTAATATACCCCGGCCTTTTGAAGAGACAGCCTGAAACTGACAGCGAGTTAGAACGATTAGCACTTTGCCTTAGGGGATTGTCATACGCGCGTTAATTGATCGCTAGGTTTATTATGCTTTGGTGCAAATGGCGTCCAAACAGCGCTTTTAACGAAAAGAAAACCGTTTTGCGTTACATTGCTGGGACGGTTTCGTTATCGATCAAAGATGTCAAGCGTATGTCATATACACTCTTGATGATTGCCACCCAACGATGATCAATTACCACAATGTCTCAATTGTAAAGCCTTTGTAAACACAGCAATCGTCATGAAAATTCGGGGGCCAAGAATGATGCCTTGGTAATCTTGCTTTCAAGTTGGCCATCATTTGGCCTCTTTCTTTTGAGCTTGAAGTGTGCTGAGATCAAGAATTTTCAGATGTTTGCGAATCTAGAATTAAAGGTTTTCTCACAGATAACAGCAAAAGACACAAAAAACGTGTCATTGTAAGAGATACGCAACCAGCGCCTGAGATATCTCGGCCGCCGGGTTGCATTTTGTCAGTAGCGGTTGGGCTCAATAACTCCTTGGAATGCGACGAGATTTTCGATATGCTATTTAAGAAGAAAACACTTTAAAAAGCTTATCGATCTGTGAGTCAGGGAACATGGCCCAAATATTTGCCGAACAACCCCTGATAACGCAAACAGCCAACTTAATCTTTAGAGGTTATCTGTTTCAAAACAACGAGTTATCTCAAAAGGGCATTGCCAAGGAAAACAAAATATAAAGGCAGCGAAAAATTTCCTCACTTGAGAAATGGAAATGCTGGAGTAAATTTCCGACAGATCGTCTAGAGCTCAACACTGAGATTATATGTCTAGTCTTGTTTGATGCTCAGTCGTATCAATAGATTATCGCTTTCTGAAAGCTTTTGTGACACCTAAAAGCACCGGAGGAGTGGTCTATACAGTAATACAACCGTAACCAAACAAAAACCGATATGCACATAAAGCGCTTTAAATATTAGCAGTAAACAATTTTATTTTAGAGAAATTCACACCATTTCTGACAAGGATAGCGTTACTGATCGAAGTAAATCGCCTTCAGCCTTGGTCGAGGGTGAATGTTCTCAGCGATAATCACGGAACATTTGCATATATATGGCGTTGTGTTTCACTGTCTCGTAACAGATGTAAAGCATTCACATGAGATTTCAATAATTACGATTTATCGCATATCGTAAACCAAAATCAGGGGAAAAAACAGGACTGATATCGATTTTATCTTTGTTTGAGATATTAAAAACAAACAAGAAAAACACTAAGTGGAATTTGTAGCTTGTTGCGCTTGAAATGGTTGCCTTTTTGCATTGCAGTTCTTTTCAGTGATGATTTCACATTCGCTTTGTGTGAATTTTCAATTAAAACGTTGAATCTAGACACTAAGAAATTAGAAATAAGTCCATTAAGAAAAGCAGATTGTATTACTTTGACTCGCAGAGGGGGACAGCTTCCAAGCACAGGTTTTCACCTAACCGTTGGACAAATTTTTCCCACTGAATATACAGCAATATCGAGCGTGATAACTGAATCGATATATCCACAGGGTTAATGTTGTAAGACGGTGTCTCATTTTGGTGTTAACAGAGATTTAGTTGAATCGAAACGATAGGAGGAAACCAATTTAATAACTTCCAGTCGTTTGCGAACGATTATTGAACACCTTTTATCCACCGACAATCGAGCGAATGGCTGATGGATTGTCACTACTCTTGGAAGACAATTTTAAGCCCTAAAGGTGTTTTTCTTTTGTTTCAAATTTTCCTTCAGCTACATACATGCATTTCTCTAAGCACATACTCTTAAGGACTAATAACTGTTTCGAGTTGTTTCTTCAGCCTTTTTTTTTTTTCATTAGGAAACAAGCAGTGTTGAGCAATGATTAGTCACAGCTTTTCCGTTCTATTTAATACGATGGCTGGATGAGATTTTCAGAGCAAAATGGACTGAGGTTTGACTGACGGAAAATTATTATCATACCAATTGCAACAAATTCACTCAAATAACGTGAAAGCTGATTTAACACCCAACTGTGCTGTATTAATCAGCAACTGTAGTGCTGGAAAGAACATCTTGTTGTTCAAAAAGAATTCATCGGGCCGAGTTCAACAACACATAAGGATTTAAAAGCTTTGAAGACTGCGTAAACTAACAACCTAGTGATTATTTAACGCAATACCAGCGCTACTATGCGCCGAGCTGGAAATGAAATCTGTTCGGATTTACAAGACGGATTTACGCTTAACGAGTTTAAGTCCATCTACAACTTAGTTATTTCTTTTTTGGGGAGGGGGTGGGGGAGGAAGAGCTGGAGAGGGACAGAAAGAAAAGTTCGAAAAGTGCTTGCCAGGTCATCCTGAAGACAACATGAATTGCATTAATTATGAGAAAACCAGTTTCGCTCTACGATTGGGGGTAAAAAAAAAAGCAAGTGACGGCTGCATCCTCGGCCGTGGCAATCAAACCGGGTTCCCTTAAGTTTTCACCCCAGTGAATCAGTGGATGAACGAGTTTCGCGGCAAATAAAACTGGACACTTGGGAACTTCAGTCCTGTGGAATACTATGGCACTCATTACATGCAATAGTTTCTAACTGAAAGTTGAAAAGAATGCCTTTTAGCTTGTCAATAATTTAAACGTGACAAGCACGTGATGCAGGCAACGGCCATAGTTTGAGGACTTTGATTTTGCTAGGTGTTCTTTTTCTGCTACTTAAAAACACAATCTCGAAAGGAAATATGATTGTTGCAATTACGGCTGAAGAAGGAGTGAAATATAAAACATGCGCCTATATCCAACCTGCTGTCGAAACTTTATTTCATTTCAGTTAACCCGACGTCACTTTTCAAACAGCATGGTTGTTACAGCATCTTGCACAAATAGCCTGAGTTTTTTTTCCAGTTTTTAGTACAAACAACGTTAATTTTGTACTTATGTCACTTGTTTTAATCTGAAACTCATAAGTCATCAATAAGATTTATTTGTCTTGATCATACTTTAGTACATTGGTGCGTCAGATTCCGGCGGAAGCCTTTGTCACTGAAATCTTGAGGTGAAATTTTCCCGCACTGCCGTTTGTTAACATAGCATCATCAGTCGAGCATTAGGCACATTAGCTATCTTAGAGAGAAGTCTTCTTTGAAAGACATAAAAAGGACCACGAGAATTTGACCCGCTGATGATGCAACGGGGCTCACTGAGAACATTACCCTGTTTGACGAAACATCCCCGCACACCATTTCTTATAGACACGTACATTACATTTGTGAAAACATTGTTACCATACAAACTATGGTGAAAAGTACATCAATTTTTCTGCAACAACCTGTCCACAGAAATAACTCTGACTTTGTGGTGGGGCTCTCCGGCTTGAGTACAAGTTACTAATGGGATTGTTTACCTCCTAATTGTTTGCTCAATCACAGAAACCTTGGCTGTGGGTATTGTTTGAGGAAATTGTCAGTGTCACCATCATGATCAACACATAAAAGGATGAATTCTACACTGAGGAAAGCAGTATCGCACGGATGGACAACGTGCTTATATCAGCCTTGTATGAAACGTTCTATATAATTATCAATTTTGGATTGAGTTGATAGCTTTGAGTTTAAACTTCAATGGGACTAAACCAGCATGATTTAGCCCGTTGGCCACGGTCATTCTCGGCTGGTAGATTAGGACAAAAATTCTTAGTTGAGGAGGACCTCTATTAGCTCTTTTCAAACCGCGAAAAACAATTTGAATTCAGTAATGTACGAACGGTATTGCAAATGAACAAAGGACTTCCATGTGAGTGATGCGGGTCGCTTTCGAATCTCAATCAAAGATTAAAAAGTGTGATTTGGAGCCGAGAATGTGTGAGTTTCGAGGGATGCCATTGCTACAGTACGTAGGTAAAACTCGCTGGTTTGAAACGGCTGTCCCCGGGATCCAGGATAGCCGTGTGGTTTTTTACTGTGCCAAACGGGGTCCAGTTCACAGTTTACCCTGGGTTTCCTGACTAGTATTAGTATTACCGTGCAAACGTTACTGTACGAAGACTGCGGTTATTTCACTACACAACGACAACGAAATTGTTGACACAACGCCTAAAAGCAAAAATTAAGTATCATAAACATTAAAGTAACGGTTTCTTGGATAATTTAAGATGAAGATATTGCAAGCCAAATAATGGTTATTTAAATGAGTCAGGTACTTATAATTCCTCAAGTCTAAAATTTGAAAGTTACGATAAGAATCGACATACAAATATCTTCTGCCTTACGTATTATCATACCCCAATCACTGAATCGACAAATAGAAGATAAAGCGCTCCAAGCATTCAATCCAAGGCCCGAAAATCAAGTAGAATGAAACAAAAGAAGGATGTGCGTGTAATTAATTCACAGAGACGAGGACTGTTGTGCTGCCTACCGCGTCGATTTGGCTCAGTGTTGGCCGCTACTGGCCACGTTTCTCAAAGATGCCTTCTATCTTGACAAGCAAAGGCCAGGCTTCCGTCTCAATTACACTCTTAGCAATGAACCCGGCCTCTTTTAGGTATTTGCCACTTGTTGACCTCCCTTAAAGGCTCGTAATTTATGGCCCAAGAATGCAATACTACATGTTTCTTCTTCGTGTTATAAGCCTACCGTATTGGAACTACTGGTCAAGTGTTAAAGCTTGTTTACTTTCAAGACGACCAGAAGGAGTACTCAATATTAGTAAGTACTTTCGAAAGTGTGCATTTGTCAGGTTTTCGGGACACACGTGCCTGTCCACTGCCAGAATTTATTTGACAGCTCATGCGATATCGTTTTTATTTTTCTCGGTTGTGGACACTTCAAATGACATTTTTTTATCGTATACGAGCTATGCAAAGGGATCTGTAACAGTTGATAAGTGAAGATATCTCCTCCTAACAAACATGGCGTCAAGACAATGGTGTCATTCGTTGAGTGTGAAAGGAAGTCGCGTGATAACCAGTAGGCCAAGGATATGTGCTTTCTGTGAAACTGACACTGAAAACATAATTGCTATCAATAGCACTTAGAGAAGCAATTTAATTGAAACTGAAGCTTCCTTGGAAATGGAACGCAGGCCTCGAACACCTATTTGAAAGGCTGGAAGACCGAAATTGCAGCAGTACTGACATAAACCCAATAATAACTTTGATGTGAACCAGTGCTTCGAGATTTTAACGAAAGACATCCTTAGGGCAAACTTGTAAAGCAGAAAAACCGCGATGAGTCAAGTGTCGCTTAGCTGCTTTGATTTGAATGCATGCCGTTTTAATCTCGAAGATTCCGAGGAACGTTATGCTTTAGTGGAAAATTAATACAGCGATAATAATGTTCTCGGTAATCAAAATGAAGCCTTCGAAACCTTCATCACACATAAAAAAACGGAAAATTGGTAACAATGTGAGCATAACACGATCTACATCTAACTTATATTTAAGAGAGGTGGTCTTTGTGGGTGTCCTACAGACAATAAATCAAAACTACAGGTAAACAACAGATGCTAAAATACTTATTCCTTCTTCGAGGAAAAACTCGGGTTCAGAATTTCTGCCCGTTCTGATTTTTTTTTAGTATTGTTCAGGCTTGAATTGAGCTGAGAATCAGGTTTGACCAAGACACATGCATGTGGTAACTTAAGGTTGGGCCAGTCAATTAACACACGTCAAACATTATCACAGCAGTAAAGTAATCATATTTAGTGACCACATCTCCACAAGAGAACCGCCCTCGCTTTATTCCCATTTGTGTAAGCGTGTCTTCGCTTCAATGTTAATTTGTCCTCCCGTTTCAGACAGTTTTGAGACTACAGTGCACACTCAACTAATAGAACCTGGATTTCTCACGACAGCTTGAAAGGGTACTTACGTATTGTGCACCTATGACAGATTGTTATCTTTACAAGAGACAAGTGAGCTGTGGCAAGCCCGTCACCTAAATGATTTTGGGCGTGGTCCCTGTTACTGTCATTATGAGGTGCTCGCTCTCCGAAATTGCGTACTAAGTATTGCAAGTAAATATACTACCTCTGTCTACAGTGAGATCTTTAGACAGAACCTGGCTTTGGCGAGACAAAGAGCACGCCATACTTGTGATGTTGCAACAGATGATTTTCAAATCAATTTATGACTGTCTCTTATAAGTCATAACATGATACGGTTTTTTCAACGTTAGGGTTAGAACACTATTTTTGTTTTGTTTTCCAACAGTTTACACTACACGCCAAGCAAAAAAGTGTGACGTCACATAGGTGGGAAGCAAGCTTTGAAGCCACTGAAATTGCTAACGGCACAATCGACTGAAGAGCTTTTACCTAAGACTATAACAAGTAAAATGATATCCGCCGTACATGCAGAACCAATAGCAGTCTATGATTAAGCACTGAAACCGCGAGTTGTCGTAAACAATGTTTGTATCCTTCACGCATAACAGCCACTTAATCAACTTTTCGCTTGAACTGTAACCTCGAATACAAATTTACATTTGAATCGTGGTTAACTCTTAAATGCTAATTACTTTCTAAACGTAAGTCTTGAAGACGAATTGCATTGTGGGTTGAATTGCTACTTTGGTGGGGAATGAACCACCAAATATATTTTATCAACTTCCGTTGATAACGTAAATTAGTATCACCCAACTAGTGGACTAATGCAAATCCTGCATTTTCATTGGCTACGCTACTAGAGGACTATTAGTAATAGTCCTCGAGTAGTACTTTCTTTCGTTTTATTCCCAAATAAATATTTCTTCAACTTGCATTTGCTAACTTTATTATTGCCTTTTCTGTCAGACTAGTTGGGTGATATTAAAACAATTAGACCCGTGGCCCTTGCGGGCCACTTGAATAGCCGTAGCCCTTGCGGGCTACGAGTCTAATTGTTAATTGGTCACCGCAAACTTGACTGCAATTCAAAAGCTGACATTGTACGCTTGAAATTCCAGCTTTTGGCTCACATTTAAAGTGACCAACTTAGCATCAACCCAGGAAAGAAAAAAAAAATGATACGAATTCTATTGTCCTGGCTTCGTACAAAAGATAAAGTATTTTTAACTCCAAGTATTTTTAACTCAAGAATGATTGCTGAAAACGTTCAGGTAACCAATTACCCTGAGCCCGGCTAAATTTGACGTCGTCATAATTTACGATTCTCTCAAGACTTAGAGGTGTCATATTCCATCGCTTTTCGTTTTCTTTTATTCATACCGTTTTTAATTCTGACAACCATTCTGCTCCTCCCTTCTCCACCTATTGTGTTAACGAGCTCTCACAAAGACATTAATACGTTAATTAACAGCTGCATAGAAAATGTATCCGATAAGTACTTCGCACATCAAATCCCTTAATGTTAAAAGCATCGTTAGTGATAAAGGAGTGGCTTCCTGGAATTGACGTTGTTTTTCTTCTAGTAAATAAATATCATATCTGATGAGTTCAGATAACATTTCCTTTGGCAAATAATCCGTAAATTTACCACTCGAAGGCGTGGTATATTCCATATAAAGTTTTTTTTATAACACAAAACAATAATACAATGCCTACCTATGTTATGGAGCATATCTTTTGATATCAAAAGAGGTTTCAAAAAATTATTTCATGCCAGTTTTCCCTCCCACCCCGGATATAAAACGTTTCTGTGAAATGTTTTGAGTTTGGACAACCACATTCTCTTTGGGCTAATTACAATGTGTAAATCCCTGTACGAGGAGGAATCAATACCTCCATTAGCATCGCCTAACAACAACAGCTGAACGTATATTGCACGTTTCATTGAAACAAGTAGAACTTTGTTTTATCAGTGACACAGCAACCTTTTCACGAAACTGAGACCACGGTGGGCATTGATATTGGGCGATAGATTTGTTGTCGTGGTATCATGAGCTTACAAAGAAACACGTGCTTAGGACAATGCAGTGACTTATTTGTCAGTCGTAATTTATGATCATAAGTTAGAGTAAATCTGTTTTGACTTCTTCGCATTTTATTGAGTAATTTAAATCATTTTTCCAAGCTATTTGTGGGCGTGCCGGAGGTGTAAATAAGGCATTTAGACTTCCGCCTCTAAATCACCCAGTTTAACTCTAATTCATGATTCAACTGGACTTGATAATGTACCACAAAATCCTGCCCAAAAGGTTGATACTGTCGCCCTTTTTTTTCCAGTCAGGGTTGCGCCTTATAAAATCATAATGAATTTACTGCACACGCGGAGAAGATTTACCGAGTACAACAACAATTCTTTCATTGAACCTTGGACAGAATATGTATATGTAAAATATTTACGTTTTCATATGGTCTGGATAAAAGCAGAATTTATTTAAATAAATTTATTAATTAAAAATATTTAAATAAATTTACGTTTTCCTATACATTTAAGGTTCACTGCGCTTAGATCCCATGGTAAAATAAGAAGTATATGGTCTCGCAAGCTTTTAACTCCACTTTTACGTCCATTTCAGTGATTGTCACATGATCACACGCTGCGGTCCACAGTCTGAATTTGCACATGCGTTTGCTCCCAAAAATTGCACTTAAACTGCCTTGAAAACATAGTGGGAACATAAGTTCAGTTAATCAATTTTGTGTTATATTGCACTTCTTTTTTTCTTCGGAGATGATTTGGCTATCAATTTGCGTTTAAAAAAAATATGCAATCGCAGCGTAACAGAAATGGAAAAATAAACCTAAATATTGCTGCGTGGTAGACCGAGATAGCTAACGAGTGACCTACTAGCCGAGCTCCCACAAGTCTTCTATAGCTTAGTGCGGAAGCAACGAAACGAGAAATCGGAATGATAAAAGGCCGACACCAGTTAGGAAACCTCCGATTTCTAAGGATGCCATCGTCCCCCACTAAAATAATAACTATTTTGCTATCAGGAAACAAACTATCACACACTCTGAATATAAAACTAGTCTATAAAAACAAGTACTTGCCTTAGCTATTCCATCCTTGCTATTGCGCAATGCCTGCTCTTGAATTCACAAGGTTTCATCTCTTGGTTTCCCTGGGAGTTACTGTGTCAGCTGCGTTGGGTTCGCCCAACTGATAGACTCTCAGCATACGAATTCAAGACATGCTGTGCATCCTGGCAAGTTTGAAAATCAGTGTAAAGAAAACGCAATAGATCGAACTGGTCATTACTGGATTGAATAAAATTTCGGCCAGTCGGCACTCTTAAAATGACAATATACAACGATTTTCGGTTACACCGCTCATAGTTTATATGGGTTGCATGGATATAAAGATTGCGGGCAATGCAAAAGGTCTAAATTAAATAACAAACAAGTAAAAAACTGAGAAGTCATCCTATTATTTCTTAAATTATCAAACAAAAATAAAAGCTAAGACTGAAAAGTAGCTGAACTGATACAAGAACAAAAAATCAGCATACAATAGGTGAATAAATTAATTGGAAATAAATAAAACAATTTGAAAATTGGGAGTGGCAGCTCCAGAATGGATACCCGTGCACCTCATCTACATCGAATTGGAATTTGGAAAAGTTGGTTTTTAGTTAGCTGCCACAGCCGAAAAAAAGCAGTGTGTTCCATTCTGCAGGCTAATAAAAGGCGCAGTCACTGCCAAGTTTCTTGAACGCGCAAATAGATGCGTTGCAAGATGCCTAATTTTGTAACCCTTGCATGTAGCTCAGACATCAAGGTGACATTTCCTTGATCAACCCCAAACGACATCCCGCAGTAAAAAAGTAATACTTCCAGTGCTAAGAAAACCAGACCTAACTGTTCCCTGACTTTAACACGAATATATCCAGTGTGGTCTCTCTAGGAGAAATGGTATCACAATACTCAAGATATTATCAGCAGAGAGGCGAACTGACGCAACTAACTTGGGCGAGAACTAAAGTACATATAAGTAAGAATTTGAAGCTCGACATGAGGAATAAGGTGATTAGCTCAAAACAATTTACGTATATGCTCAAAGTCAGCGTTAATCGTATACCTTTCTAAGTCCAAAACAGGTTCAGAAGCCGAAAGTATAAAACCCTGTCATCAGCATATAGAGCGAGTGATGATGGAACTGTAGAGCATCGACCTTTAAAACGTCCTGAAATGATATGAGAACGATGTTATGAATATACACGCTATTGCAGTGTTGGATACCTGTTCCACGTTTATGCAGGCATTAGTCAATCAAAACCAAGCCCCCCCCACCCCCCTAGTCATAGCGGAGAATTTAAGATCGGCCCAGTGTTAAGACACCGCTAACCCCCCCCCCTCCCCCTTCCCGGGTCAAGTAAACTGTTAAAAGTCTCTCATAGCGGGGTATCAGTACTTCAGAACCGAATAAAACACAACTAAGTTCCGGTTTGCTGGTAAAAATTAACATCGTGACGGAATCCAACATAACGTGTAGCGTGGTCTCATTAGATATTTTATTTAAGATATTTGATTACGCGATTGCCTTGGTTTTGGTTTTGCCTTGTTATCTCCAGTTTGATAAAAAAAGAAACCGCGCCAATTTTTCAAGCAATCACTGTGGTTTTCCCGCGCTCTGCGCCAGCTGCTTTAACTTGCTTTTGTTTCGGCTTGTGATTGGCTGAATGTGTATTTCCTTCAGAACGTGATTGGCTCTTGTCACTTTGCCTTTGGTTTTTGACACTCGATTGAAAACCGCTCTCTATGTATATTAGCTTGTATTGTGCACCTGACACCAACCATATACAGGAGCCGATAAGTGGGAGTGTCCAATTCTACCACTGGGTTTGTACGCCAACACAGGAGTAGGGGGAGCGATTTTTGGAATGACATTTCGCACGCTGAAAAACAAAGACAGGCACGTTCATCCAATTCATCCAACCAAATAGCTTAGCATGACAGCGATTGACAGCTCAGTTTTTAGGCCATGTATTTTTTTGGGCAGAGGAGGGCGCTTGCAACTGTGGCAACCAATTTTCACGGGAATTTCAAACAATGAAAGTAACCTCATCTACTCCTGTGCTGGTGGCCCGGACTATGACGTATGGACGTTCCTACTTATGGACTCCTACCAATATATTAATAGAAATAACTTGTTTACACCGCGCTCAAGACACCAAAACTCACAAAGAAACGATTTCGTACAGTTCCACTAGAAACTGCGTTGTTCCTTTTTTCCATTTTATCTGTTTTAGGAAATGCGCAGGCGTAAACTTCTCGTATTCCAAAAATGTTCCCATACCATATGGAAGACACAATGATGACATTTCTAAAATATATGTCGCTCGAAATCTTACTCTAAGTTCAGCGGAACTTAGCTGCGAGTATTACAGCGATCTGTCCCAATTCCCTCCCTCATGCACTGTCTTCCGGGGATACGTATCCGAAAGCTGGCGAAGGACCAACATCCGGGCTAATACAAGCGGTTCGCAGGCCAAAATCTCAGGCTTAAATGTCAAGAGGTACCGCTACCGGCTATTTCTCCTTTTTTTTTTCTTTTCCTTTCTTTCTGGAAGGCTGTCTCCCCATGCGCAGATGCTCTGGTGCACCAATACATTCCACCTGAGAGTCAATCTCGTGCCCAGAGTCCTCGGGTTCTTTGGTCAGAGACTCTGGGATAATGGACGCCATTTTCCCACAAAATTTGGGGCAGTTTCTGTGCCGGCGCAGCAAATCCAAAAATTCGAATTTTTTTTATCATCCCAGAGTCTCTCCGGGCGCACACCCACCGACCAAAGAGCCCGAGGACTCTGGTTACGAGATTACATGAGAGTAAAAAGATTGGTTCGAAAATCAAGATATATTCCGAGCCCGTGACAGACCTATTGTTGAGAAGACCAAAGAGCAAAGAATGACTTGTAATTAGAGTCTTTTAATTAGAGTTGTTTTAATTAGACTTGTAATTAGAGTCTTTGTCCGTTAGGAGGACAACAATTAGTTAATTGGTTCCAGTCAGCGGTTTTTGACAGTATAATGCTCCAGTCAATTGAAACCCCGGCCCCCCGATCCCCGGGACTTAGCGGGGAATTTAACATTTACCAAGTGTTAAAAAACGGCTTATTACCCCGCCCCCGGGAACAAGACTTCTGTTAAAAGACCCGCATAGCGGGGACATCCGAACCAAGTGAAGAAACTCAACTCAAATCGAGATCGTTGGTCTACTCGTTGTAAATGTCAAACTTTAACTGATTTTCGTTCTTTTATTAAAAACTGCAGCCTCTTTAATAAGCTGCAATCGCCATTTGCGCCGAAAGCTGGCCTTCAATATGCCGAATTTGCGTCAGAAATCCACTTTCATTTTGATAAGCCAGAGTTCATGTAAAATCGGCATTGTGTCGGATATAGCGAATGGGTCATCCCCAAAACTACTTCAGAATTATATGGATCTTGGTATTATATGAGTGCAAATGGCGTGTGTTTTTAACGTCAAACACAACAGGTTCAGCACATAAAAAGACCTGTCTTCCGCCGGAAAACGACACCAAAACGTCGCTAACGACCCACCTTTTATAGGATACTCTATAGATACCTGGGCCGATATCTCAAACGCTTTGCCTATGATACTCAAGTCTCCAGGACCATGAGTCTAAAAGCTGTCTGACATCATCTAGCTTTATTCTGTAATTGTACTCCACTATTCGCTGGGTTTCAACAAAAAACGTTATCCCCAGGACGTCAAAAGGTTCATTAAATACCCATGCGAAATTTTTCTCCGGAAGAAGTATGTCCTTTGAGAATCTCTTACCACCCAGCCATACAGCGTTAGTTTTTTCTACATTCACCTTCAGACCCGAGCACTCTCAAAAGAGCTCCAAGGTGTCTAGACATTGGGAGAGTGAAGTTTGGGTTCCATCTAAAAGGAAAACAAGTGTCATCCGCATACTGTCCGAGTAAAAATTCTTCATTATTAACGGTGATGCCATTGATTTGACCGTTTTGTTTTATTGCATCTGCGAGGGGTTCAGCACAAATAATAAAAAGGTATGGTGACAGAGGGTCTCCCTGTCTAACACCTCTTGAGACCGAAAAAGAATTGGAGCAATGACCATTGTATAAAATGGAGCTATTAATATTTTTGTAAAAGCTTTTAACCCACCCCCTTATGGACTCTCCAAAATTAAAAAAAAACTTTAAGGCTCCGTCAAGAAAGTTCCATTCTACCGAATCGAATGCTTTTTCAAAATCAATTAACAGCAATAAGCCCTCTTGGTTACTAGAATTTAGTTTATCTATTATATCGTAAATTAGCCTAGTATTTTCTGCCGTAGACCCGTTTTTAAAGGAGCTACGTCACGGTCTTGGATTTTGAAAAGTTTAGCCTCAATTTATCAAAAAGATCGTTTGTAATCCGTTTCAATCTTCTGCATCCTTCACCATCCTGGCCATGCTTGCATTTATTCTTGTCTCTTTGGTTCTTATCTTCCCTAACAAATTGTTATTTCACTATTTCCCCATTACTTAAATACAATTTTTTTGTCTCTTTTTTAACCCAAAATATCGTGACCAAGCCCCTTTAAGAAAGCCTTTTTGGGTGTGTGATATGATGGTTGGGAGAACCTTTTTAATACGATTTGCGATGACAGCTGAAGCTGTTTTATAATCGACTCCAAGTAAAGATATCGGTCTCCAATTTTTTAGATAAAACTTTCTCTTATTTGGTTTAGGTAAGGTAGTTATAAACGCCCGCACGTTTGTCGGGGTGCAAGGCCCACGCATGAGTATCCACGCGCGTCACGAGTTCGTGTCTACTTTCACTTGACCAGAATGTAAAACTGTTGAGTTTCCTTTTGGAAAAAAAAAAAAACAAAACAAAACAAAA
>BLFK01000141.1:146738-159669 GCA_014634185.1 Astreopora myriophthalma | reverse complement strand
TTCCCATTACGATTCAATCCGTTAAAATACACTCCTTCAAAAATACACTCCTTCAAAAATATTTCCATTACGATTAAATCTGTTAAAACCTATTCAAGCAAAGTGGGTAGGCAACTTTCCCTAACAAAATGTCTATCAATTGGTGTTGTTCTTAACGAAAGCTGACTTGACACCAAAGCTACCTCCATGCAATAACCTATAGTTTGCAGAGAATAGGTGGTTACTATCTTGGTTACTATGATCTTTATCTACACACATGTGAAAACAGAGGTGAATTTCACTCATTTCAGTCCTGAGATGACAGATTTACCGTATTAGATTGTTTCAACAGATTGAAGGCTTTGCTGTTTAGTCCTCCATGTTAAGTCCCCGCTGTCGCCCCCGCTTTAGGTTATCGCGTGCTGTTAAATCACCGCACCACGGTCCCGGTTTCAATGGCATTTTGTTAAATCCACCGCCCACCGGGGCCAACGGGCCGTTAAAAGTGCGTTAAATCCCGGCTATGGAAGCATTAAATCTCCGCTATGTCCCGGGGGTCGGGCGGCCGGGGTTTCAATTGACTGATCCATAACAAGTTTGCAATCCGTATTCGTTTGTTTCGATTCGCCGTAATATCTTGATAAGGTTTGTGATGTTTAATGTTATGTTGTTGTTACGAAAAATTTAAAAAGTAAATAAAAGTAAACCTTCGAGACACCTATTGTAAGTCCAGCATATGGCTTAAAAGTCACAATATCCAAACACAATCTTAACCATTTCTAAGAGGGTGGTAAGAGGAGGGCGGTCTAGATCATACGGTGGCCCACAACTGTCACGGCGAAAAGACATAGCTCATGGCGAAAAGAAATAGTTCACGGCGAAAAGAAATAGCTCACGGCAAATAGAAATTACTCACGGCAAAAAGAAATTTTGTCGAAACCCGCAAAACATAATGCTATCGATCGCCCTTCTGGTGTTTTAAGAAGGCGTCGCAACAGAGAAAACTCGACCCAACCCTCTGGCCTTTTTCTTTTCACCGTGGGCTACGTATTTCAATTTGCCGTGGGCCATAGACCAGTTCACGCTCTTGAGTGCATCATTGGGTAATCAGGGCAACTTCAAAGGTTTGTACGGAAATTCAAAGCATTATAAATTGTTCACGACTCTACTTTCTGGACTTTTGCGTTCATAAAGCAAACATGTACGTTGAAGTTTACAACTGAGATGATTTGGACTCGGTATTTATTCTTTTGGATTCCTAAATATTGCTGTTTTTTCTCTATGCATTTTCTATAATTTAGGGCCTTCCGAATTACAGGAAGTGTAGGACAGGAACTTTGTTTAATAAAATAATTTTTGCAATAGCTATTCTCTCCACCTGTATCTTTATCTCTCTCACCTTTAAGTGCTCATGTTCTGTATTGTAAGATAAAAGCGCCCAAAATTGCAAATCATGAATTCTTTTCATCGTTTAGAACATCCATACAAACCTTTGAATTTCCCACCATCTTGTCCTGATGCACTCAAGAGCGTGAACGGGTCTCTCTCCTTTTCGCCGTGAGCTATTTCTTTTCGCCGTGACAGTTGTGGGCCACAGTAAGATCACGTTTCACGGAAAATAACACGGTCCTTTCACAATTCGTAAAAGTGAAGATAGAGAAAATCACAGTTCACGGCAAATCTCGTTTCACCGAAAATAATTTTGCAAAATCACGGCTCACGGCTGCTATGGAAATCGCGATTCACGAGGAAAAAAATAGCCATTTCATGTTTCACGAGGAAAAAAAAAAGACCCGATCACGAGTAACGAAAATACCATTTACAACCCTGTTACAAGAGGCCCGACGCTTGAGAATACAAATTGAATTCCGGCAGTCTTTCCGTATGCGCCAGCTTTGTGTCGGGCGGCATGAATGAAAAGATAGGGATATTCCCCGCAAGAAAGGCATACTCTAATATCGGTCACAAGAAAACCTTAGTTAAGCTTAAGCTGTCCCGAAACAAACCCGATTCGAAGACCGTGAAAAGTAGTAGGAGCTTTGAAATCTTAACGTATTAAAGATGTTGAACGCAGCCGAACACAACACCGGTTAACACATGTCGGTCCGTGCAATTTAAAATTCTCTAAAACAAAAATAAGGATTGCTCGTATCGTCTTTGCTGAAGGAAACTCGAGCAAACTCTTGCCAGCCTATTTTAAAAGATTTGGACAGTCTAAACTATGATCTCTGTTTCAAGTTAAAAGTGATTCGCATGCACCGCATGTTTTAAAAGCAACATTTCAATGAAAAGTTGCCTACATTCATAGCTATCGAGTGCTTTTACTACTGTGGCTAAATTTTGTTCAAAGAAATGTCGGCTTAGACGATTTTTCAGGTGACTTGTCTTCTACAGTTGATATTTTTGACCTACATAACATACAACAGAACAAGCTGCGTTTCGTAATTTTCCAACATGCTGCCTGTGTTTTGAGAAACAATGAATGAACTATTTACTGACACGAGGGAAGGAGAGGAAAATCAAAGTTACTAACCCTTTACAACCACTTGGAGCGATAAATTCCACCAAACAACTGATTAAAAGCTTGATTTTGCGAGTATTGCACAACATGGCCACAGCTCATGGCCACACGACCATTTCGAGACTGGCAACACAGCTTGCTCTAACGTTTCCCGCCAAATCGCACCGGCTGCCAACCCGCTGCCAAGTTTCCCGGATGTAAAAGCCAGATCCCGAGGGTGTCCCCGAGGGTTGCATTTGTTGGATTACCGGTGACGCGGGCACACCACAATAAGAAAAATCAGAGTTTAATACATGTCTTTAACTCTGCGAATTTGAAAGTTTACCGTAAAATAAAATAAAGTGTGCATTAACGCTGGAGCCACGTGATTTTCTTTCTTACTCCAATGAATATCCACTGCAGCACCCAGTCATTACACTGGTTGCAGTCTGCAGTTTTAGCCGATGGTGCACGATTTATAACGAGTTATAACGAGTTATCTCTTGAGCTTTGTGAATAGTGCTCGCCAGGATGAATTAGTAACCAAAGATTCAACCTCAGTCTTTCTCTGCCAGGGCTGTTTTGGTAGATGTTAGACAACAATGGACAATTGCGCTGGGAATGTGTCAAAGCAGGTAAGACATAAGGCTCCCCTAGAAGGAAGGCAAGCTTTCTTTCCAGGTTCAATTGCCATGATAATTCCATAGTTCAGATGTGGTCGTTTTGTTTTCCATATTTACATCTTTTGCGAACGCGCCCACCAAATACTTGAGCGTTGTGCCATGATGCCGGACTTCACACTATCAACTGGAGCCTCGCTCCGTAGTGTGATGCCCACCACCACGGGTGGTGAAAAGCTGATTAAATGAAATTGTATTTATGAAGCTTTGAGCCTAAATTTCCAGTTTTGTGAATCAAGTAAGCCTCAGGTTCTATTGGGATCAACTCTTTTCGGTTGGTTAGGATTTTTTCGCGTTCTATTGAGAAACACCTTTTTGGTTGGTTTATTTTGATCGACTTGTTCAACCAGCTCCGAATTTGGTTGAAATAATTGAAAATAATGGCTATTATAATCCATCAAATATTTTTGCTCGCACGCGATTGGTCTAAATGCGTCACGTGACCGAATATACCCTAGCTAAAACTGGGGATTATCCGAGAATATTCCCCAAGTGATATTCCCCACTTTCCAAAACTTCGTGCGAGCGAAAATATTTGAAGGATAATAAACACATGTAGCCTCAATTTGGCTTTAAAAATATGCTCGGATATTTGTCGTTGGACATTATCTGTTCCTCGAAGCGAACAGTCGCAACCCCGGTTCAACCAAAAATGGTTGAAAAAGTGTTCTGTTGGGAAGTTCAACCAAATCAACCAAAACCGGTTTTGGTTGAAACAGTTGATCCCAATTACAACACAACCTTAATTGAGCTAGACGAATGAGAACGCATTCTAATTTTACAGGAGGGCATCCCACTTTTTACATGGGGGTTTGTCGAAATTATTACGCTGGGCGAGTACAATTTATTAAATAGCGCTCCCTAGGGTAAATAGTCTAACGTCCCCCCCTTGAGCCCCCCCCCCAAAAAAAAAAAGCAGGGGGTAGGGAGGAATCTCTCCCACATCCGGAGAGCAGGGTTGATAAAAAGTTCAGTGGTGTTCCGTGAAGAGAGCATCCTTCTTTCGCCTTCTCCGCTGTCTGTACTCAAGACAAATAAATTGATCAGTGAGCAAGGAACCTTATTAAAACCAAAATAACCAGCTTTGTTTTGACCAGTAAATCGTGTGCCCCCGTTTGATCCTTTCCAGCTGAGCAATATGTTCCAAAGAAATGTGAATATTACACATTTCCACCCGGCCGCTGAAAAGTGCGACGGTTTTTTCTTTTAATAACCCTTGACGCTATAACACTATTCTGTCATTCACCGCAAGGGTGGGGAATTCGTGTAAACGCCAGAAAAAGTCCTGAGGGGATGTGGCGGATGGGACCTAATGCTAACCCAAAATGACTGCTGTTTCCTTTCTTGTTCAGGGACAGCAATGTGGCCGCCGTGACGTCTGCAGGTGAGAAACACCAATTGCCCACTCCGGAAACTTTGCGGTCACTGGTACGAGTGTTGCATTGTGGAATCGTTTGGGTGGACCGTAAGTACATGTTATTAAAGCAAATCAAAAGTACAATGCTGATGCACGGACTGCAAGTGCCACAAACAATGGAAATGCTAATTTGCAAAGCCATTGAATGCGAGGCTTACCCAGTTTGTTGAATATTATGGTACTTTCCGGTTAGGCCAACTGCTGATTAGTCTCTTCACGTTCCCCGAGGGCTCGGTTTATTTTTTTCCTCACTTAGCATGATATTGAATAATCCCCGCTGATTGTCAACTGCCTTAAAAGCTGGTGAGGCTTTGATTGTAACAGCCGGGGAGCGGAGCTGAAACAATAGCTGTAGCAAACTATAAATGGAACGTTTTCCCCTCTGTCAACATAATGTTTTTTGTCCCCGCGGCAAAATAGCCTTAGCTATTAGGATCGAGTCACAGGTTTCATGAATGCAAGATCGCCACTTCAAGGGAAAATCACATTTACAGTGACCTAAATTTGTCGCGACTAAAATAACACAACAGTAAGTTTTGATATCGTCATACCTTGGCCAATGTAAAAAGCACCTGGTCAATAATGCATCAGCAATTTCTATTTTTTTTTCCGTTTCCCTTAGATAAATCACCGTCATTCATTCCAATCTTCGAGATCTCGTGAAGAGAATGAGCTGTAAAGAGGAATGCTCCGTTCACACATTTTTTGTGTGTGTTTTACAAATCACAGTGAGCTCATTTGTATAATGAAAATTCGCTAGAAATAATAAAACTTGTTTACCATCTGAATGAAATTTGCATTTAAGGCATACTGGAATGTTACTCTCAAGAGAACAAATGTACGCCTTTATCACACGGTGGCCGTTTTGAGTCCCGATAAAATGAAAGTATTCGCCCCACCGAAAATCGTTCCCAAGATTTATTGTACCTGGGCAACATCGCCACCGCGAGAAAAAAGCACATTCTCCTCTCTTGTTACATGATCGGATGAAGACAACTGTCTTACCCTAATTAAAGATTTGCCGTGGGCGTCAAAAACGCCGTCGTCTGTTGCTCCAAAAAACTATGCGCCTAGGTTCTCTATCTAACAAAATTACAACTGGGGAGTGGGCGTAAAAGACCTGGTGCTCGGTTTCACCAAAGTTCCGAAACCATTTCAAGCCAGAAAAGTATCACTTTGTAAGACCACTATTCATTTGCTCGAAAAATCCGGTCTTTTAACATGTTTTTAACATATGAAACGATAAAGTTGTTGGCAGGTTTCACGCTCAGAAGCGTTTGCGTTAAGGTTTTAAAGAGACAGGGGGAATGGCAGCAACCGATGGAGCCTCGAAGAGTATCGAGCCTTTGGAGAAACGCTTGACGGGAGTGTAGAAAATAAATAAATAAACCAGTGGGGTAGCAGCTCTCGTAACCTTGTAATTCTATTGGTCCTCTAGTCAGTGAAGCAGTCGCTATTATTTTGAGGGTTAGATCATAGTAGAGGGGAAACTATGATTAGATGCATTGTACTGCTGTTTGTTTTATTCTTGTCTGGAAGGCTAGCAAATCAATGATATGAGACCTAAAAGACTACCTACACCCCTCTGCAAACACAGCGTTTTTTATTATCTTCTTAGTTGACTCAGTGTATATCTACATTGCATTTTAACTTTGTATTAATTAGCATTGTGTGGTTAGCTCCATCCCTACCTGGTCTTAACCTAGTGTCTCCGCCGAAGTCTCGCCTGCGACCTTCGTCCGTGTGGCGAGAGCTAGCCCGGCACTTTCTGCGACACCACAGTTCGGCCCGCGATCGCTTATACTAGACGCGGGTAGAACGTAAAACATCCGAGCGATGAGACTTCAGGGCCTGTTTCACCCGCGAGCATTGACCAACTCTTTTGTGATCTTTAGTCGCGGCAAATAGGCGTAACAAGACTGAATGCGATTCCACTCGCTGGGCTTAGCCTTCATCCAGACGAGACTACAACTCCGGATAAACACAACGCAGCATTTCGGCCCCGCAAACAGCAGCTAGTCTCTTCAAACACGCTGTCTCGCTACATAGATATTTACTTCTATTTTTTTTTTACTCGGGTCGAGTTGGCGTCACTTTTTTTAAACTGATCTCCTTTTATTCTATCATGGCTGAAAACACCGTTGTAGCGTAGACAGAAGACCAAACCGGGCAGAAGGGGTTGCGTTTTTAAGTCTTTCTGGATCAGGGTGACCCTTCGATTACTAAGGTGACACGTGATATTACCTGTTCGTAGAAAGATTGTGCTCAAAGAATTAAAGGTGTCATTTTTGACAGCCATACCAGAACCAATGAAAATTAAAATCTATCTGTCAGGAAAATAACACACACAGTTCAGCTGTTTTACAGTCTCCCCATCGGTTAACAGAAAAACTTCATATATAGATCTGATGTAAAAAGCGCACATTGCTACTCAAAGATCAAACATTTACACGGGCAATTAAGATCGTTTATCGATCATTGTTGAACAGGAAATGCGATCACGGTGAAGGCACAAAGCATGTTACTGCAGCTTAACGGATGCTTACAAAACTCACGTTTTGCTTCATAAAATAAGAAGCGGCGTGTTATAATCAACAAATATTCTTCGCTGTGTCCTCCTCTGGACTTCATACCTTATACAGAAGGCCCAGTTGCCAAGGTCCATGCTTGTTGTTTTCAAAAGTGCGCAAAATAAAATCCCCTTTTGCAATTATCGTCTTTTGTTCTCATTCGCGAAAATCTTGAAATCCTTGATCAACAACGCTTGATACCTTTCAAAACAATTCGCGCCGTTTTGACACCTCTCTTGTCAAAGATCCACCCTCTAATGGCGTCAAGGGGCCTTGTGACCTACAAACTTCCGATTCAGTCGATTAATGCACACGTGAGCCAATCAAAAAGCGGAATCTTGATTGGTAACAAACTGCCTCTATTATCACACGTTACGCTGGGAAATTAAAGGGCACAATAAAAATCGCTCTGGCCTGTGCATGCTTCACGCTGGCGGAAATTTGATGTTCAGTTACGGGACACTATGGAGTCATTCGAGAACATTACGTCAGTGAAAAGTGAGTCCACAAACTTGGCTTTCTCCTCGGATCAAGTCGCTTGCGTTTGCGATGCACTAAGACAATCCGGAGATCTTGAAAGATTGTCTCGATTTCTGTGGTCACTCCCACCGAACGACTTGCTCAACGGAACCGAGAGCGTCCTGAAGGCTAGAGCTTTCGTGGCGTTTCACCGCGGAAGATTTCGCGAAGTGTACTCAATATTGGAGAGCCATGAATTTGATCCGTCTTCGCATGAAATGCTGCAGAATATGTGGTACAAGTCGCATTACTGTGAAGCTGAAAATCTCCGAGGCAGGGTCCTAGGAGCTGTGGATAAGTACAGGATTAGACGGAAGTATCCGCTGCCACGAACAATTTGGGATGGCGAAGAAACGGTTTACTGCTTCAAAGAGAAGTCGCGTCAACTGCTCAAGCAATGCTACGAGCAAAATCGCTATCCTGCGCCGCAAGAAAAACGCCTGATCGCCAAACAGACCGGCTTGACGCTGAAACAAGTTAGCAATTGGTTTAAGAATCGACGACAACGGGACAGAATCCCTTCGAACAAAAGGTGAGATCACACGGGAATTAGCTACTTTGTATGCGCAAGGAAATACATATTGTTTGTCATCGCATCTACCTTTGTTAAATCTCAAAGGGAAGTTGTTGTTATTCATTGTTTATAGTCTTATTTGGATAATAATCATTGTCACATCGTGTCAGATTTTGCGTGTTCTTGATGCATGTGCGCTTCATGATGTCCCGTTTTCTAGTCAGTTGAGATTGCGATTTAACTTGTAAAATAACCCGTAAATAAATGGTTTTTCCGATTTTTATTAATGACATTCCTATGCGGGACTTCTGTGCACAATCTGGACAGATGACGGATATTTATACCCTCGAATCAATGGCAAGTTGATGTAGTAACCGTACTTGACAAAGGCTCCCCTCTCGTGTTCATAAGGAGTTTACACACCAGAAGACAATATTGGCACAAACTCTACCTTAAATCTACTGCTTTAGAACCCCCAACTTTAACTCGTTCACCCGACTATCGAATCGGAACAGCTGTCTGAAAAATGGCCCTTGTCATGACAAAAGCATTTTGTTTACCTTGTATTAATATCAAAAATTCGCTCTCACGTTTCTTTTATGTAAACTAACACTTCGTGTCTATTTCAGCGACGAGTCTATCCGGAAAAGCATAGATTCCATTGGTCCTGATTCTCGCGGCGAAGTACACGGCACCATTTTGACCGAGAACGTCGTTGGCGGAACGGAAGACTTGGAAATTCCACCGCCCTTGACAAAAACAGAACAAGAACTTTTAAACAATTGTCTGTATCCATCTGCGAATCTGGGCGCACCTGGCCAAACGGTTGAGTTAGTTTGTGTTGAAATGCCAACTGTATGTAATGGAGAATTAGGCGAAGAAGTTATTGCCATAAAAAAGGAGGAAGATTATTAAAGAAAGCTGAGAAGAAAGCTTCAGGAATTGAGTGGTCTGTCACACGACGCAGAACTTCCGATTTTGTGTCTATTTTAATAATCAAGGCATTTCGCGAATTTAATGCTTAGTGAAAAATCACCGAAAAGTGTAATTGAATGGAATTCCCAAAGTCGTTCGATAGCCAACTATAAAGTATTGCGCAGTCGTCTGTTCTCGTGATCAAAGCTTGTTGTTGTTCTGGAAACGCGTACTGTTTTTGTTGTAACTTGACCGACAGGAAAATGTTGCTGATCGGGTTTTATCGATAAGCTAGTGAGAATCTTTTACATTAACCAGACACGAAAAGTTCAATTGGACAGCGAAAAGCGCTTGCCAGTGGATAAAAGGCATTCTTTCGCGCGTTTCGTTCCATTTTACTAGCTACAGACAGCAAAAGCTTGAAATTTTCCAATCGCAGTTGTAAAGCATGCCTACTCTAAATTTTTAGTGCTCGTTATGGTAGACTAGAATAACGGACGGCCTAGGTGCTGTAATTCATGAACAGAGGTTGTTTTAAAGGGACATTAAAAATAAGTTTGTCACACTCGTGCCCAATGTTTTGAAAGCTGATCTCAGTGTATTCACTGGATCAGATAGGTCACATTTCATTATAAATACCGGAAACATTGTAAAAGCAAAAGATATTCTTATACCAAGGGCACAAGCACAGTGAGATATTTGAATTGGTAGCGTAATTAACCTGGCTTAAAATGTCTTCCGTCTTTTACATGTTTGTCGTTGTTTCTTCATTCCTACTAAAAGACCTCTTGAAATGGCTAAAAAAAAGAGGTGCACCGTTAGAAGAGTGATGGGTAAGGGGTGTGGGTGGGGATTTTCCGAGATGCCGAGATTTTTATATGGCGATGATGCCTGGGGAGATTTTTTCCTTACCTTTGCCCCAGCCCACATCACTTTTGTAATCAGGTCCATTCCTTATTGAAAATTGGTCCAAACGCGCATTGACGTCCGTCACGTGACAGTCGGAGGGCACGAGTGCTTTTCCCATTGTCACATAGCACGCAGATCTTTACAACCTCTAATTTCATTGGACCTGATTACAACTCGAATTGCTTTTTAGGGTTAGGTTCTATTGTTCGTTGGTTTCGTACTGCTAAAGATGTGGCAGGGGGGAAAAGCAATAGTACATGTCACACGGACTTACGCAACATCCAAGCCCCGCGTGCTTTCCTTCTTTCTTTGTGTCTCCTACTAAGAGCCAACGTTGTGGAAATAAGCCTACCTACCTTACCTACCTTGAGTCAGTGTTGAGCTAACCTGCGGACCAAATGACTGTGTCTTTTTTTAAGCTCCAGAATTTAGGATGCACGCGAAATGGGACGAGAGCAGTTCAAAATCGGACTGAAACACAGAAACGCTTGCTACGCAGACTAGAGTTGTACAGGGGAACGTTGCCGTAAACCTTCTTCAGTATTACAACGTCAGTATTGAGAGTTCATATGCTCAAACCTTATTCAGCCCCCAGGGGGTTACTCTTCAGATTTCTTGGCAGGGGTGTGCCCGCCCCGTTCATCCTGTCCCAATTTCAGACTAAAACATGCCATTTTCCACACCCGTTTTCAGACCTGACCTGTAAAATCCATGCCATTTTCTTTGAAGACTAGTAATCACTCAACTTATCGCAAATAAACGTTGCAGTTACAAATTTTCCAGCTGGCTTTGTTGTAGCGTAATTAAGCTTCGTATCAGTGAAGAAATCCCGGGCGGAAGTCAAGAATTGGTGAAATTCCGTTCGAATGATACGTTTTGACTCTCTCTCTTTTCGTTAATCCTTTGGAGTTGAAAAGACTAAAACGTTTATACGCTCTTTTTGTTCCCTTGAAAACCATGCCCGATTTCAGACTATAATGATCAAAATCTATACTCGTTCTCAGACCAAAACGGCTCAAAAACCATACCCTTTGGGGCGGCACAAACCTACCTAGCTTATATAGGGGAGTACCCCCTCGGGATTCTGTCCTAAATCAGAAGGGATCTTCCCAGCGAGGGGTAAGGATGGGGTATCGAGATTCGGCTTGGGTGCACAAGTATTGTTCTCAACCATCAGGTACCATTGTTTCTTTCTGAGAGCCCACCGTGGTTCTTTTATTTGTTTATGGAGTCAAATTAAGCATCATTTTACAACCATTCTTAAAATGACTCTTTCACGAATGCCCTGATTGAAGAGAAAAGGATAATTTGCTCATGAAATACTTGAAGCAGGTCTAGTGAATGACTATTTGCTATTCTGCAAATTTTGCCCAGAATCTAACTTGTGTGAATCTAACTTGTGTGAATTCAACTTTTTGTCGTTATTGTAAATATGTTTGAACACTATTATTTTATTGCATCTAGACATAGTTTTAACTATAATGTAATATGTAGTAGCACTGGGACTTAATTTCTGATGTATCTTGATAGTATTGTATTTGAGGCCCACATCAGGCATTGGCTGCCATTTTTACAGACCTTTCAATAAAGTATGTATGTCACCGTATTTACTGAAACAGTATTCTATCACACAGGAACTTGACAGTATTAATGTAAATATTTAGGGGCCTCTCTCATTAAGGCTTTTGAGGCAAATATAACTTGGTAACTGTTGCCAGAAGGCTTTGTGACAGTTTCCATGGCAACATTTATAAACCCTCCTTCTGTCAACTTTCCTATGTATGGCTCAGGATGCCAATGAGATTCATACTTCAAGAAACCATTACGACTGAAAACCTTTAGCCCGTCATAGACCAGACCTGTCAGCATTAATCCACCTGGCTTCATAACTTGTTTCAGTTCAGAGATTCCTTGCCCAAGATCTGGCCAGAAATAGTAACAATTTGTTTGAAAAACACAGTCAAAAACACTTGTCTGGATAGGGAAGGTCCATAACATTGCCTAAATGGATTTCCAGCTTCTCCTTTTCCACTGCTGATTTGAATTCATTCTTGACATAATTCACCTTTTAACAACAAAAAAAATTATTTTTTAAGGTAGGTTGTAATAAACACATCACAACTAAAATGTTATCTTACAAGTTTGCTCACTTCACAAGAGAAAAGACACAACAACATTTGAAGATCTGTTTTTGGGTTCCACTATGTTTTCTTAAAATAAATTGAAGTTAAGGACCTTTATTCATACACCGTGATGTTTAAAGCTTCAAGACTGTGAGGCTGTGTATAACAAGTAAGGATTCAAATACCAGTACACAGAATGACGTTAAGAATCCCAACTCCAAGAAAGCAACCAGTGAGCTAAGGGGAAGGGATAGGTTGCCATGAAAGAGAACACTGCTGGAAGGAGTTGTTCACAGCTGGGTTAGTATTTAACAGAGTTAAATACTATGTCAGCCTATAAACCCCGCTTGAACAATTCTGATGTCTGATTTTTACATAATTACTGGTTGGCATCTCTGCAATATCAGTAAACAATGGGAGTAGTGGGATTCATCCCAACCTACCTCCCCCTCCCCATCACCTGGGTTTTGGTGTACTACAGCATCCAAATCGTATGAAGTATTTGGAGATGTCAAGTCCAAACAACTGAAGCTCATGTGTGCAATAAAAATTGAAGTTGTCTTCCAATGGGCCATTCCATTAATTACCCATGCCCCCTATTGAAGGGCTGTTTTTTTAGGGGGGGGGGGTAACAGACTCATTTCTGAGGGGTGGCATAGTCGACCCCTTTGATCTTTTGATTTTTTTCTCAGGGGGTTGTACCAAATGGCTGTTACTCCTAAGGGGGTATTGCATCACCATTTTCATCTCCTTTTTTTCCTAGGGGGTAAATCCATGGTGAGCCCTTCAATGGGGGGGGGGGGGG
>BLFK01000141.1:130156-146120 GCA_014634185.1 Astreopora myriophthalma | reverse complement strand
TACTACTACTACTACCACCAATACAATTTTTAAAGCACACTTTCCATAACATAACGATCAAATGTGCCTCCAACAGGCCATTTGCGAGTTCACGTCAGTCTCTTTTTCAAAGTGAGTTCAAGTGTGAAGGTTTTGTGATGGTAATTAACTTTACTTTGCATATGAATAAAAACTCATTTTAATAAGAAAGGCTGAACTTAGACCTAATTTGAAAAAGAGGCTGAACTGAACTCAGAAATGGTCCATTTCTTTTCCACTGGCCTCAGACAACAGCCACAATGCATTTTGAAGGTGCAATTATGCGGCAGGTACAAAACACAGGTCACACGTCATTGTTTTACCAATACAGAAACAACCCTAACCATTTACAAATGCTAACATTAGGCCTAAAAACTTTTGTTTAGGCCTCATTAGGCCAAAAGTTAGCTTTAATGAATGTATAGGATACTTTCTTTATTGGTAAAAGAATGACCTGTGACCTGTGTTCTGTACCTGCCGGCAATTATGCATAAATGGTTACTTAGCAGTGTCTTTTCCTTAACATTTCTCCATGATGGATGGGATGTTGGGGATGTTGAAGGAACATTCCAAAACCTCAAAGATGAGTGTAATTATAAACAGTTAATTTAAAACTACTGTTGATAACCAATGATTAAAATTTTACTAATTTTTTTTTTTACCATGAATGGAAACACAAATTTAGTTTAGCACGTACATAATTCATATTATAATTAATATTAATGATACTTTTCATTACTTTTACATAATATTTATTATCATGTAAAACAACAATAATAATAATAATTACAATTATTATTGTCTTATTTACTATCACCATCCATTACTCACTTAGGGGTTTTGCACATTTCTGTGACAAGTATCTTCCAAAAATTTTCCCGTTTTGACAATCCCTGCCATAAATAACAATAAAAATACCATTTGCTAAATAATACTAACTTGTGCTGCTCAAAAATAAAGTTTTCAGAGTTCTTGATGCTTTAACACTGCAAGGATTACTTTCTTCAATAGGAACAACTTGTTGCCTTTTGTATACAAGACTAATCAATTATTTTAGTAGAAATTCACTCACATACTATCACAAATCCTGTAACTGATTGGCCCACTATTTACTACTCACCATCTATTGAGTGTTAGTAGAAACCAACTCACAAGTTCTGTAATCTGAATGGCTCGTTCCTCACTATCTATTAAATAATTAGATTATGATCTCTAGATTATGATCTCGAGATTATGATTTCTATGCGTGATAGAAATCTCGAGCTCATAATCTAATTGTTTTAGTATAAATCTACTAGTCGTTCAAAACTAAACAAGTAAATTATCTATATCCTCATCGCAGACACTTTGAAACACTTCGAAAACGTGACGAAGTGGCCGCCATTTTGTTGAAAACCGCTACTAGCTATCTATCACAGAATAGATGGCGAGTAGCGTAGCCAATCAGAGAACGGCATTCGTGATAGAACACTAGTAGATTTATACTAAAGTGTGATAGATAGTGCCTAGCAAAAGAGCCGGCAATTTGAACAAAAACAAAACAATGTCGGCTTCTTCAAATCGTAAAATCAACAAAAATTGTAATGACTTAGAAGGTGGTATGTGAGCAGATTTCTACTAAAACAATTAGAACCCTTGTTGTTCCTATGAGTCAAAGAGTCAGCTGAACACTATGTGCCTCGTTGACTATCTACTGACTAATAGAAAACTTGAACTCTGAGTCTAATTGTTAGATGGTTCACAAGATTTGTAAGAGATCAACTAAACCACCACTTGGAACTACAGTACATGTATATCAGCCAAAGAGAAATATAAGGTTTCAACAAAACCATTACTAATTTTTCTTAGTGAAAGGGGCAATATCACAGGCATTTTGCTATTTTCTAGCAAAAACTGTTCAAAAAATTCCATGTTATCTTAAGTGATGGTAAAGTACTCTGACATACATGAGGAAAATGTGAAATGAATTTTTTTTAGCTGAAAGAGTCATCCATAGTAGATTTTGGCTGTTTCATCCACGCTGCAATTACCAAGATTCTTACTAGAAAAGAAGACAGTAACTAGGAAGTGCCATTTTAAGTGAACAAACTATGAGTCATTATTTATGTGGGGTTTCCCACTGATTTAAGATAGATAGACAGAAAGATACATGTATGTATGCAGGTAGGTAGGTAGGTAGGTAGGTAGGTAGGTAGGTAGGTAGGTAGGTAGACGGATGGATGGATACACACTATTTTGAGCATTCTACAGTGAAACCAAAATGGTGTGACGTACCCCTCTAACTGAAGATAAATTACTCTGCTTTCAGCAGCATAATAAACTGCTACACTGGAAATATGGCTAACAAACCTCCATCTTAACCGTTCTATTTGAGAATCCAGCATGACATACAAATGCTAATAATTCCTCAGGTTATTCAGGGATTTTAAATTTACATTATACACTGTAAATATTTACTTGTACAAGTCAGGTATAACCCATTCACAACTTGCCGTATGTGTCCTCTATTATATAAAGTGATAATATATATTTCTAATCATCAAAATTGCCTAAAAAAACATTCACCAGAATATTACAATATTAACAGCTCTCGACTAAAAATTAACAATGACATCATCACCGTGAGAAAATCAGCAAAAATGTGCACCATGAAATTGTGCATGAGATCACTTGTTTTAAAGGGCCTTCCACAGAAAGCTTCCAGGAACAGAAGAACATGGATATTAGCTAGGATGACAATGTGGAAGGGAAATGACAAATCTGTTATTTTACAAGCGTTTGCAGTTATGCACCTGTAGCACAACACATACTATACAAGCAGTCTTTGAGCCTTCCACTTTTTGACTGTACTTCAAATGATTCCTATAAGAGCAATCTGCCCCAAAGAAGAAGTAGCAAAGAGACTTTTTCTTTATTTCAACCTGACAGTGAGAAAAATAAAACCCCTTTGAACGTAAAACTAGCCAACTTTGATTACCAGGGAAGCCAATCAAAGAGTTTGAGCATTGACAGTATCATGCTGGTACACATTTCTAAGCATGGTGCAGGATTTTTCAACCTGTTTCCCCCCTCCCCCAAAACCCTCTTCCTATGCTAAATTAAATCAACATTTGATTAATTTTATTTACTTCTTGAAAGAAATGGTTCTATTAACCTAGTTTAAAAGGTAAGCTAACAACTGTAAAGTATTCGGTTTATAAACCTGCCAACTCTCCCACAACAGGCATCACACTTGCAGTTTGAACTGACAAAAAAAAAACAAAACAAAAACAAACAAACAAACAAAAGACACATCCCTGGATATCTTCAGAAGTCTTTGGATATGGTCACATTGTCCAGATTAATCTCATGCCTTTGACTAAGAAAAAGGTTAACAGGTACATATATAAGTTTAGAAAACACTCATCCTTGTTAGCTACTATATCAAATCCAGTGTGATTTTATGAAATAAGGGAAAGGCCAACAACAAAACTGTTTTTGAAATTTCAAAATTTAGGCCAACATTCTGTTTTGCTCAATAAATGCATTAATGTTGGTATACTGCCATTGGCTTTGCCAAATTACATATTTTATCTTCTCTTTTTTCCCAACCTATTTGTGCTTGCCTTGGTTTTGGAGAAAAATGAGGCCAAAATGGCAATTCTGTCTCATTTTTATGTTGGCTTTCAAAGGACAACAAATCAACTAAGGATAACAGATGACAAATAAACTTAACAAAATAATGAATAAGAACTTGTTTCTTTCATTGCTTTTGCTGGATGAAATGAACATTAACAGCAAATCAACGTTCCCCTCTCCCTTTTCCCAAAAACCAAAAATAAACCAGCAATTGATAAGTAAAAACCCAGAGCAGTGATTTTTGGTTATGTTAAAGATGACACATGCAAAAATGTATGAGTATTCTTCCACAAAACAGAAAATTGACCTAAATACAGATGAAAAACTGTTATGCTCTCTGTGCCTTTGACATAACCAAATTACTATAACCAAAAATTAAACGTTCCATATAACTACCTCATCAGTGCGTAGCCAATGCCATTTGACATTTCACTGCTGTGTGCACCCAACATCTCGGACTGGACCACAGGGTGGCCTGGAGATGTCAATGTTGACATTGTAATAATACAATGCTCTGTAACAAACCCACTTGTCTGGAATATTCTGATTGGAAACTTTAACAGCAATCACTGTAGTGTCGGAGACCAACACATAGGCAACCTCATATTCAAGCTCTGCAACAGGCTTGTACATTTCAGGGAACTCCATTCCAGGTGGAAGATCCAAGACAACAGAAAGTGTTTGTGGTGCATCAGCTGGGATTTTGCTATGGATGTATGGCAGCTGATCAATTCGCCACACAACTGAGCCATACTCTGGCTCATACATCGCTTTACCAAGTGAAACGGCAATGAAACATTTGGAATGTTTGAGACGGCTTTTAATCCCCACAGCACGCCGTCCCTTGCTAGATTTGATTGATTTCTCTCCCCTGAACACCTTGCCTGTCCTGAACAGAGGTACCCAAGACTCTGGGATTGGAAATCTAAAAACAACATTGCTTCTTACGTACTTTGCCATCTTTGCATCCTGACAAACTTGAATTTCAGCTTTGAGCTCAACTTTCTGCTCACTGAGAATATTCAGTTTTGTTTTCACAAGGAGGGGTAGTGGCTTTTTGTGATCAACAGGAAAACGCATCAGTTCAAAAGTGCATGCGTCAAGAGGGTGAAAGACTATGGCGTGACACTGTTCAAATGTTGTCACACTGACACATTTATGAAAGTCACACTGGCGCAGCTTCACCCAGTGGTGGACTCGCTGTGGCTTCAATTCCCCTCGCAAACGAGCTTCTTCCTTTTCCCTGACGACAACATCATTTAAAACCAATTGGCACTCAGGATCTCCCGTGAGAAAAGCACGCAATTTAATTAAAACTTTGGCATTTTTCCGCAGAATAGTACCATCACCAGACATTAGAACAAATGTTCTGTCATCGACATCTACAAACACTTCATCATTATGGTAAGTGATACCTCTATCTCTGTATGCTGGCAAAAGACGGAGTGAGTTATTGAAAGATTCAAGAACTTCCCTGATGACCGTATGGCTTGGAGAGGCAATCTTAATGATGGGCGTACCTTGGGCTACATGTTCAACAGTGCCACGATGCCGCAGACTTCTCCCTTCTGTGTATTTCACATACTCTAATTTTACAGTGTGTATTTTGGCACCATGTTCGAAGGACTGGAGTTTTGGTGATGTCATAACAAAATACGCTTGTAGAGGAATCTCTCTGAAGGGAGCAGATAATTCATATTCTTCAAAGATCTGCAAAGTTGTACCCTCTAACTTGATAACCACGGGCTTCCAGACACGAGAGCCAATCTTACGCTTTTTGTCTGGAAAGCGCAGAAGCATCGACCATGATCCATTTGTCACTGGTTTCTCCTCGAAAATTAACTCCCCATTTTCATGTGTGGTTTGCTCTCCACCACTTGATATTGGCGGTTTAGCGTCAACTATGTCTAGCTTTGAACTGCTCTTGCCAACTGATGATGAAACCCAACTTGTGTTGCCTACGGCTGGTACTTCTAGGATAATGCGTGACTGTTCTGTATTACCTCTCTCCGAAACCAAAAATGGTTTAGTGTCCACAAGTGGGGTTGATGATAAAATGGGGCCTTCGCTTCCTGCTCGATAAGGACTTGCTGCAGCAGATGCTGCATTATCTGCTTGAAATGGATTTGATGTGGGTGGTTTAAAGGGGTTACTCCCTAACGGTGGACTGGTATTCAGAAATGGATTTGGGATGGGAACATTACTTGTCGTAGGTTTAACTCCAACATCCAACTCTAACAAGGCTAAATTTTGTCCAACTAGGCCGTTGGAATCATTAAACGTGACCCAATCTTCACCAGTCAAGCCTGAATTCGATTGCTGAACGACAGTAGTTTTCTTGCTATCATCAAACTTGATCCATGATTTACTAGCGAGTAAATCCAGTTCGTCCGAAGTGAATGACACTGGAGGTATAACAGAGCTGGTTTTCACTTCACCTTGAGAATTTACAGGGTTTAAACGAGAACTGTCGGTGTTTAAAGTTTCATTCGTGCCATTAACAGCGGTTGAACTGATATTTGAAAGTGCATTCTCTGTGGTTTCTAAGTTACCGATCTCGCTTGCATTCGCTGAAAGAACGCCCAAATCCGACTCTTGTTGACCAACATTCGAAATTTCTTCGTCGCCAAAACTGACCCAGTTCTTCGCTAGCTCAGATTTCCCTGAGAAATGTTGAACAGTCGTAGATTGCTGTGCTGCCAAAGAAGACAAACTAAGCTGCGCTTTGTTATTTGAAACAAAAGGAACAGCTGATTTCGCAGTACTCTCCGTGTTCACAGTATTCCCTGCTTTCGTCGCTTGCTTTGGCGATACAGAATTCGTTTTGACTGCTTCAGGATCGGTTTCAGCAGGCAAACTGGGGATAATATTTGCGGTTGCTGCGGCTAGTCGCGAATCAAAGGCCGCCATCTTCGAGGTCGCCGCGTCCAATGGCAAGGGTGTATGAATTTCAACCTTTTCGGCGGCTGTCCCCGGCGAAAGTTCACTGTTTCCCTTCTCCGTCGTTTCTCGTACCTTAAATGAATCTTCACCTTGCTTATCCTCAAAATTGGTCCATTTTGATGCAGGCACAGTAAGGTTACTAGAGCTGTGGACTTTCCCTTTACTCGTGCGACAAGCAGCTGCTTGTGAGGTTATTTCCGACTCGCTACTTGATTTTCCGATGATTTGGCATTCGATACCATCTGCTTCGGTGGTCGATAACTTGCTTGATTGGCTGGAGGCTGTATTTACACCTTCCTTCGATCGCAAGACAGACTCGTGAAATCACAGCTCTGTGCTACTTACATTCGCCTCAGCATCAATTCCATCTGATCGCGCTTGAAAATTGGACCTTTCCTGCCTTACCACCGGTCTGTCTTCCAAATTCTCCCTAAGTTCACACCCTAAGATTCCGGTCTTACTGATGCCAGAAGATTTTCCCTGTTGTCCAAGGGCTTGTTGCCTGCTGCTTGATTCGCTGTGTTCGGAATTGTTTAGCCCTTGCCGACCGCTTGAAAGGTTGATACGATGGTCGCTAATTTTTCCATTTTCGTCCTCAAAATTCTCCCATTTGTTGCGCTTTACGGAGTTGGATGCTACCCCAATGCTGTCTACCATTAATGGTGATAGACAGGTTTTTCCGACATAATTTGAGTCGACCAAAGAACTATAATATTCTACGCACAAAACTCTGGCAACATAACGTACAACGTGACATCGAGGCCACAAACAATAAATACCTCACCCCCTCCCCTACTACGCGAGCATAGCCTCTCAGTCTACTTCTCCCACATGTGTAGAAGGTAAAAGGAGACTTTGCTCGCAGGGTACCTCCCCTGAGTTTTTTGCCCATCTATCTTTCATTTTAATTTACGCTGCAACCAAAGCGGGGATGCCCCCTGGAGTCCTCACTAGGCTCTATGGAATACAAAGCGTTTCGATAATTTTGTCTGACAAGTGCGCCAAAAAAACTATTCAACGTTGCACTCCAAGATAAATAGGATATATCATTTTTCTTTGTTACAGATTTATATTCATTTCAACTCATTTCGAAAATGTATTTTTAAGGTCTGGCTGCGCCTCTAATTATTTAGCCCCTTTCTGGAAGAGGTCGATTGGTAGTTCTGACACTTTCAAAGTTGTTTTCTGCCAGTTTGTTCTATGCATGGGTCTCCACTGCTAACTCATTTGCGGTGCGTTCGTTTGTGATCTTTCGAAATAAGAATGGTTATCACAGATTGATCTCAGTACATTTTCGACGCACACTTTCTGTCAGCTGACACCTAGACCATGTAGACATCCATTGATTATTTCGATGACATATCATTCTTTATTATTACAGAGGATATACAAAACGACAAATTTGAACTGTGAAAAGAAGGCTTGGAAACATTTTAACTTGAACGTTCATTCTGAAAAATAATTTTGCGTTAGTAGGACTTATCTCGCATAGTAGTATTTTAGACCAGTCGAAATTTGCTGTAAAAAACGGGAACATAATTCACTGGACAACTGTTTTGTTCTTGTAATTTTAAGTAATTTACAATGAAACGTTCAATACGAGTATTTTAACAGGTCATTAGAATTCTATCTCAGCTGTCCTTTTTACAAATATCCACGACGAGTAAATTATTGTAGTTGATAAAGCTTTCAGTAGTTGTACCGGACGACGAAAAGAAATCATTAAAAAAGGTTGGAACTATCTGCAATAACACTACACCAGTCCAATCAATATCGGAGTATTATCAATTCTAAGGCGTGGGCTTGCCTCCAAAACCTTGAACAGAATTTGAATATGGAAATTGTTATTCGATGGGTTATTAATATCAGTTGTCTCTAGCTGGTTCATTACTGTTCGTTCTTCGAATTTGACCATAAATACATTTATTTATTTATTTATTTTAATCCCCTTAACTGGTGCGCGAAAAATTACATTGTAAATTGACTTTCACGCGAGAAGATGATTTCGAAATTCTGAACACCTGCTGAGTCATCAATGACCGGTCATCCAAATTTCTCAAAACAGAAAGATCTTGGAGTAACTCTAACGATTAATTAGATCGTTACCAGTTCAACACTTTTAATTTACTTCCACGGTAGATAAAAACGAGCGCTTATAACTCGTGCAACATTGGCACAACAAAGATTAAATAACTTTTGCCCTAATACAAATTGAGAGCATGCGAGGCGCAAAGCTTCCCATCTTCATTCTTTTGTATGGTTATTAATAAAATAAGTAACAGCGGCGTACTCCCTTTAAGTGCTGTTAATGGCACAGATATCCCTAGGAGTTATCATTAGAGAGAATACATTTCGCAAAAATAAATGAATGAGTATATAAAATGATAATAAAACGAAGAAACAAAGAGGTGAACTAATACAGTTCAACCTTAATTTTTTTTTCATCGACAGACAGGTCTGTTTTAAATCATCCCGGTCGTAAACTAATTGAAGCCCTTTCTCAATCGATGGATCAGAGAATTAACTATGGAAAGTACGTTCGAAGTTTTCAATTGAACCCATGAAATTTGAAGTGAGGGTCTTCCCTAGTGATAGAGGTGCCGCAGACAGCTGCCTGGCATCGCGCTGTTCGAGAAGGAGTCCAGAGGTGTGACTAGCCTGCAGGTTAAAACTAGTGCTGTAGTTGGTCTGTGACGAAGTCAAGCGGTAAGGAGACGCGCTGTTGTCTTTCGATTTCTTAAAATGATGTTGACGAATCTTCCTTAAGTGTATTGTTTTAAAATTCGGTACAACGTTCGCGTTAAAAATTGGTCTGGAACCGAGTCCGCAGAAGTTCACCGTTTTTTATAAAAGCTACCGCCGGCGCAGTACGTTGAGTTTCTGGCTGAAGCATAGTCGTTTGTCAAAGCTAAGTGATCACGTTGATACTTCTTCCCTGTTGATTTCTTGGCAGTCTTCGTCCTCTGGAATGTTATTTATCAAACATTCATGTTGTTCCGTGTCTAGAGTTCTGAAACGAAGGCAACAAGTAAGCACATTAAGACACAAAGATAGTTAAAATGGCTTCTTCCATTCCAATATTGTAATAGTTCGCTTGCCGTTTCTGCAACGTTTAGTGTCGAGGAATAGCTCAGATCGAATGGTAGGTTGACTTTGCTGTGTGAAAGTGTCACTGTCCAATACCTTGCACAGGCACATAGCTGTCTCGTGGGATGCAGTGTAGTCAGGATAAAGTCAGATCGCATCCAGTCTTCGTTCCTCTTTACCAGCGGTCGAGAAAACAAACGACTCTGGAAAAGTTTCCTACGATGTCTACAAGTATCTCAACCTCGTTCTCAGGGAAAGGGGCCCTGGGAACGAGGTTGACAATATCCGGCTCCGGAGTAAAGAACAGTTACGAAGACTCAGTGCACACAAATTGCTCACTAGTCCGAACAGCTGGTTGAAGTGCATAGCACATTAGTTCATAATCTTACCTCTCAATCAACTGCTGCTTGCTGTTCACAAGTTTCTTTAATAGTATCAATACTGGGTCCCAGTCTCCATAATGTGTCAATAGGCTTACAGCAAGAAATGACGCGAACGTTGGAATGGTACCGAGTAAAAACATCCACGAAAAGTGAACCTGCAATAAATAAAATACGAAAATTAGGGCGAGTTTGGATAACTTTAAATTCCGACATTAGCTTCACCCCCTACCCTCCGGAGGTATGGATACCTCCCTAAATGCCCGCGCGTGACGTGACAAAACAACCGTGCTCTACGCGTGTCGTCCACGCGCGACTCGTACCTGCACATTTTGCACCTCTCCCGCCGCCGAAAAACGCTGCAAAATACAGCGCCTGGCATCATTGCCAAGGTCGATGAGGCTCCTGGCGAGGCTGGTACTTAAATAAACCTTACTTTAAACGTAATTGCGTATCCTGTTGATTACAACAGGCCATATCAAGGTACCAAGAGCAGAACGTGATTGGCTCTCTAATGGCACTTTGGTTTTAGTTTTACGACGCTCCAACAAAAACCGCTATATAAACCTTGGGCTACTGCTTTTACTTTTGCTGCGGCTTGGCTGAGACAGTTAGGCGGGTTTAGCCAATCACGGAGAGAAGTTATCTATAACCAAAGCAATCGCAAATTACTTTTTATAACTTTAAATTAAACTAAGCCAAACTAAAAAGAACAACAAAAAGAACGATAAAACAAAACAAGAGATATCTGGACAAATGACGCTAATTCTGCATCAAACTTACTCTTTTCATAAACACATCAACTATCATAGTCAGCGGTATAATCAAACTCAGAGAAAGGGTGGCAGTTAATGAAGACGTCAAGTAACAACCCCTGCCAAAAATTAAGCAGAACGAAAAGAAGTGTATTTAGCCCTTCAAAACCTCAAGAAGCATGAATTATAATTCGATCTATGAACGCTAAAGCATTGATCAATAATATTATTAAATGAACAGCAAGATTGCGCAGTGCAATTAAATGCAATCACCTTGAAATCCCTGCAAAAGCTCGCAGCAAACGCAATTATTATTTACTATTTTATACTTACCATAGCCATAAAACCTCAGAGAGAACTGTTCCGACAAGAGCATTCAGGACAATGTAGCCCCAGACTTGCAGGCGTGGAGGAAGCTCAAAAACTTCCCATTTGAGGTAATTAAGAACAAGGAGTCCTGGCCAAAGCAGAACAAAGTTGAATGCTCCAACAAAACCTACCAATATGACAAGAAAGAGGATACGAAGAATCAGAATAATTAATGATTCACAAGTTGGCAAATTTAGTTTCTTTGTCAACTGAAAAACTAAAAATTAATTTGGTAACAATTAAGTTGTCATAAATTGACCCCCATCAGAGTGCAGAATCCTAACTCTGAAGTTTGTTTGTTCAATTCTGGAGTGGAAAAACTCTGTTGACTATTGCAGGACCATATTAACCAATACAGTGCAAATGGAGTCTTTGTTAGGCAGACAGTACAATCTGTCCACTGAGGTTAACAAAACTGTCTGCAACAACAGGGAGGCTATGATAATTAAAAGATAGAACTATGCAAAACAAAAGCACATGGGTATTGTAAAACAATGGGGGCTCAAACCTCATTGTGCAGTTTGAAAGGAAGTACAATTAGTGAGTAAACGATTCTTTGCTCACCAAAAAACATTGGGATGTCCATCTGACTCTGGTCAGGAACCTTGCGTTTCAGCATGATTAAATAACATGAATACCTAGAAAACAAAAATGGGACCTGGTTCAAAATACAGCTTCATTATTGAGAGCATCGAAATGTTTGGTGTGGAGATGGCAGTAAAATATTCATGGAGTAATACATTATTTTGGAGCCGGGTGCAAACATAAAAAAGAAAACCATTCTCAGAGCACTGGAGACATAAAAAGGAACAAAAGACTTGGTCAAGAAAAAGAATTTTGTTTTAACTCACAGAAATGCACTAGCCAGTGCAAACAAAGCTCCAACACTGATGCCACTAACTTTGCTCTTGGAATCAGAAAGTGTCACTAACACTATTCCAGTTATGCTGGAAAATTAACAAATCAATAAAAATATCATGAGTTTAGCAGTTTGTATCTTACTGTGAAGTGTTACCCTCTTAGATGAAGGTCACTGGTTTATTGCATTGTAAAAGGAGTGTTTTATACATGAACTTGACTGGGGGGGAGGGGGACAAAAGCAAATAAATTTTGTGGCTTGTTGTGGTAACGCTGTAACGGTGTTGTGAAAATGCAGCAGAGGCTGTAGACAACCTTTAAAAGATACCCAAACCCTCCACACCCACCCCTCCCATGCTTAATGATTCAAACATCAATCCACCCACACCCAATTCGTCAGAACATAAACTAAGTAAAATCTCAGCAGACAAGACTAGGTGTTCATCATGATCATTATAATCTTAAAAGATTATTGTAACTGGCTATAAAATCTATTCATGCACTTAAGTTTTTCCAACTGACCTCATAAGAACAGTTAGGAGCTTTGAGACAGAAAACTTGTCAGCTGTAGAACTCTGAAAAATGGATGCTAATATGAGGGTAAACAGCCCTGCAGAAGAGAAAAGATGAGCTTCTAAAGAAACTGTGCTGCAGCTTAGTTGAGCAGTAAAGCACTTATGCCTTGGATCAAAAATTGTACAAAACTAGATCTCAAGAGACTTAATGAGGCCTTCCAAAGGGTTTTGTCGACAGACGACATAACCTCAAAATGTGGTGAGAATCTTTTTCCGAAACACCGACAGCCGACAAGAACCCCCGACAGAAAAAGAGCGACATTTTTTTACAGCAACAGTGATGACATACAACAGTGACACTGTCCGTAAGAAAACTGGTGATGGGTTGGCTCTAAAACAAGCGGTAAAGTGACACCAGAACCCCCCTTGGAAGGCTTCCTTAATGTTGAGATAGAGGCAAACATCTTCAAGAGGTATTGTTAAACAAAGCCACAACAATGGAAGTGCTCTGGGTACTTTACTAGTGCTCATAGGGAATCAGGTTAAGGCTAACTGCTATGTTTAAACACAGCTTTATCTACAGCTTGTCTTGAAATTTTGATGATGGCAAATTGCCTGACAAAACACAACCTGCAATAAACATTTTGCAATCTTAACTTGTCACCAGCTTGTCTGAGTTAACAGCTTAATGCATAAATTCAGGCTTTTTTTTTTCATTAAGTGATATGGCTGCTTTTCATTCATACACCCTTCAAATATCACAGTACCTGAAGAAGATGACAAGATATTAACTGCTGCTGGTGTTGTCCACGCGATGGCTTCCTGATAACTACAGTTTGCACCAAACCACTGCATGTGGATACAAGAAATAAGCACACTGCATCTAAGTGGGGCTTCCAAGATAGACAAAACTGTAACAGACACGTTAGCTGCTTTCCATATTACTACTGTATGCTGATCAAGGAATGAACTTTGAGAACTCTTCCCCTCCCTTCCCCCAAGAGATTTGTTTTTGTTGGAGATGTCACTTATTTTGGGCCAGTCACCATCTTGTCTTTCAACTGGAACCAAAAAACAAGTGACTTAACTGCCGCCAGAAGCTCATTCACAGAAGCTATGAAATGAGCGTCATCCACACAAAACCAAAGTACCAAATAAAATTAGACAAGGCAATCAAATCAACCAATAAGAGCTTGCACAAAATTCACTTGAAACAAGCAGTAAGTGTGGGAAAATGTCAGTGAAAAAATAATACTATAATAGGCCTTATTCACGATAGCGGACATGTTTGTTTTTAAGTTGTCATGCAAATTAGCCACGTGCTCTGCGAGGGGGCAAACACTAGCAAAACGGCAAATTCTGGAAAATCAACTTGTCATAATGTTAAAGTAACATTACCAAAAGCACACTGAAACATTGGAAATTAAATACCTATGATCAAAATTTAATCACTTTAACTTCCCTTCAATAATTTCACTTCTTCACTGCTTCTTCTGTGATTTTTTGTGCAAAAACATCAAACTAACTCGTTTAATCATTCTAGTTTACTGCTCAGGCTGTAAACATGCGATGAACATGAAAAAAATTCATCTGAAGATATAAAATATCCGTTAAAATCTCTCGTCCTCAGCTGGTTTGCCCCCTGAGAAATGCGTAGTTTAATTTGCATGATAATAACAATGCCAACACAAAGCTATCGTGAATAAGGTCTATTGATTTTGCTTGTTTTGATTAAAACCTAGAAGCTGATGCAGCTGCCAAACATGCAAAGTGTTTCATTGAATACAATCATAGCCCGAGATCCATATCCCATGTTCTTTGGTGACAAAATACCCTTCCAAAATCTGATGATGCAACAATTTTTGAAAGATATATTAAAAGCTGTAATATCTCTTGTTTATCTGTGGCTTTATAAGAACTATGATTGCATGAGTATCGCTCTCAATGCCTGAGGCTTGACAGCTCTGGGACTTCAGCATATATTGCTACAAACTTACCATGAGACAAAATATTACTGCCACCTTTGCAACTCGTTTCAGTGAAAGCTTGTGTCCATCACTGGCATGGTATGCACCTCTTGCCAGCCTTGCTTGTACAGCCACGTGGTCTGACAACTGCCGCACTTCTCTTACACTGTTAAATGTCACTTGCCTATGTCCTTTGCAATAAGAAGATAACTATTAACTGGAGGTATACTTAAATAAGTCAATACTCTTTTGAATTTTGACCTTAATGCTCCTCCCTTTAGAGACTGTCACCATGATGTGGTAAGGAGGATTAGTAATTTCTGTGAGATGGAGAGCTCATCCGCAAAAATCACAGCAGAGCTTCTGGCACAGTAAACCATGCTGGAATGGTCAATGACAGTAGCTAGAAACCACCCAACACAGCATACAGGTCCTCACTGAGGACCTGTATGCTGACAGGCTGGTAGGGGGTTATGCATCAGGCCTTAGTTAATTAAAGGCTGGATAACTTTATAGAATGGATAAGTCACTATATAGTGTGTACAATATCCTCCAGGCCTCAGTTGTTCAAACAATGGATGGCGCTATCCACCGGATAAATCACTATCGACCGGATAAACACAAGCAAAACCAATTGAGTTATCCAGTGGATAGTGATTTATCCGGCGGATAGTGCTATCCATTGTTTGAACAAACTCGGGCCAGATAAAACAATTGCTAAGGTTTTTTATCAGTCTATTTTACTTCAGCCTAGCATACAGGGAATATATTCACACTTACTGGTATATAGCATAATACAGAGATTTTTCTTTTTATTATTGAACGTAATAGAGAGATCTTTTTTAATTATTATTGAGACTGCTGGATAGTTACTTAGTTTAAAACACAGTGATGTGCATCACTTTTCCAGAGAAAGCAGAAAGGACGGGCCCCTCACAAGAGGAATGAATAAGATTTCTGATAGGGAAAGCAACCTCAGCCTGTTTCTCGCTTCACAGAAAATGCCCTGGATATGTTATATTGGCTAGCCTAGTTCATATATTTAGTTATGGTGTACTGTACATGTACTTGGAGAGTCTAAAGAGCACTCAGGACACTGGAGTTCACTGAGAAAATCTTTTGCTTTTCTGATGCTCTCCCAACTTTTCATGAATAACAATAATCGAACTGGGCACCAGAAAAAAACCTCCTGCAGCCAATTTCCATCTAATCAACTGAACAAAAATTAAGAAGTTAAGTTACCCATATTGTGTGCCAAACATTAGGGCAATGGGATAAAAAGAAACCAAAAAAAGTTTTTCCCCTGTATTTTCATTCAAGATCCTTCTGCCCAATCCCACCCCTCCCCCCAATGTCCCCCTTTTTTTCTTCACACCACTCGGGATAGGTAATTCCATAATTTAATCACTGTTAATTGCACAAACATTGGCAGCAATTTGCAAAATCTCAGTTAG
>BLFK01000141.1:91352-124611 GCA_014634185.1 Astreopora myriophthalma | reverse complement strand
CTTGAAAGATTCAGTGGACGTTATTACTCCTTCTTTAACAAATTTACAGATAATTGTGAACTTCAATAAAATGCTTGAAACGTTAATTTTTCAACGGTCTTATGCACAGTATTTATATTAAATACACATCCCATAAACAGGTTATCAAAAGCGGGGGCAGCTCTAGTGAACACTATTTCTAGTAATAATAATATACTTGCAGGGTTGTACAATGTTGTGCAATAGACCTACATGCAACCCTGAAAACGATACATGCATCTGTGGAATCTCTGAGGTAGTGTTGTATTGTGATCAGCCACTTCAGCCAAAACTGGTTTTGGTTGTTTTGGTTGATGCTCGCCAAAAAACTCTTTTTCAACCAGTTCTGGTTGAGCCACAGTTGCAGCTGGGCAGAGCCATTCTCAGACCTCCTCGACTTCTTTTGCTCAGTCCGGTTGTCAAGACTTTCACAGGAAAATGACACCAAGTGCCAAACCTCAGTGCCTGGCCATCGTTTTCAACTATTTCAACCATTTCAGTTGTTTGTTGAGCATTTGTTTCACCACTGTTTACTGAGGTAATGCCAAGAGCTGTTGTTATAGCAACATATCGACCCTAACTGAACCAAAAGAATCGATTACGCCATTTTATCTTTGTTCCTTTTTAATTCAAAATAAATGTACTAAAGAAGCATAAAAAACAAGGCAACTTGAAGCCTAAAACAGTTCTGAGAGGATGATAATGGATGGATATATTTAAGACTGATTCACACTAAATATAACCCAGTGCCCAATTACTGCACCAGCTAATTACAAGTACCAGTAAGTACTTCCAGGTCTCTGACACTTTGTCACACCACTCTCTATCTTCCTAGAAGTGGATAGTTGAGGACTATATTTCGTTGGTGAAGTGAAGTGTAAAAAGAAAACAACAACAAACATCTGTATGCTTAAAAAAGCAAGATGCAACATGCTCTGTTATTATAAACCAATGAGTAGATCTAACATGCAGTGTTTTTCTGCAGCCCCACACCTCAAAGCATTTTACACCTGGTATGGTGCGAGATAACTGCTGTAGAATTGAATTAATCATTCCTGTCGCAACCAATATTATTATTGGTATAGTTCATTTTAGAAGACTTTTTAGCATTATTTAAATAATATTGGGTGTTATTCATAAAGCATCTGAAATTTAAGGTTATCTTTACTGTTTAATGAACAAAACGGTCTGATCTGACAAAAGTACCAAATTACTGGTCAATTCTGTTCTTCAAATACCGGAGGATGCAAGAAGCTTGCCTCACACTCCATGCCATCTAAACATTGGAAAATGACATCCCTTTTGATGTGAATAAAAATTACTCAGCCGCTTTCCCTGGCATATTATTTTTCATTTAAATAATCAGCAATAAATACTGGTCGTAAAATTCCTTTATCACTTATTTGAATTTACCTTTTTACAGATCGTACAAGTCTGAGGTTCCTAAGTCATACAGATGACCATACTGTCTCATTCGACAACGGTTTTTTACACAGAATGAGACAATTCCATAACTCATTAACATAAAAGCTAGAAATGATATACAACAGAGAACTATTAACACTGTAAAATCCTGTTTTGAAACTTTTAAAAGCTGTTCAACAGCTTTTAACGAGCCATTATTTGGCGCAGGATCAACACCAAGAATGTGGCACATTAGAGAATAGATATGAACGTTTTCAAAGGGCTCCGCAATGTAGTTCTCCTTAAAGACTGGTCCATGGGCAAGAAAAAACGGATGCATGTCAGGATATTTGTTACTGTAACCATGGTTACCATGAGCATTTAACTGTGACAAGCTTTGACTTATCATCCAGTGATCATCAGCCACAATAAAAATTGGCATGACACGGCGATTATGTTTGTAATGGAATGCTTGAGGAATATCATCTTTGAGATAAGTGTGAAGATGTGGAATTCCTTTGAGCTTTTGATATGTTTGGGTTAACATTCCCTCTTTGGGTATAATATGAAAGAATGTGTCCAATACATCAGGTTTTACAGGATTTACAATAAGCGTGTACCATGATGAAGGAAGATAATTTTCGAGGACAATGACTTGAGAGCTGTTGATTGTTGCCATGCCATGATCACTTGTGATTATCAAATTCACCTAAGAGACAAAATAAATATGTGTTATTTACTGGGCGGGAGGTCCGTATAGGAAAAAACTGTGCCCAAGGTCTTGAGTATGGCCCTTGGCCAAACAACCTAGATGCTTCAGAAAAAAAATAAAACAGTGCAAGACGTATAACACAATGTGCTTTTCTACTAGTATGTTTCATATGGTGTTGCTCTCTTTCTGGGTCAAATGGCTGTTGGAATATAAGGGAAATGGCATAACTCTAATGGTGACCCCACCACTACAAGGGATTGCTTTCTTACTACAGTCAAAGCTACCTGGATGTAGCTTGACCATCCGGGTGAGTGTAGTAGTCCTGAGAAGGACTGTTGTTGGTGGTGACTGACGTTTCGACATCCTAAGTGAAAGTCATCTTTAGAGTCAAAGCTACATGTACCTTGATGCTCAGGTGGCATACAAGAGAATAATCCCCACCATGCATAAGCCGCTGATTACATAGGGTGGGAATTGATCTGTTTAAATGGCATGCACCTTACCACAGCTTATGTAAGACCAGCTCAAACCCTTCGCTTACACAAGCTGCAGATTTTGTAGGTGATGAAGACGTACCATTTCTATGGGCAGTTTGGATCCTATGTAAGCTGTGGCTTATTTTTCTAGTGTAAACGGCCCTGTTGTTGACTCAAAACTAGAAAGGAGTTTATACAGAAGCTTTAATGCAATACCTGGTTTAACAATCCTCGATTTCGTAGATTATCCAGTAGGTAGCCAGTTATATTGTCCATTCTGCGAATACTGTTGGCAACTTCTGGTGAATCTGGACCAAACTGATGCCCAGTGTGATCGGGTTCATTGAAATAAGCGGCAAGAAAACTGGGAGGATCGTCCTCCTCCAACATAGAAATGAGAAAGTCAACTCTTTTTTCGAAAGGAAGAGAATTGCTATACTTCCGGTAATGTGTTGGGTAATGACCCTCTATCTCCACTTCTGAACCAGGCCAGAAAATAACAGCACTCTTTTTCCAAGCTTTCTGGTTTGTTATCCAAATCGGCTCGCCGTCCCACCATTTTGTGTCAAGATAGTTCGATGCAGCATCGATGTAGAAAGTTTCGTTAAAGACAGGATCAAAAAATGTGTTTCCAACTATTCCATGGCTCTCCTCGTAAAGTCCTGTCACCAGCGTAAAATGATTCGGGAATGTCTTAGTGACAAACGTATTTATGATGTGCTTAGCTTTTACTCCATACTGTACCATGAAATCCAAATTCGGTGTAGGAACTTTATCCATGTAGTCCCACCGGAAACCATCATAGGACACAAGTATTACTGTTGGCTGCGTCAGCGTGATTTTCTCCGTCGTATTAAGCGCTAAGGCGTCACAATTTGGCAGAAATAAGAACAGTACACTCAAAATATGAAATCGGTCGAACTTCATGGTGGAATAAAAGCGAAAGACATTCGGAATGTAATAATTTGCCTTGCTCTCAAGCTCGACCTTTCGATCCTTTCACAGATGACAGCTGCAGAGGGTTCCCTTAGCATGTCGGGTAATAGGTATGTACTTCATGTATCCCTTATTATTGTGTATTTAAAATATACCTGTGGAAACCCCTTTATACCCCTGTATACCCTTGTAAACCCTACTATACCCTTGTAGACCCTAGCATACCATTGTAAACCGTAGTATACCCTTGTAACCCCTAGTAGACTCTTGTAAACCCTAGCAGACCCTTGTAAACCCTAGCAGACCCTTGTAAACCCTAGCATACCCTTGCAAACCCTAGCATACCCTTGTAAATCCTAGCAAACCTTTGTAAACCCTACCATACCCTTGTAAACCCTGGCATACACTTGTAAACCCTAGAAGACCCTTGTAAACCCTAGCAGACCCTTGTAAACCCTAGCAGACCCTTGTAAACCCTAGCATACCCTTATAAACCCCAGCATACCCTTGTAAACCCTAGCATACCCTTGTGAACCCTAGCATACCCTTGTAAACCCTAGTATACCCTTATAAACCCTAGCAGACCCTTGTCAACCCTAGCAGACCCTTGTAAACCCTAGCAGACCCTTGTAAACCCTAGCAGACCCTTGTAAACCCTAGCATACCCTTGTAAACCCTAGCAGACCCTTGTAAACCCTAGCATACCCTTATAAACCCTAGCATACCCTTGTAAACCCTAGCATACACTTGTTATTATATCGATTATCAGCAAACAACCCTTAGTTTGACCCAAATTTCCCTGATCGGCAACTGTTGTAGGTAAGCGATCAGATTCACGAAAAACAAAAAACAAGCGCGTCTTTTCCTCCTCATGTACCGAATTCTCGCAATAACAGCTCGGTTTTTTTGTGCTCTAATAGGTTGCGTAAATAACAGCAACATTTTGTCAGCCATTTTGCCACACGATTTTGTTGATTTACGTGAGATTTGCTTCACGGGTCCCCGGTAAGGAAAGGTATTTGTTACACGCAAGCGAGGTGAATTGACGCGCGCTAAGAATACATGGAGTTAAGCATGTTTTCTCGGTGTGAACCACTTCTACAGCAAAACATGGTTAACTAAACGCTGTTTTATCTAACAGTGTTTAGGTAAACTTGTTTAACTAGTGTGAACGGGGTATTAGTCACACTAGTTTTCCCGCGCTTTGTGTGCCTGCTGCCTTTACTTGGTCTGCGTTCTGATTGGATCGTAAAACCAAGTCGTGAATTACTTCGATTTCTGATAGGCTGAAGGTTGGATTTACTTCAGAACGTGATTGGCTCTGTAATTATTTCGATTTTGATACTCGATTGATACCCACTCGAACAAAACTGAATGATCAGAGAATTTAACCGGCCAAGTCACGGGATTTTGTAGTAGTTTGTAGACCAAATTCATGCATAACGGCCTATTTATTATTCCTTTATATGAATGCTAGTTAGACTCACTGGTCTCATTTTTGTGTCAAAATTCCTTCGAATTTTGCGCATGGTGACGAGGCTAGAGAGGCTAACTAGCAGAAAGATAAAAGAATAGTTAATTGGCAACCATTTATGCGTTCGGTGCATGTGTGAGTTAATTTTGATTTTTCATATGCATTACAATCGACAAGACGAAAGCCAAGGGGTTCCTTTCTGAACTCATGGCCATACAGCAAACATAATATTCTGCTGCTCTACATATTTAAGCGAGTATTTTCGTGTTTTTATGTCATCTTATGGTCACTTTAATGAAGTCACTTCAAGCCTCTTTAACTCTGTCGCGTGAATTTTAGTACTAACGTGATTCTTGTTTTAGCACGCGTTAATTACAAACTGCGCCTCCCATCGAAGCCAGGATTTACCGTTAGCGCCAACGAATCCTCAGAGACAAATAGAGAAAAATCCTTATTCGCTTCTGGTCTTGGAGACGATGGTGAGTACACTTTCCTCGGCAAAACCAGTATGAAATCGGAATATAGGAGAGAGCCGGGAGGTTCGCCGGAGAGTGTTTTTTGGGGGCACATACGTCACCGGCATTAGGATTCTACTTTAGGTTGTGAATACGATGAATGTCAACACGAACTTTCCCCTTGACCCAAACAGTTTCCGTAGTCTCCTAAAACTGAATTGGGAATTACCGGAAGAGCTAGCTAAGTCAAGCCTTCAACACTGATGCACTTGAGATTAGGTTATATAATAGATATTTGGGAATGTCGCAAGTTTTGATAGCGACAACAATTCTTGCTTGTTTTGATTGGGCACAGAAAACTTATTTGAGCCATCAGCTACGTATAAAAGCAGACCTGTTGATGAATCAGTTGCGAATGACGCCTCCCTCTCGGATTCAGAAGGGCTTGGAGAACTATTTGAGGAAGAAGAGACGACTAGCAGCTCATTTCAGAAGTCAAAGTGCAATGGGGCTGATCTGAGCGCATGCAGTGCTGAATCAGAGGATAGTGACAGCCAATTGGAAGAGACCACTGATAACTGTTCTCGATAATCAAAATGGAATGGGCCTGAACTGAGCGCATACAGCGCGGAATCGGAATATAGTGACAGCGAATTAGAAGAAATCGACCATCTTTTTGAGGATCAAGACATCACGGATACCTCGTCTCGAGAATCAAAATGGAATGGGCTTGAACGGAGCGCACACAGTGCGTCATCACTGGAGGACAGTGACAGCGAATTAGAAGAGTTCGGGAGCGTCTTTGAGGAACATGACACGACTGATATCCCATCTCGAGGATCAAAATGGAACAGGTCTGAACTGAGCGCATGCAGTGAGGAACCGGAGGATAGTGCCAGAGAATTAGAGAAGACTGAGAGCGTTCTTGAGGAAGAAGAGTCGACTAGCATATTTGAGCAGTTAGAGACGAACTGTACATCACTCGAAGACTTTGAAGAGATTGAAAATCTGTTTCAGGAAGAAGAGACAGATAAGAGATTACATGAAGAATCAGAAGGGCCAGTCCATAGCTTAGTTGAAGAAACTGACCTCAACCCAGAAACGAATCCGATCTCAGACAATGATGAACTAGTAGATAACAAATGGCAAAGTATAAAAACGTCGTTGAAAGTTGCCACTGGGTGGGCTGGTGTCGCCTTTGCATTGTATGCAGCCTATAGATATTTCAGGTGAGTTCACAGAGCGCTGATATTCGAGGTGATTTTTTTCATCTTTGCGCCGCCTCGGAAAAATGTATATTACAAGCCAAGGCGGTGTAAAGACAGTTTGCGACTCAGCACAGCCAGTGTAGAGTAATAATATCTCGCTTTTACTACAAGGACACTAATAACATATTCAAATAGTTTTTGAACAAATAGCGGCGTGATCTTAGCGGGAAATAGCGTTATCAATATTTGTGAGTGGCGTATTTTATTTTTTCAAATAAAAACTCCCCTTTTCTCTTGTTTTCTCGCTTAAACGACTTTGGTTTCAGCAAGCAATAAGTATAAGCATAAGCGGAAGTTTAGATTTTAAAAACTTAAAGAGACTATGTCATCCAATTTTGGACAATTTCATGACACACCAGATGCTCATAAAACAAGATAAAACATCACAATAACCACTTAAAATCATAGAAAAACTTAAAAGAAATAGTGAAAAGCCAAAGAAGTGCATGAATGGGCAGAAAAGGACTAGATTGAAACGGGTTGCATTGAGGTAGTCTTCAGTGCAAAAAGTCGGCCCAATTTTTTTCATGTTTCATATGATTCGCCTGGATAATGGTCATTTTTGCTCAAAACAGGAGCCCATTATGGGCTCCTGTCAAAATGATCTTGTTTGTCATGAAATAATGATCATAAAAGTCAAGGAGTTTCATTTTACTCTTTTGAAGATTTCTCCGAATCACCCCAAAATACGGTGACATAGCCCCTTTGATGCACTCTTCTTATATTTTTCTTTCCATTTTTCAGAAGATGATTGCCACGCCTACAAGACAATGTTGGATGATCTATGCTGAATTTTCAGATTGATTATTTTTGTAAATATTTGAGAACGCTATGAATGCTAGAGAATTGATTATTTATAAAATTTTACTTGGATGCGCGGTTCCAAACTTTACTTACACGTCTAGTATTGAAGGAACTGATAATTTTGCAAGCGATCAAGGTTGTGCACGATCTTTCTCTCTAAAAAAAGTATGTGAAACGTCTTAGTAACAAAGTTTAAGACGACGAAGTTTATTGAAATCAATTAACGATTTTAAAAACGCTCAAAGATGACCGCCGTATTGCTAGAAAATACCCATATTATGACGTTACTTTCATTTCAAAGTTCTGTTTACTTGTGCAGTTTTCAGTCATGCAGAGTGAGTTGATGTACGTGAGTTGCTATTAATTACTTGCCTTTTCGCTTTCTCTTTTTTTGGTGGCCATGCAAAATGACGTTGATAATTGTTTCTTGACTGTGCGATTGACAAAAACTATCGTATTTTAAGCACTTTAAGTATTTCGCACAAGAAACCTAGAATCAGGCCAAGATCCAAACCAGGTCAGCTTATGAGTCAAAAGAGACAGAACGGTATGAGAAAGTATACTGAGAACCGGTTGCCAAAAGGGTAAATGCGTGCACAGTAAGAAGTTTTTATTCGAGCCGTGGCCACCGAATGAAAGAAAGACATCATCCTCAAAACAATGAGGGACAGATAAAACCGAGACCAGACACGCAGAAGTGATCGATAATTCAGTGGCCAAATTATCTGAGACTGTTGTCCGCACTCAGAGAAACGACGTATGCATTTTACACTGACAGGGCTCTTCACTTAACTTTCGAAGGCCGAGTTTGATCGCGAATAACGAGTGACTGGTCTCGAGTTTTAATTCCCAGAAAATTTAATGTAAAAAGTAACACACTTGAAAGTCTGAACTCGAAAGGCCATAAAAATAAACAGCAATACATAACAGTTCTTCGTTCTGGGTTATAGGCTCCAGCATGTACGTAAGTTAAAGAAATATGTAATACTTTATTTTAAGGAAATATACTCTCTGAAGTAAATTGTAACTTACTGTGAATGCGTGCCTTCAAATTAAAAATGATGGCACAGGAAAGTTGATCTTGTCAACTGCGACAACTCTTTGGTTTTTGTTTTAGTGAGTGAAAGTGTGCGCGAATATGATAGCAAAGAATAAAAACAAAAACAAACAAACGAGGAAACTCTCACTACTGCCAACACTGGACACCCAGAGTTTACTGGTTAGGGTTGTAGGCGGCCCGCGCAAAAACGGCCGTATTTTTCAGTAGTCCTTATAATTAGAGTGCTAGTAGTCCTTGCGCGTTACAAAATCGCCGGTTCTGGTGGGCAGATCCTTGAACTTCCCAACGCAGACCAAGTGATCTTTTTGACCACGAGTGCATGGTCTCTTAATAATGGGTTGGCGTGTCCCGTGGGAGGCAGCGGAGTTCTTGCACCCGCGCTCGTGGGTTTCTCCCGCTTTACAATCTTAGGTGCCCATATATTGAATCCTAATCGAAGATTACACGGCTCTGTAGACTTTTTTCTCGACTGGAATAGTTACGAATTGGGATTCGGGAACTTGACGACTGAGTTTTGGCTTGGAAACGACAATATTCATCTAATCACGTCTCTTGGCTCAGAACTTTTGATCGAACTCAAAGACTTCGACAATCAGACGGTGCACGCGTCGTATGGGGCTTTCTACGTCGGCACCGCGGTGGAAAAATACATTTTGGAAATTGCCCAGTTTTCTGGAACAGCCGGAGATTCCATGACCAGTTTTCATGATGGAATGCAATTTAGTACCAAAGATAGGGATAATGATGTTGGTTCGAATACGTTCTGTGCACAGCGCTTTACGGGTGCATGGTGGTATAGACAGTGCCATCACGCGAACTTAAATGGTCAATATGCAAACGACGTTTATGGAAAAGGTATTAACTGGGAGACGTGGAGAGGACACAATTACTCTTTAAAGGAGTCCACGATGAAAGTGAAGTCACGTCGAGGTAAATTATTTCCAAATTTACTTAATGGGATTGTGCGCAAAAAGCTAGTAAAGCTAGGAACACTGCCCGGCAATGTGATTGTTTTCGTAATTATGGCCAGTAGTTTACCTTTAACTCGCTGAATTATCTTGAAATTGGAAGAAATCATCGCTAGAAGTAAAAGAAAACAAGAGATATGAACTCAACAGACGAACTGACGGCTAGAAAAGTCAAAATTTCACAAAAATGACAATTTTGATTTCTTACCATCCTGTGAATAAAATCAAATTTCGTTATAATTAACTTTAAGCCAATCCAATCCTTGCAATCGTTGTGTCCAAACTCCTGCTTTTGTGGTGCTTTTTAAAACTAAGTCGTATATCTGGTGGCATTTGGTGATTTTACGCGGAAATTAGAAAAGTGAAATTTGGCTATTTCGGCGTCCCGGGACAGTGTCCTATTAAACATGTTTTTTAACTTCTAGTTGAGCGCAAAAGCTTTCCTTTGTCACATGATTGATTGTAGCCCTTAAAGGATTTAAGCTAGGGTTACAAGGGTACCGTTTTAGAGGCGAAGAAAATGGAGAATTTTAAGACCCAAACCTACTCAGAGACTGCTCCCAAAGAACAAATCGGATACGACACCCGAAACAATTTGAACAGCGGTTGCCTAACTGAAGTTGGCATTTAAATATGGCGACTCGTCCGGCTCGGCTGCAAGGATATTTCTCGAAGATTTTCTCGAAGGTTTTCTCTCTGAATGTTGGACGTGCCCCGTTGAAAGGTAATTTTGTCAAATGAGAAAACAGCTATAGTGGTGTTATTCTCATGGACATTTGGACGTCATTTGTTTTCGCTCGTGTATGCTATGTAGAACAATTTTCACATGAAGCTGGAGGCAGAACACTCGAGGCAACGTGAGTTTTAGTTTGAACCAGCTTTCTCTGAAATGTAAGCTGTACTCACTTCTATATGGGCCTTATTCGGTTATCTATTCTTTTGTTGCAAAGGTGAGTTCATTTATTTTGCACTCAGCTATGCAATGCAAAAGATTTGTCTGTTAAGGTGTGTAAACTGTTACCTAGCTGAGAAATTCAATGGCCGTTATAATTATTCGGCAGTGTACTATTTATTGATTTATGTATCACTTTTGTTCCTGAAAGGGCCCACATAAAGCAGTGTTCTTTTTTTTTGGCTTTTTGGAATGTTAACTTACTGGTATACAAAACCGTTTTTTATTTCTTAACGGCAGTTTACGTTGGTCCGGCGTTGGAAAGATTGCTGACAGTTTGTTGTCAGTACAAGCTGGCTCAGTGTTTCGCTGATGTTAGCAGCGGGTCATTGGCAAAGTTCATTTAATCTTGGTAGCGGTCCGTTTGAATTTTTTACTAACTAGTGAACAATCCCTCCAGATGGATTTGTTTGCTTTAATACCTGGAATTAGAATTATATCAGTAATGTGGACGATATTAACGTTTAAAAAATGCTCAATTGGGTATAAATTGTGTGGATGAATTTGGTATTATACGCTCAACCATCTCAGTGATTCAAGTTTTGGGACGTTGCCACCTTGTGAAAAGGTAACAGCATGGGTGGAGCTTGGGCGTTCGATTCCTTCACTTTTTTCCCCCTCTATCTGCCGTCATATTTGTAAAATTTCCAATAATATTAGTAATACAATGAACGACTACAAAGCGTGCAATTACATTATTTGAGAGATGTGGTAAAAATCGGTGTATAAGCCGCATTAGGAGTGTAAAAAGGCAAATGCGAGACGAAAAAATTTTATTTGGGCTAGCACAGCAAACACGGAAGTGATGAACCTAGCGACAATTTTAACGCTGTTTTGAAAGCACTAGAAAGCGAAAAGGTTTGAGGAGCAAAAACATGAACGTGCACGCTTTGCACGTGTGTTGTGAGTACATTTCTTTGGCGTTCTCCGCTAAGCAACGATGTAAAATAACCACGAGGATGAATTTTTCATTCTCACTTCCAACTAAACGGCGTTCATGCCAATTCTGTTCCTGGACAGTTAGTGCACAAGGTTAAAGGTGGAACGCGTTGCAATAGTGGAAAATTCATAACTCAGTAACGGGAATTTGTTGCGAAAAGAAACAAAAAAACAAACAAAAATGCCGCCGGCTAGAAGGTGAAAGTCTCTGTACCTTGTTGGAGAAGATGCATTGCAACCAGGTCTGACAACCTAAGCCGTAGCCCGAAATTCTCGGGACACGTTCGGCAAGCCAGTGTCCGTAACTAGACCCCTGTTGCTGATGGAAATGATCTGCCGTAGGTGGCCACTAGCAGTAACAATTTGGGAAGCTTGCTTGATTGTAATGCAGTTAAAGGTCTCGGAATTGTTTCCGCACGGTAGTGTCCACACGGTGACAAACAGCGGTGTTAAGTTCTTTGACTGATGTACGGTTAATACCACTGACATGGATGTTTCCTTTGTCGTGTCGGCCTGTTGGAGCTTGTTGCGTCTTTCAGTTGCATGCGAGTTTCGTTTTTAGTCTGAGGAAGAAGCGTTACCTTTTTTTGCGATTTCGAGCGAGCGAAGGCAAGAGCCAAGCGCGAGTCATGCGCGCGTGAGGGGTGGAGCGCGCCAGAATTTTACTTCGTGTTCCTCCCCATGCACTTGACTTGCCTACACTTGCCTCATGATTGCCTCCGTTCGCTCAAAATTCGCAAAAATAATAAAGAAATGAATAAAATAATAAATAAATAAATAAATAAATAAATAACAAAAATATGATTCACCGGTCCACCAGTGATTGATGGCAGTGAGAAAAAAACATTGATGGAAATTTAAACTTTAGAGTTGACCAGCTATTGAAAAGCGCCATTAAAAGCAAAAAGAAAAAAGCGGAAATCGTCCTCCAAGATGGAAAGTCTCCGTGGGTACTTACGAGAAAGGGCAAAATGAGGCGTGTATAGGAGTGCAAGCAGGGTTTTGCCAAAGCGGAAATAAGTAGAGCTGTTCCCTTACGAGTGTCCGTAGCCAATTGGAGCAAAAATAAACAGACTGGGGATGAATGTGCAATGCAGACAGCGATATCAAAGTCCCAAGTTTTGTCAAGAAAAGATTACTATGAAATGGAACTCCGCAGTAATTCGCAGAATAAAATTAAAGCCAGTTTTACTTACAGATGTGAGCACTTTTGATGTGCCAAGTTATGTCCCATGCTACATATGATGTTTAACTATTTTTACAGAGCGCGAATGGAATTATGACCTGATCTTCACTGGCGCACTCTTAGACTATGTGCTTCTTCCTCGACTAACCGATCTCAAGGATATGACGTCATGCTGGTGGTTAAGGACCGAGGTGCAGGGGGACTGGTCAAGAGTTTTCTCAATTTACAGTGTCAACAATGCGAGCATCATGGGGTTCTTGTTCCATGGTAACGGGAGCTATTTGTTCCATGTTAACGACGAATTCAGGTGAGAAAAGCCCTGCTTCTATTGTGTCGGGCAAAGAGCGAATCAATGAACCAGATCGCTTCTTGCGGCATTTCAGTTTTTGTGGCTACTACTCGTTGAGAGTAGCCACTATGTTAGCACTTTGTAAGAGTGAGTGTAAGTAGTTCTAATCTTCGGAAAGAGTTCGGAAACGCACGGTCGGGCTTCGATCGACAACGATGCTATGCTGAGCGGACACCGATGCTTGTTTATATCTTGGATTGTTTGTTATCCTGGGGGATTGCACGTGTTATTGTTCTAATAATCAAAGAAATGATGTCCAATTTTCATTCTACCTTACCGCAGTAGGCACATGTAGTCATCGACTACCTATTTTTCTAGTTCCTAGTTTCCTTGTCGTCCTGTGAGTTTCGCAATCTTACACCGAGGTCGAGCTGAAATAAGTGTACCCAGTGGATAAACGAACTTAGAAAGTAACGGTTACTCTGATCAAGTTCAAGGGCCGTACTGAAGTTAAGTCAGCATTATTTCCGCGACTTCAATTCATCGCACTCGGGCCATACCACGATTTTCAGTTGAGCGAAGGAAGTTTAGTGATAAACTTTTGACCTTCAAATACCATGTTGTCAAGGGCAACTCGTTCCTTTTTCGGGCCGCGGCGTAGATGGGTAAACCAAAAAACTCCTGCGCGAAATTTACTTCATATTCCATTTTTGACCATCTCCTTGCTTTACAGTGTATTCCACTTTCAGTCGATACTCCATAACAGAAAGAAATAATGTGTTGAGGCTTTGTGTTAAGGCCTTGCGTTGAGGAAGAAGTGCACTGATAAGGCCCTGATAGGGGGGACTTGAGTCATCCCTTATCCCTAAAATTAGCGAGACAGCTATCCCTAAAATTGCCGAGACTGTTATCCCTAAAACTGGGTCAAAACTATGTCAGTTATCCCTTATCCCTATAATTATTTACTCAGTCATCCCTTATCCCTACAATTATTTCGCCAGTTATCCCTTACCCGTAAAACCCCTAACAGAGCCTCTATGAAGGTAACTGAAGGCTAATGGAGGTAGATGACGGTGCATGAAGGCTAATGAAGGCTAATGGAGGTAGATGAACGTGAATGAAGCTTATTGAAGGTAGATGAAGGTTAAAGGGGGCTATTGGAGGTAGGTGAAGAAGAATGAGGGTAAATGAGAGCTAATAGAGGTTGACGGATGGGAATGAGGGTGAAGAGGGTTTTTGTGGATCGATGGGCCATCGCTATGGTCAGCGGTTTTCTTGAAAAGGGCTCAGAGCCATTCCTTTAATTAACGGTTGTAATGAATGAGGGTAAATGATGGTGAATTAAGGTAATAAGGGCTAATGGAAGTAAATGAATCGAGGATAAAGGAAAATGGTTACTAGCAGCATGATTCAGATGAGAATTGGTCAGCCGCTAACTTCAAAACGGCTCGGAGCCATTCGTGTATTTAACGCTATGTCTTATTCATGAAGGCCGCCATCTTGAATACCGACAGCGAAAGACCCTGGGAACAAGGACAGCTGGGACGGGTATGGGGTTACAGGGGAGGGTGTGGGGAGAAACGCGTAAAATCGCGGCCGCACGATCGATTATTAGCAAATGCCCATGCGCGAAGTCCTTGTGCTACAAATGAGTACGACAAAATACCTTTACCATATGGAAGACACGACAACTACAGTCGCAAATATATACCGATTCAAATCATAGTATAAAGCAGAAAGGAGTTGAGCTGCAAGTACGAAAGGGGTCTGTCACATATGGTCTAGGGGCCGACATTTCTCTCCCTCACTGCCTATCGGGGATAGGTATCAGAAAGTGGCAAGTATAAGCGATCCGCGGGCCGAAATCTCGGGGAGACTCGTCATGGTACGTCGCTCAGGCTTAAATGTCCAGAGGTACCGCTACCGCTTCTGTACATTTTTCATTAGGTATTTGGTATGCGCATGCGCAAATACCTTTGTGATCCAATACGTACCATCCAGAAGACACGGTGTCTACGGTTTTAATTTCATACAGAATTGTCATCTGGGTACTGAGCATGGCAAGCTGAACAAGAGAATCTTGGAAAAAACCGCATTCCTCTCCCGTGCGCGCACATAGTCTTCGCGCGTTACTCCCAATGCCTGCTACTCGTTGGCGAGAGCGAGGGCGAGGGCAAGGGAAACTTTGAGAACATAACGCCACGTAGCGACAGAGAACGTTCAATTGCAATGGCGTATTACAAGTTATTTACACGTCTTATCACCCTTTGCCCTTTATTTCAAAGCATTTTACAATTGTGAATGAAGGTAAATAAAGGCTAATGGAGATAGAAGACCCTGGATGAAAGTAAATGAAGGCTATTGGAGGTAGAAGAAGGTGGATGAAGGTAAAGGAAAGCGAATGAAGGCTAATGAAAGTGGATGAAGTTAAATGAAGGCTACTGAAGGTGAATGAAGGTTAATGAAGGCTAATGGACTTAGACCACGGTGTATAAAAGGTAAATGAAGGCCAATGGAGGTAGATGACGGCGGATGAAGGTAAATGAAGGCTGGTCGAGGTAGAGGACAGTGGATGAAGGTAAATGGAGGCTATTGGAGGTAGATGAGGGATAATGAAGGTAAGTGAAGGTGAACGGAGGTGGATGACAGTGTATGAAGATGCCCCGATAGGGGGGCTTTAGTCATCCCTTATCCCCAAAATTTTGGGGGCAGTTATCCCTTATCCCTAAAATTAGCGAGACAGCTATCCCTAAAATTGCCGAGACTGTTATCCCTAAACTGGGTCAAAACTTATCCCTTATCCCTATAATTACTTAATCAGTCATCCCTTATCCCTAAAATTATTTTGCCAGTTACCCTTATCCCTAAAACCCCTAGCAGGGCCTCACTGATCAAACCCGTGACAATTTTAGCGCGGCTTTTAATTATCGCTGAATGACGTCGAAGTCCGAAAAGTTACGGTTGGAAATGTGGCAAGTTTCCCTTGACAATATGTTAACTTGAACGTCGAAACCAGTTTATCGGCAAACTTCCTCCACGCCTTACTCAAAAGGAAATCGTAGTAAATTGACGCATCTTAGCGTACGGACCAAGAAAACGAGGTTAGTAAGTTAGTGTTTGTTATACCTCTTGGTAAACGAATGGAGCGGGAAAGCACACCATGAAGTCACGTGGGCGTACTACAGAATACGGCGGCCTGCTAAATTGACGAGTCATAGGGCCGTCTAATACTGAATTATTAGAATTTCAAGCCCGGTGGAAAAAAAAATGACCGTTTTTTGCTTTCCTAGAAAGCGACGCGGGCATGCTCAAATATTTGCCATGTCACGATCACTTTTATTGCATTAGTACAGCCTTACACTCTCCTTCAGTTTGATCTCATCTGCATTTGATTTGTGCTATAGGACGTTTCAAGTCACAGGTGACGTCATTGCAGATGGGTATTGGCATCACATGTGCATCACGTGGTTTTCTGAGAATGGGAGATGGGCATTTTACCGGAATGGTGTGAGGACTGTAGAAGGAACAGGCTTAGCGTCCAGTTACTCCCCAGCGCAAGGTTACATGATTATGGGAGAGTTTAATGGGACCTTAACTGGCTTTAACATGTGGGATGAATGCTTTGATGACGATCGCCGCATCGAAGATATAGCGCATGCGTGTTCAAGTCTGGCTGGAAATATTGTGCCGTGGCCGGAAGTTCAGATTTGGCGAACGGGAAATGTTGGGAAGATGATTTCAACACTGTGTCAATTTTCAGGTAAACAACTCCATTGAAATAGCAGTTTACTGTATAAGTAATGTATGAGGAAAATGATGACGGAGACGGAAGAAAGGAAGAAGGGAAGAAAGGGTAGGGGGGGGTGCAGGGGGTGCCGGCTGAGAGGCAGGCAGGATAAACTGAAGACGCCCAAGAGGGAGGAAGGGATATGGATAGGGGGACCGAAGGAGGCATGCATGGATGAAGGAAGGAGAAAAAGAAAGAAGAGAAAGAGAATGTAAATAAGAAAGAAGGACTGACGGAAGGGAGGAAGGGAAAGGGGAAAATGAGCTACGAACGGTCGACGAAAGACATAAAGAACTGAAGAATAGTCATGACGAAAGCAAGGGAGAGAGAGGAAAGAACGCAAGCAAGAAAGGAAGATAGAAATGAGGAGGGCAACAGTGAAGGAGATGAAAAGTGGGCATGGAAAAAATGAATATAGGAAGGAAATAAATCCCCGTTATCTCGTTGTGATATTTTTCTTTCGATTAGAGTTGTATCACTGGAACTTTGGAACATACCCAAGCAAAAGTGATCGTGTAACATACGGCGGTACATCAGGGAGACCAGGGATTTGGAGTCATTCAGCTGCATGGCGTTGGAAGCTCGAGAAAGGTGTGGGGAGCAAATCTGCAAATGATTACCTCGATTTGGGAGATTACAAATCAGAATGTATCAGTGATCCCAATCTCTGTCGTCAAGGACTGTCGCTTAGTTTCTGGCTGCGCTACAACCGTAAGTATCTTAATTAATCAATGCGACTCACATTATGTCAATAATCAAGAAACAATGAGTTTATTACCACTGAAACGTTTAGAAAATCATATTTTTGCTATTCTGAGGCAACTGATGTCTTGGTATACAAGCATTCCCGTACGATCAAGAACGTCTCAGTTTGGACATTGTGAGAACTTTGTTGTTACCGTTGTCACATAGACTCTCCGCTGGATCTTTAGTTAAATTTGACGTTACTGTAGATCTGAAGTCCCCTTATTTGATTCATGGACAGGTTAAATCACTCAAAAACGCGAACTTAAAGTGATTCAGAATACAAAATGTAAGTGTCGCGAAACATGCGCACTGTAAAATCGAGAAATAAATGTATCGCGAAACTTTCATGTGATACTGTAGTAAATAAAGAAACGACCAAAGTGATATATTTATCAATTGTTACTCGGGTAACTCGGAAAAAAATCCGAGCGCTCCTAACAGAAGTCGGACAGTCACCTTTAACCTTCCAAAGGCCCCTGAGTGCAAAAGAAATGCCCGGTACGTGGGGAACTTTGCTTCTGAAGAACTGGAAAGGTTATTTCTGTGGGGCTTAACATTTTCCATCTCACTCGGTCGATTTTCGCATACGCAAAAGTAAGGAACTGTCCCACGACAAATGACATTTCCTTGTTGAGGGCTGCATATGGAAGGCATTAGTCAATTTGGTCTATCTTTCAGCTCACTTCATTACAAACTTGCACGGCTTCACGGATGAATATGACTCTATCCTGGGATCGTGGCTTGATGCTGTTATTCCAAATCATGGGAAATGGTTGAGGTGCTTTCGATTAACCTGGTCTAACGGGAGGAGTAATCTCTTTCATGCGTATTGTGACGGAAAAGGCCCAACTGTTGTTCTCATTCGCTCGAGGCAAAACTTGTTTGGTGGTTTTCTTGACAGTCCTTGGGGAGGTAAGTGCTCCGGATTATTGTACAACTTAACTAACGAATCAAGCGACGCGTTCTCCAACGAGACCGGACTGTGGTCTTTCATGGTTGGGAGGTCAAAGTCGAAAACCCGGTGATGCAAAAACCCATCATCATACTGTAAATTGTCCATCGTGAAGACATTCAAACGTCGATGCATTTTTCCAGCTTTAGTACTTCGTCTGAGCGAATGCTAGAAAGACTTGCAGCCATTTTTGAATCTCTTACTCGACCCACGCAATGAACTACACGGGTTACGCTTCTGTGTTTAGTCCCACGGCCGAACCAGTGAAAGGCATGGGTCTGCTCCAGGGATCAGTGACTCCACAACGTGCTTTGCTTTGCTGTTCTCAAAGAACTGTGGCAATGCAAAGAGGAGACAGACCCACGTTTCACACAATATCGATCATGAGTCAAACGACTGCTAGATTTGCAAACTTTCAAGACCCGTCAAAAACTGCGACATTTCTAAAACAAAACGGCAAAGTATGTTTACCTCAGCGGGAGAGATATCTGCACTTGGAGTGCCTATGCGGTCCATAGGGTCTTCCTGGTTTTTGTTTCTGCATAAAAGCAAGATAGCTATGCAAACATCCCTTCTGGCATTCTGGTGCGATTTTGTCCTGAAAATTGCTGTTGAAACTTCTCACTAGAGCCACGCCCTCCGGAATTGACCGGGTGCCTGAGAAGAGGGTCTTGGTCGAGGCCAAGTTGTGTCGTCACATAACGTGCGAAGTGTTTTCTCCGGTCTAGCAGTTCCTGAAGTGACATCACAACTCGGCCTCGACCAAGACTCCCCAAACATTCTTGTCAACTTCGAAGAGCGTGGCTCTGAAGGGAATTCTAAACTGCTATTTCGGGTCAAAATGAAGCGGGGTGGCAGAAAAATTCTTTGAACAGCTATCTAACCTCTACGTACAAGGTAAAACCGGAAAAAAGGCTGCAAGCTGCATGGGCACATTTAACAACGGAAAACGATTTGAGGTTAGCTGCAAGTTAACCTTGGAATGTCATATCAAAATGGCCTGTAATTGCAATTTTACTTTTGCAGGTCAGTCTGGTAAATACATATCGGGCAAAAAAGCTTTTATCTTCAGTTTAAAAAACTTGAAAGGATTGGCTCCATTTAAAATGGAGTTACGCAGTAACGCATTTGACAAGGCTGCCAAACAAGAAATAAACCATGGTCCCATCTTTGGCGCCGAAGATATTACTATCCACAGTCTTGCGGCAGATTATGTTTTCTCTAAGACAAGTATGCCCAATTCGTACCAATTTCCAGCTGGATTTGACCTCAGTGCCACTGAAAAAGCATCTATTATGGCTGGAAGTAAATATTTTGACGTGGATGAGATGGAGGTGTTTTATTATATCGGTGAGTCTTCTTAACGTGTAGGATGTCTGTCTTACTTATTACCGCTCGGAAAGAAACAGTTAAGAACTGAAGTGGTAAATTTAAAATCTTTTAAATTATTTATGTACATATTTATAACAACCTTAAGTAGACTGACTCGAGAAGGTTAGCGCCTCTCGTGATCAATGGCGGTAACATAAACAACAACAACAACAACAACAAGCAACAAACAACAACAATAACAACGACAAACAACAACAAGAACAACGACAACAATAACAACAAACAACAACAATAGCAGCAACAGTGACAACAACAACAAACAACATTCAAATCCTAGCAGCATGCAGGATGATTGCCTCATATGAAGACATTTTAATGGCCTCGTTCCAACGGGTGTCCTATAATTCAGTGGTAGAACATCCGTACTAGTAGTTTCGACTCCGATTAGGAGTCCCTTTTAAGAAAAAACAAGACGCTGTGGAAGCGTATACTTGTCTTTAGATCGGTGTAGTGAAATCAGTTTCAGGAATGGCGAGAATTGTGCAATGCATTCACGAGGTGTAAAACAAATAACAAACTGAGGGAATTCCCTTGTTTCACTCCCCTCCCCAGCTACGAATTCTTACAGTAAAAAAACTGTTGACAAAAACCAATAACTCAACCGCTGTGCCGAAAGCCTGGAAAACCACCGAAGGAAATTACCAAGTCTCCTTGGCAAAATCGCTTAAAACAGCCAATTTCACTGCCTTTGCGTTGATGGCCAAAATTTTGCCTCCTGCGCTCCCAGAGATTCTTTTCTTGCTATAAATTAATCTAGAGGCCTTAAACGTTTGAGAAAAGTCCATTATTGGGCTATCAGACCTTGTTTTCAACGAATTTTACGCTCTTTAACTTAACTTCACTAGCTTGTAGGAATGAGGCACTTCGTTGCAATTTTTACAACTTCCTGCCGGCCATTTAGCCGCCGCGGATAAATATAAGTCAACTTTCATTGTTTTGCACAAAGTGCTTAGACTGAAAGGTTTGCTACTTAAGTATGAGTAGAACTTGAAACGTGCACCTTTAACAGCAAAGAAAGCGAAGGCCATTTCCAATATCGCAAGCTAAGCTCTTCGCTTGCAATCGGACTACTTAGTGTACTTTCGTAAGTCAATCCAGCAAGCTTAGGTGTTGTCGGTATCAGTGATGGATGTTTGATACAAGCCTTCCCCCTACCAAACAAACAATTAAGTATAAGTGAGGCAAAGGCTCAAACTTCATCGCTCCTTAGAATCATTCAAAAGGTCATTTTGTCCTTTAAATGTAGCCATTATGTCTCCCAAGTGGTCCGTACATGTATTAGACCACCAGCGAGTTCACGCATGCGCAGATGTCAATCCAAAAAAGTAAAACAAACAAAAAATCTGGACCAGCAACAGTACCTCTGGACGTCTTGCCTGAGCGGTGTACCATGACGAGTCTCCCCGAGATTTCGGCCCGCGGATCGCTTATACCAACCCCCAGTTCCTCGCTGCTTTCAGATACCCGTCCACGACAGCCTGTCTGCCCCCGACGCGGCAGTGAGGGAGAGAAATGTCGGCCCCTAGACCATATGTAACAAATCCCTTTCATACTCACAGCTCAGTCCCAGTTGACTTAACATAGGACTTCGAGCAATGTATATTGAAACGGTAACCCATTCTGCCTTCCATATGGTACGCAATGGAGTAGACCGGAAGTAGACTGTTCGAAAAAATTGCGCATGCGTATTTGCTAAAATTGATGAACTGCTACCGATATGAGGTGAAACCTCAGTTGGCGTCTCTGAGCAATCCCTAACACGCTCCGCACATCGCGAAGCATTAACCCTGCGACAGGAGAATAAGGGTTGTAAGTGGCATTAGACTTGGGGTCGTAAACGTTTGAGAAAAGTCCATTATAGGGCTATTAGACCTCGTTTTCATGGAGTTTTAATTGTGGTCATCTTTTTGCTCATTTCGGGCTAAATGGTAAGGTTAACCCCTTAGCAAATTGGCCAAAAATAGCCGATTTCACTGCCTTTGCGTTTCGTCCCGTTCTCCTCCAGGTTTACTCTACTTTTATGTGCATGCCCCGTCTTGCCCGGTCTAATTGCGTGCATGTGCATAAAACCCGCCCCAATTGCAAATTTGAGGCCAACCATATATGCCGGGTCATATCCCTGTCGGAACCGTAACTTAGGCTCCTCCGCCCAAGTAAAAAATCATCATTCTCAACTACTTACTCTACCCTTGCAAACGCCAAATGAAATTTACAAGGAAGAGGTTTGGTTATTAGTGAGTTTTCGAAGTTCGGGAAATGAATTAAGAAGTGTGACGGTGTAATCCGCTCGCTGCGTTTGTCGAGAGTCGGAGTGACATACTGTGCGTCTCGTATGAGTGAGACAATTCGTAGGAGGTTTCTTGCATTAACTCTCGAATAACATGTACTTCAATGAGCCATGCCCTGGGTCAAATCTCGAAGCCTACCTTGCCTACCTTTAAAATTGTCAATTTTAAAGTTATGCAACTGTCGCTTTGGCTTATTTGTTAAGTGTTGGGGAGAATCTTGTCAAGCACTGCAGCTAATAGAGCAGTTTTCAAGTGGGTGTCGAAAGTAATTAAGCGATTACCTTCAAATGGTTTAATTTTGCTTTTGGTTTGCTCAATGGATCGACTTTCCAAAACCAAAACCAATAGACAATATGAGTATTCTCACGGTTGCACTGAAACGAGCATGGAATAGAGGCTGATGCAGGGGAATCTTGTCGGATGCAAATTATCTCCCCCGCATGAGCCTCCATTGTATGCTCGTTCCAGTCCAATACTGAGAATACGAATAAGGTCTATTGCGACTTAGTCACTCTTGTTTTCCCGCCGCTGTCCTCGGCTACGTTGACTTGCTTTGCGTTCTTATTGGCCAGTAAAACAAAATCGTGAATTACTTCGTTTTATGATTGGCTGAAGAGTGCATTTCTGTCAGAACGTGATTGGCTGAGTCTGTAATTACTTTGGTTTTGGCTTTACGACACTAAATCGCTCTGTAACAAACGATGACTGTCTTGATTGAGTCTCATTCTCAGTCAACATAACTGAATAAGTTAAACCTTATACAGTTGAGTGAGCTGTCTAAATCGAATAGGCTCTTGTTCATAATAATTCGAGACCCGTTTTTTGCGGTCGTGCGTAGTAAAGGCCTTAAAATGAATTGGTTGTAAATGCAAGGAATACAGCTGTTACTCCTTTATGAAAGAAAGGTTTCTGTTTTTTCTTATTAGCACCAAGTCATTCGCTTCATATGAATTCCCGTCAGCATTTTTCGGATTCGTTATTCAATGCAAGTTCATCTCTGGACCAAGCCAATTCCACTGGAAGACCAGAAGACGCCATACTTAACAACAAAGAAGGCTCTTGGTGTTCTGTTTACAACCAGACGCTCGAGTGGCTTGAATTGGACCTGGGCTCTAATCAGACCATATATGGTGTAGCAGTGCAGGGGGCCCATAACTCAGAAAATAGAATCACCAGTTATGACATCAGCCTCCGGGCTGACGGCGCACAAGAGGGGACATGGGTTCTTGTGGAGGTTAGTCTTTGAAATTCGCTTCCAATGCCTCTTTACATCATTGCGCCTTTTATTAACATGCGAACTTCATGCAACGGTTTCGTGTTCAGAGCCGTCAACCACTGTATCATGCAGACCGGGTCAAAGGGCCACATCGCGCGTTATGATTAGCGAATTTGGATCGATTTTGTATTTTTGTCTTGAACTGTCCGTCAATTGTGTAGGCGGCTGTGATTCATGGCAGTCAAAGACCAGATCTTTACATTGCTTTTAACGTCAAGAGTTCGCCTGCTATGAAAAGGCGCATGCATTGTCGACGACGAGACCAAAAGCTTAAAAACAGCAACATCGATGACAAATCCCGCTCTACAACCAAATGGATTTGTCTTCAGAGGCCCTGATCTCCACCACACTTTGTAAAAAGCCAGCTGGTTGTCTCGAGCAAGTATGCATCTTAACCATGTAGTATCAGGAAGGCCTTTATGAAAACTACCGGGCCACCGGTAATAATGTAACCCTCAACAAACAAAAACCTTTTCTTTTTTTGAGAACAAGAACAACGGCTACAGCAATGAAAAACGCCTTATTGCACCGCGAAGGAGCTTTTAAGCGAACTTTTTATTTATAATTATTAATAATGTAATATTAAGAATATTATAATTATTAACAATACCAAAAGTGGTTTTGGTTTTGCTTTGGTCTATGATTGGATCAAAAAACTTGCGCAAACTTCTCAACCAATCAAATGCAGAACTAAAACCGATTGTGACTTTATTTTCCCGCTCTTGCTGTCGGCTGCCCTAACGTGCTTTACGTTCTGATTGGCTAGTAAAGCCGTGTCATGAATTACTTCGATCTGTGATTGGCTAAAGGGTGCATTTCCTTCAGAACGTGACTGGCTGTTTAATTGCTCTATTCTGGAATAAGAATAAACGGAACAACTTCTAAATTGATAACCTTCAAATGAAAACCGCTCAAATACCAAGCCTGCAAAGTCAACGGGTTTCTTCGACTGAGTTGTTCGAATTAAAGTCATTGCTTAACCGTGATAGATACAGCGGGGACATTTTGGGAGATGTTCAATTCGATATCGAGAGCGTCCCCAAGGATTTGGAGACTTTAAAATAATCAAGAGGTACAAGTGAATGTTGTTCAAAGTCAGCGGGCACTGCGTTGTCCCCTCCTCGTGCCCTAGCTCGCTAAATTGGGTTGACGGTGGTATTGATTTTAGTGTGCCGATCAATTTGTTGAATGACTCTAATATATGGGTTATCCAACGAATGTGGAATCAAACCATCAAAATGTTTCCCATCCCAGCAATTTTTGCTATTTCCTTTCCACTATCTGATAGGTATTTCTCTAAATTTCGGACAAGGTGTTTAGAGGCAGTTTAGAAACAGTAGCCGCGCGCTTATTGAAGGTAATTGTAGCCTCGTCTAAGAAACTCTCACCACTTATAAAATGTCACATCTTTCGTGCCACAGAATTCAGTGGAGGGATCATCAGACTATTTCGATGATCATTCAACTCTTCCTCAGGCACGGTATGTGCGATTTACTGTCAAAAATTGGCACGGGGTACCCTGTATGCGAGTTGGAGTATTAAGAGGTAAGTTTTGTTGTCTCGTCAGAAAAGAAGAAACACAAACTGTAGTTGTCGGGCCCGAAAAGCCTTACTTAAGACTGCGATTATTCTGAAAAGACGGTCTTTTTACATGTTTTCAATAGGCGATTTTACAAGTTCACTTCAGCCTCTATTTTTTCGAAGCGAGCTCTCACACTTTTATCCAGTTGACATCGATTGCTGTTACCACCCTAGATTCTGCGAAGTCTTTCAACGTAATGCCACTGCCTTGCAATTAACTTTTGCTATCTGCCATGCGCGCCTATAACACGATATTTTGCTCCGCCCATTACTTGTGCTGATCATTCTTATGCTAGAAAATATGTCGTGACTTGGACTCGTTTTGAAAAGGAGGCTGAAGCAAACTCGGAAACGCCTATTTTATGCCTGTGACAAACAGAAGACAATTTATGCCGACTGCACGTGTTCTTCCGTTTTCAGAGCACTGTCCCACTAACTGGACGTACTTTCAAGGTTCGTGTTATTATTTCTCGCTGACTCAAAAAACATGGGACAATTCCCAAAAGGTCTGCAGTAGCAAGGCTGCAAATCTGGTCAACATCGGCTCTGAGATGGAGAACGACTTTATCAGCTCTTCGATAAGTATCAAGACTTGGATCGGTCTCAAAGAGCAAATTTCAAGTAACCAGATGAACTGGATAGATGATAGGAGCGAGCCATTCTATGACCACTGGAACAGCGGTCAACCGCGGTATGAAAATGGCAGAGAGGATTGCGCCTACATACAATCCAGACTGTGGGGCACAGAGGGATGTAATGAGAATTTCAAGTTTGTTTGCGAGAAAGGTAAGCCAAAATGGATATCGAATAAGCAATTAGTATAGGAAATCGCACGACCTCGAGTTCAATTCGGGATTAATAGGTACGAGTGATTTTGAAAGTTCTCAAAATTGCACGAGCTTTTAGGCGAGTGCAATTTGAGATCTTTCAAAATCATTTATTTATAGTACATTCAACAAAATTACGTTCAAATTTGCCGCTTATGATTGTGCTTACGCGCCGTTGTCATGGAAACTTAATAGTTACTCCTACGGAGTACTATTTGGGATTAATTGTACTGCTCTCGACCAATGAGAATTGAGTAATTTTGTTGAGTGTACTATAAATGTTTGAATTATTCAGTGGCAGCATTGTGCTGTATTTTCATCCGTGGTTAAAACTAAAGGCTGGTTTTCACTAGCGACGGAGTCGGAGTTGGAGTCGTAGTCGGAGTCGTAAAAGCGCTTATGACCTAGTGAAAATCAAAGATCGGAGTCGTAAGCGGAGTCATAAGCTCGACGGAATCGGAGTCGCAAGGATCAGAACGGTTCCATTTTCTTCCGACTCCGCTTCCGACCACGTCGCTTACGATCTAGTGAAAACTGCGTTGTCGGAGTCGCAAGCAGAAGCGGAGGAATAACCCAGTAATAATACTTGTTTTCAGGCGTTGTGATTGGTTTATTCTTCCGCTTCTGCTTGCGACTCCGACAGTATGGTTTTCATTTGATCGTAAGCGACGGAGTCGGAGCGGTAACTCAAAAGAATTGCTTACGACTCCGATGTTTGATTTTCACCAGATCGTAACGCTCTACTGTTCCGACTACGACTCCGACTCCGACTCCGTCGCTAGTGAAAAGCAGCCTTAAGGGTGCATTGTCTCGAGACTTTTCTGTTTATTCCTATTCCGGTTTATAGGATTAACGGAATAATTGAAATAAGGTTTTCCAAAATAACGTGTCTTCCGATGAAAGCGGAATAGTTATTGCGAAGGTGACCTGAGAACTAACGGTCGGAATAGTCTGAGCACCCCTGGGGCTGATATTTCAACGGCAGCGCACGATTTTCGCGCCGAAATCATCCCAAAGGAACGCGTGTTCTGTGTTTTCCGAGTAAATCGTATTCAGTTTATTCCGTTCACTCTACTGTCGGGAGGGAATAAACAGAATGCTATTCCGTTCATTTCCAAAACGGAATTAGTCCCAGAAGAGCAGACCAAAAGAATGCACGCTAAGTCAGTCTTTGGCTTCGGAAGAGTGCGCGTTGATATATATAATGAGAAAGGAAAAAACTGACTAGAAAAACAAACAAAAACAATCAAACGAAAAGGAATGCCTACATACGATACATTCACTTCGACCGGCAGGACGATTCAGGTTCATCTTGTCAAGCGGGTTCGGTGTTTCTTTTTTCATTTCGCGTACCACTACGTACAAGACACTATGTCTTAGAAATCTATGGGAAAAACAAGCCATTTCTTTAAGTTTCAAAAGAGATTCCATGCAGCTAATTCCCGTAAATTCCTTTTCTGGCAGTTCTTCGAATTTACGACGTTGCCGAATGGTCCTCGTCAAGCTGGCAGTGCATGACCACACCTGAACTCGCTCGCATCCACTTAACTGCCAATTGCCACTCTTCCTGGTGTGGGAACGTTGGTGCATGGCTTCAGGTTGATCTTCGCCGAGATCGTGAGATAGGAAGCATATCCACGCAAGGAGCACGCGACGACTTTGGGTTTGTGATGTCGTACACGTTGAGTTATAAGTTATCTAATGGGACTTGGAAGGACTACACAGAGCCCGGAAATCCATCAGTTAAGGTATTTAACTAAACGGCGTGTATAGTTTTATGATGAAGTAGTGAAACAAGACGCCTAAGGGCGTTCGCTGAAGCGGTGGGATGCTGACACTCTGCGTGTCTGCCGTCACTAAGCAGGTGAGTTCCGAAGCAATTGCTGGGAAGCTCTACGGCAAGAGATTGTCTAATCGGAGTGGGTGGATCGTGCGTCGTGGGTCGTGGGTCATGTTTGTTTGAAGGGACCTGGTCCATGGACCACCCTAACCCTAATGCTAACCTTAGGCCTAAATGCTACACTAAGAGAATGTTTAGGCCTAAGGTTAGTATTAGGGTTAGGGTGGTCCATGGATCGGGTCCCTTCAAACAAACATGACCCACGACCCACGACCCACGACGCACGACCCACGACGCACGACCCACGACCCACGACGCACGACGCACGACCCACGATCCACCCACCCACGACCCACCCACCCACGCGATTTAAGCCTCACCCTACGGCAACCGTAGACCTATACCACCACTCTCAGGTACATCTTTCTTCTTTGAGCTGTGGCAAAGCTCAGTGCGGTCTTCAGAGGTCAATCTTTCATCATTCTTTTGGCATTGTGTAAAAGAGAAGTAAGGCAATGCAGTAGTTGTAGACCTAACGATCGTGGAATCTTTCTCGTTGGGTATGGCTCCTTATAAAACTCCTGTGTAATACTGTGATGGAGCTCAGATCTTCAGGGGTCAACATTTCTTCATTCGAGATGTAAGCGAATTTTGGAGGATAGAAATCGCGTCTTCGGATGAATCAACCTTTTACGAGACTGCGCTTGTTGTGGGGGCCGGCGATAGGTAGCCAACAAGACGCCTAACACTGAGTTGGCGGCAATCATCCCATACCCAAGAGGGCATTATTGCCACCTAACCTTATCTCTGTCTGGCACGAAAGACCAGACAACCGTTTCCTAGCCGCTATCGCAGACTCTCCAGTTATTGCGTCTAGTACACCTTTCAGTCCCTTTTTCAAGCCGCGATGAAATATTAAAGAGTCTGCTCACAGCTTATCATTTTTCGAACTTTTAGTAATGCTTAAGCTAGTCAGAATTGTTAACTCGTATGGCATTATCATTATGAAATTTTCAGTATCGAATCTTGTGTTTCTGGCGTCTGATTGGTTCACTCAATCTCGGTTACCAGCTCGTATACCGCACAACCTTATATGGAAACTGATTGCGCCAAGTGTTGCCAAATTTGTGCGGGAAGCGAAATTTCCCATGGACACAATTTCCGAGGTTGAAAGTTAAATAAAATTTTAGTAAAACAATTCAGATTCCATTTGCGCTTGTTGGATATGAGATTAGAGACCTTAAGATACACCGAAATCGGTGTACGGGTAACGGGTAGAGCCATTTTTCTTTCTCTTCATTTGCGATGACGTCATTAATCTTACCCGGTAGTCCCAGCCGTTCTCCCGGGATAGACAGGAGTTTACCCGTAGATGAATCACAAGTAAAGGCATGGAGACATTTTATGAGGTTTACTGAGACGCTACCCGTACCAGCACACCGTTTTACGGGTATCTTAAGGTCTCTATTGATTATAGCCTACGAGGAGCTACGCGCTATGCACCTCGTTGGCTATTTATCATCTCGTATCCAACGCGTGCTCATGGAATAATTGTTAAGTATCCAATCCAAGTACGTAGAACTACTAGCTCTTTTGTTTTTCCTTCGAGGTGTTCAAGGGCAACTGGAACGGTAATACAGTGGTCAAACACTATCTCATTCCGACGGTGAAAGCAAATTTTGTTAAAATTCATCCCAAGGAATGCAACACGCCATTCAGTTGTTGCTTGAGAGTTGATATACTGGAATCAGGTGAGGCTGTCTAGATCCATAGAGCTGTTTCAGTACAACCTGTAATTTCATTGGATCGGTTTTAGATAGAATGCAGCTCAATAAATCGTTTTCACGTGACGTCATGGCGGCCATTTTGGTGTACCTAAGCAAAGAAACGGCGACCATTTTGGTGTCCCGGAACAATCCTCGGAGAATTGAACTCCATTTTCATGCAAATGTCCTATTGTTTGAGTGAATCAAAATGGCCGCTGGTCGCGTGACTGAAAACCATCCGTCTCTTGCGTTTAGCGGTAAGGTCCTTGGTTTCTGTTGTATGGTTATTTTCGGTCCATTAGATTCTTGATCAAACCCAGAAGCCGTTGTCATGCTGTGTACTGACCCCATTTGAAGCTTGCTGTTGCGAGTTCACCCTTGTTTCACTCGTGGACAAAGCCGGTCAACTCTTTATGATCTTTAACTGAGACTCTACGCGTACCCTTACACGGAAAGGTCTCTAATAAGCCCAATTTTACGCGCGTTCTGATTAGTCGCCATCTATGATCTATTGGAGGACAGATGCATAAATGAGGTCACTGTTTACTTTTTCACCTCTTTATTGCATAGAACAGATAGATTCCATGTTGCCGTGGGTCTGTTCAGTAATAGATCACAGAAGACGTCAAAATGTGGTAAGAACATCAGTGACGGCTCGTGTGCCACTTGTTCCTACCACATTTTGACATCTGTGATCTACACTGAACGGACACACGGCAAGATGGAATCTATTTGTTAATTGCGCGATTCTTGTGCGCGTTTAGGTGCAAAATACACAAAGAAGCACGAGCTTCTCAGAACTGAAACGCTCTTTTATTTATTCCATAGCGTATTGTCCTTGGGGCTTCGAATACTTTGAAGGATCTTGTTACTGGCTAACAGGTCAACTAAAAGCATGGTCAAACGCGATGGAGGACTGCTTTGCTCGTGGTGCGGATAATATCAAGATTTCTTCGCTGGAAGAGAACGAATTTATCAAAAGAAGCGGACGAAACTGGTGGCTTGGTCTGCATAGAGACGCCGCAAACGATAACATTTTTAAGTGGAGTGATGGCACAATAGCAACCTCAAACTTTAGAAACTGGGGTATAAACGAACCAACTATTAACAGAAACAAAGAAGACTGTGTGGAATACACAAGCGGGGGCGTTTGGAACGATTGCGATTGTATCACTGCCCGACATCTTGCTTGCGAGAAAGGTAAGCTCCGGGATTGTTCTAAGATACAGGATCCTTTTAGCGGTCAAGCGGCTATCTTGAATTGTACTGATGCGTTAGTTGTGAGTTGTCTTGGGCATAAAGACAGAACTTCAGTGAGGTTCTGTGTCTTTTCCTCTGTGAAAACCAACGGAAACGTCTGAGAGATGTGTAAACAGTTGTTTCCTTTTTCACCCTGAATCATAAATTCATGCTGATTTTTTGTTTGTCTTTCGATAGTTCACGTCGTCTTTGAAGAACTACTTGAAGCGAATTAATTTTTTTTTTTACAACTTGATTGGGCACTGACTAATATCAACACAATATATTAATAGACGTGAAAGAAAAGAAAAAAGAGTTAACCCAATGGGGCTGCATGGTGCGAACGTGACACGAGGACTCATGCGAGGCACCGCCCGATATAATGTTATCTTACCAAAGCAATTTCATAGTCTTAAACTGTCCGGCAACCGAGAAATCCACATGAGTCAAAAGGGTCGATAACGCACTACAGAAATTGGCTATGATAATGTAATAGTTAATCCTAAGCCCCGCTAAACGATCAAACATCATCGACGTCCAACATCGTCTTGGATAAACATGTTTGACCTTTTTAGCCGCCGTCTGAGGGCGTATATGGTTGATCTACAACCTTGGTCATTTGAGTTGGAAAATTTTCCCCCGCACCCCCATTCAATGTTGTTCGAGAAAGTGTAGTCCCATGGTTTGGCAACTTAAAGAAGGCAACTTAAAGAAGAAAATTCCCCCGCGCGCCCCCGCTCCGAGCGGGGGCACGCGGGGGAATTTTCCAAGACCACAAGTCCAAGGTTGTTGTTTGAATTAAAGATAGTAATCATTTCGCAAGCCTGGTCATGAAAAGCGTCGTGAGGCAGCTTGGTAGTGATAATCGTAAAGATCCGTAATGAGTTTCCTTTTCCTTGCGATTGCAATTACGAACTTTAAAAGACCTTACACTAGATCGTAAAGATCTGTCTAGCCACTACGCCGCTAAATTACGCCTCAGTCTACTGTAAACTATAAGGGTGCATTTTTTTGGGACCATTCTGTTCACTCCTATTCTGCTGTAGGATTAACAGAATAACTGGAATAAGGTTTTCGAAAAAGGCGTATTCCGGAAACGGAAAGGTTTTTGCGGAGAGAACAGTCTGGACACGACCGGAACTGACATTTCGGCGGCCCGCTCACGATTTTCGCGCCAAAATCATTCCAAAAGAACAAGTATTCTTTGTATTCGGAGTAAATCCTATTCTGTTTATTTTGTTTATTCTGCTTTCGGGAGCAGGATAAACAGAATGCTATTTAGTTCATTCCGGAAACGAAGAAATCCGAAACGAACAAGTAAACCGAAAATCCGTGTTTTTTTTTTCCCTCAAGCCCAGGCTAAGCGATCAAACATTTTCGCCCCACATCGTGCGCAAGATGTGTTGGCCGGGGTGGCTAAACGATCAAACATTTCTTCCTAACACCAAATGTTGGATGAAAATTTTTGATCTACAGCCTTGGACTTATTGTGTGGGAAAATTCCCTTGCGCGCCCCCGCTCAATGTTGCCAAACAATGGGACTACACTTTCTCGAACAACATTGAATGGGGGTGCGGGGAAAAATTTTCCAATTCAGCGCCCAGTTGTTCAAAGCCCGATTAAGCTAACCCTGGGTTAGAGTGAACTTTGATTCCAGTTTATTTACCAATTCACAAAGATTTTCCCGGAAGATTTTTGCTTGTCACTTGTGACTTACACTTTTTCTTCTGAAAGAAATGATTATGAAGTGCGGTTTAGAAATCAACTGAAGAAATGATCCTCACACTTTCTGGACAATTTAAGCAATTGTTTCTTATATGAGCACTGCACCGGCATCGCAGAGGTCGTGGGTTCGAATCCCGTTGGAGTCACTTGAATTTTTCAAGCGCATATAAGAGACAATTGCTTAAATTGTCCAGAAAGTGTGAGGATCATTTCTTCACTTGATTTCTAAACCGCACTTCATAATCATTTCTTTCATATCATTCCTTTCACGGGAAAACACGCATCAGCCCAACAAATTGACCTGCTCTCAACTGTGTGGCTTCATAGCTCAGTTGGTAAGAGCACTGCACCGGCATCGCAGAGGTCGTGGGTTCGAATCCCGTTGGAGTCACTTGAATTTTTCAAGTGCATATAAGAGACAATTGCTCAAATTGTCGAGAAAGTGTGAGGATCATTTCTTCAGTTGACTTTTTCTTCTGCTTTAGTTTAAAACCACTTTTTGAAAGCGTTTTCAGAGGGCGAAATTAAAACGTCGGTTACTTTTTAATCGAGGGTTAGCGTTAATCGGCTTTCGAACAACCGGGCCCAGATGACCAAGGCTGTAACTCTTTACAATCGTGCAATCGTGCTCGGCACGATTGCGATTGCGACTACGGTTGCAACGCTTTGACTGCCCGAGGTATCGTGCTGGTCCGAATCAGAGCCCATAAATAGGAGCACCCATATTTATCTCTTGGTTGGTACGCCAACACAGGAGTACAAGGAGCTATTCTTAGAACGGCATTTCGCACGCTAAAAAACCATAGGCAGGCACTTTCATCTAATCTAATGGCTTAGCATGACAGTGATTGACAGCTCGTTGTTTACGCCATGTGTTTTTTGCACTATTTTCCTGCTA
>BLFK01000141.1:78852-86352 GCA_014634185.1 Astreopora myriophthalma | reverse complement strand
TGTGCTTGAATGAGCAGTAATTGGGTTTTTATGTAATTAGCTCAAAGATAATCATGCACTCTACTGTAAAAACTCTCTTTATCACCCGCGTGCCTCTACTGAAACGGGACCAGAAGCTCTGCGTGACGTTTGCTGACGAGATTGACGGGAGATAAAGTGATAACTGCTAATGTGGGATAAATTGGCCGCAATAGGAACGCTTTTATTTCACCCGACATCAAGAACATTGATATGATAAACATCACGCAATCTCTTATGCAGAGGTGGGGTTAATTATCGGCAAAGCCAAGTACGTAAAGGGAACAAAAGCCTGAAAAGAAGGCCGGAGCATGGGGAGGGGGCGGGGGCGGGAAAACTCTTGACACGATGGGAATGAACGCGAGGAGGACTACGAGATAAACTGATCTCGCCTTTAACCTACTATGTGTGATTCGATCTGACCTCACTTAATTGGCTTAAGTACCATGATTGACAGCGCTCCTTGCGCCCATGTAACGGCACACCCAAATGCCTAACTATGTCGGGCCTCGAGGTAAAATCACGTTATACTCATGTCGTAATGTTGGCCTTTATCTGGAACTGGAATTTTTGATCATTTTTGATGGCGTCTTTACTCAATAAAACTTTCCGCTTTTTTGCGAATGTGGCAACTTTTTAATTATCTTTTACCTGGTGCCTGTCATTGTTTGTTTAGATTCGATTTGAAACGGTAAGTGACGATGAGGGACTGGGATGGATAAGCATCCGGGACGTCAGTGTAGGAGTAAAGAACAAGTGCACATGCGTTCCTTTCCAGGCTTGCAGAAGTCTGACAGGTACATAGAAAAACTTGGATTTTTATACTGAGACACAGACGACACGGGTAAACCTCCTGCAAATCTTAAATTTGACACAATAGTTCGTTATTTTGCGCAATAAATCTAGACTTACAGTATGCCACAGCTTAAGACCTATTCATTGTCCACACCCTGGCTCAAATAAACAGCGAACAACGTAAAGAATTATTAAAAGAACAGTGGGCAGTTTTTATACTGTAAGACCCAGATGACGCATGCCAAAACGTTTTGTTGTTTCCTGCGAATCGTAAACTTGACACGATAGTTTGTACGCAGTTTGCGCAATACATCTAGAATTCATCGGCAATCGATATTCACGGTTCGGCTTAACGGCAGTATTTTTTATATACCCTTTCTTGAATGTTGTCAGGATTCCAATCGGCTATGATCGGCCACCTTCCCAGTTACCAGAACAAGTTGATGGACTGGCTGCTTGAAGAGGGATTTGGAAAGAAGTACTGGATACCATGCTACAAAAGCTCTGTATATGGGTGGCATGGCTGGGTTAACACATTTCATAGTAGATGTGATGATAAGGGGGCTACAGTGACCCTTGCAAGAAAGGATTCGTATCTATTTGGAGGATTCGCCGACCAAGCATGGAAGAGTAAGGCTCTCGGTTCGTTGTATACAGCTGTTTCGAGAAAGGTTGGCCAAAAGAAGTGTACAAGCATACGCGACAATGCCGAAAGGTAGTGTGGGCCATATTCACTCAATTCTAATAAAAACCCAGAATAGGGGATGCCACGAAAATACAATGGCCACTCCTAACGTGTAGACTAACGTTCAAGAAGTCTCTCTGCCATTACGTCACTCCGACTTTGCATTAGCACGCCATACAGACCACTATCCATAATGCCTTTCGGCACTGTTGCGTACGCTTTGACACTTGTCAGTTGGACAACCTTTCTCGAAACAGCTGTATATTTTTGGATGAAGAAGGCTGGAAATCCAACGGTGTAGTCACAAGCTAGTAGGATCCGGAGGATACACGATGAACAGATATTTCACAGAAGTTTCTCGTTGGGTTCCCCTGTGTTGTTTTCATATATCAACAAGGCTTCTTTGTCATCAAGCTCTAACTTTGAAAGCGGCAGCGTTCACGATTAGCTACCGCTTCAGGTGAAATCTATATGACATGTCATGCCTAATCTTAATGGCACTGCAAAGTGGAATCGCCTTGATTAATTGCTGTCTTCATTTTCACTTTACGTAGGTTACCCTCACGCCCGAAAGATTCCATCGAGTAAAGCATTCCTTTTCAGCCTTAAACCATTTTCCACGATCTACGGCCCAAAGAAGTTCAAGGTATCCCCTTTTCACGGCCGAGTACAAGGTATCCGGGGTCAGCGTGATAGAGGACCATGTTGGGGTTTTGATTCTGGGGAGATGTGCTTTCACCAAGAAAAAGTCGTAATCAAGCCCTCAGGCGTTTTTGTCTATGACATTTCTAGCAAGGGTGACTTTTACACCGGCCAATCCATCTTCCAGGCGGATGACCTCGAGGTGTTCGCAATCTCAGGTGGGAAACCAGCATTGTTTGTTATTTCTGCTCGATTTTGAAGTAAGAATGGTTGCCAGGATACCTGAGGCATCTTTAAATTGTAATGAATGAATGAATGATTGCTTCATCAGGATCACTCAAATTGAGGGGCTTTTCAAGACCAACAAATAATACAACATAGTTAAGAGTCCCAGCTGACAGCAAGCAGACCAGTTGGCTCTTTACAGGCGAGGCCCTGGAGTTGAACCAGGGACTGCCTAGAACGACTCCAACTGTTGGTCAGAGCGGGACTTGGAACCCGGGACGGCCGCAGTCGTCCGTTTCGTCAACACATTCTCTTTTCTTTAATCTGCTCTGAATTTACCATTATCGTTAATAGGCCATTTTGCGAATGCAAATTTCTCCTAGTTCCATTCCCTCTTGGGGGCAAAATGTGATATATTTATTGAATTAATGACCCCATTTTTGGCCGAATAATGACTTTTTGCCCCCACAAGGAAATGGAACTGAACTAGGAGAAATTTGCATTAGCAAAATGGCCCATGTAGAAAACTGAAAGTCTGAAAGGAATTCTGGGAAATGAAGAGATTTCTTTTAAAAGACAACCGTGAACACGAGGGTTGTCCAATACTCCGACAAAATGAGATTCATGATGCTTTGTGATAGACATCACAAAGTGTCCCCAAACCCTAGTTCTTAACAAAATAGTAACAGTTTTGTGACACATGAAGAACGAGACACTTTGTGATGTCTATTGTGACGTATTATGAATCTCATTATGTCAGAGTATTGGACATGTATGGTGAACACGGGACCCGAACCTGTGACTAGTCGCTTACTAATCTCCTCCTCTTCTGATCACCAGACCACCAATGCAAGCCGCTAGCTGCGCAATAGTAATAGTATAGTTAAGGCGTTTATCCAACACCCTTGTTGTAAACCAATATAACCACTCGCTAACAAATAATTTTAGACGGTAATTTGAAAGAGTCAGTCACCAATCTTCAAAACAAAGCTAAACATTGTAAAATCAGGGCTTAGGCCTAATCACTATAGAGGAGTGATATTCCATGAACGTCTAATTGTTGCTTCACTCGACATCGTTTTGGTTAGTGGTCTAGTGACAAGAACTCGTTTCTGCAGGCCTAATCTCCGGGTTCTAATCCATTCCAAGATATGGCATTTCTTGTCCTATTTGCTACGTTCCAAAAAGTCCTGGGACACAGTGTTCTAAAATGAACGGTAATAATAAATTCAGATCACATTAAGAATTTACGATAATCGTTAATTCGGACAGGAGATCATGTTGGTTTCGTAAACGGTTGTTGCCATTTTGACGACACAACATTTTTCACTGTTATTTGTTTGTTTTTGCTAGTGAAGAAACAAAAAAGCTCTCGTCGAGAACCGAACCTGGACAGTTACATAACCAACACACGCCACTCACTGCTACACTACCAAGAAGCTGTACCAACCTTTCATTAATTTTGACTATCTAAACATTCTACGTAAAGATATAATTTTAAAAGCCGTATATCATAGCTAAAACTAACCCTAATTAAGCCTTTTCAAGCCACGTCGCCTGACACGCTTTTGTGCCTAATTTTCTGTAGATTCTCTGTGTGATCCTATATGCGGGAACGGTGAATACTGCGATGAGGTAAAAGGAAGGTGTGTTTGTGATCCATCGTGGAGGGGAGAGGAAATTTGCAGGAAGAGACGAGGTAAACAGGAAGCGTTTCGCTGAGAATGGTCTGCCTGGCAACTCACGTTGGATACCGTCGGTTGAGCTAGGTGTAAACACAGAACGTGAAAACATGATCTAATTGGCAAGCAAACAGTCGACGTTTGAAGGCCTGTGACAGCAAGTCTCGAAAAATAACGGGGAGATTTGGATATTGAAGACTTCTTTGAGCAAACTGACCCCTACATGTTACAATAGTTGATACTACGAGTGCATTTTCTTGGGACTATTCTAGAATAAGAATAGATGGAATGGTCGGTTTACGCGTCCTTTTTGGGACTTATTCCGTTTTCGGAATGAACGGAATACTGTTCGGTTCATTCTGCTCTCGATAGCAGAATGAACGGAATGAACAGAATACGGTTTACTCGGAATACACAGAATACGTGTTTGTTTGTTTGTTTGTTTTTTTGGGGGGAGGGGGGGGGATTATTTTGGCGCCCAAATCGTTCGCGGCCGCCAAATGTGACTTAGTCGTGTCCAGACTATGGCGAGTGTTAGTTCTTAGTTCACCTCTGCAAGAACCATTCCGTTTTCAGAATACGCGCTTTTTTGAAAAACCTTATTCCAGTTATTCCGTTAATCCTTTGTAAAAGTGGCGCGAAAGTTTACTTAACGGATCTTCAGAATTGGAATGTTTGAAGGCCAAACATACCACATTTAACAGCCAGTTAGGTCATGTTGTTACGTCACATGTTTACGCCTACAGTAGCTGCAACCGACGGTATTTGCAATGGGGACCCTTTAAGGATAACAGTACTTTAAGCTATTGGGAAAAGGGATTGTACATAATTCAATTAATCCGCGGGGTTCTCCAACTTTCAATCTTACCAGCGGCATAGCATTGTCGCGAGAAACTGGGACTCTCAATCCTTATGTCATTAGACTCAGGGCTCTTTCCTTTTGTCAGAACTGGCCAGACAGACTGGTCAGTTTGCAAGGAAAACGTAACAGTTCGAAAGAATAGTTGCATGATAATCCCTCACATTCTTTGTGGAGGAGTGTGTATCATCCTCGAAATGTGTTATTCCAAATGCCCGGTCTGGCTGGTCAGTTCTGTCAAATGGAAAGCGCCCCCTTAGCGGTATCTTGGGCTAGGGAATGGTGGGGGTACAAAATATGCTTTCCATGATGAACTTGTGTGATAGATTTACTTACGTTATCATTAGATCTATTTATCGCCTTTGGACTAAAGAACCACAGGATATTGTGATATCGGTGGACGGGAGTGGGGCCCGGGGGAGTTTCCCATATGCTTTGTTCTCAAATCTGACATACCCCTAAATACCATGTCGCAGGCACTTAGTGGCATACGATTATTAACTTTTTAGAGCAGTTTTCAAGTGATCGTTGCAAAACAAAAAAGCAGAGTAAGAGTAATACCAAAGTAATGACTCCGACCAATCACAGCAGGCGGAAACAGCGCAATGAGCCCGGCAATCAAAATTGGTAGCAATTCCATGTAACTTGCTGAAAGCGTGCCGAGGAAAAAATCCAGCGTGTTAGTCGACGACTGGTTTAGGGTTTTCCTTCTCATTGGTTGATAACCGTTCGCAAGATTTTTAAGCCAATCGCAACGCGTAATACACCCTTCCAGCCAACCACACATCGACGAAATTGACGACTGGGCTTTACTAGCCAATCAGAACGCAAAGCAAGTAAAGTCATCAGGCACGAAGCGCGGGAAAACGAGAGTGACTAAAATGGAAAATGGCTTCAGTTTTGCGTCTGATTGGTCGAAAAGTTTGCGCAAGTTGTTTTTGATCCAATCATAGAGAAAATTAAAATCAAAGCAACTGCGCATGCGTAGTTACTTTCGACACTCAACTGAAAACTGCCCAATTGTTGTGATTACAGAAATACAAGAGCAAATGGATGAACACTGCAGCCAGTGGGGGACAATTTATGGCTGGGCTGGACCTCTATTTGCACGATATGATAAGTCTGCAGCAGAGCCAAATACTCGAAAATGGCGTTGTTATTGTAAAGAGGCGCTGACTAGGGATCGAAGGGAATTTGACGCAGTAAAGGCATCCAAATGTCACTTTTCATTACATAATGACAGCTTAGAAAGGCTTTCGGACGAAGGTAGGTTTACAGTGGATGTGAAGGGCTATCATTAATTACTACAAAACAGGAGCAGCGTAAGTTCATGAGCTTTCAAGGCATCAGACCTAGATCATACATTTACCAGGCTTGAAATTCACCATAAAAATATCCTTTATTATAACTGCAAATATTCCTTCCTTTGATATTTAAGTCTTAGCAGTATGCGGGTTGTTTGTCACCTGATTCTAGTGCTATGGCCTAGCTGCCAAGAGTGTCCGGTGGTAGAGTATCCCGAGCTAGTCACCGGGGGCCGGTTGCTCGAAGCCCGGTTAGCGCTAACCATTGGTTAAAAGGTATCAAAACCGATAGGTTTCCATGGTATTTAACCCTGGTTAGCACTAACCATGCTTTGAGCAACCCGGGCCGGAAGGCCATAGGTCCTACTCCTATTAGGAACACTCGAAATATTTTTCTGAGCATGCCCTTGCCTAACGTTTGGGGTTAGGGTTGTGGGTTAGCTACAGTGCTATTGCCATTGCTACTGCTACCGTCACTGCTGCTGTTACTGCAACTGCTACTGCCACTGACACTGACACTGTCACTGCCACTGTCATTGCCACTGCTACCTTTACTGCTGTTGCTACTACTTCTTCTCCTCCTCCTCCTTGGAGAACACGTTTTTGTTTCTCTCTATGGGCTTTTATCACGTGGCGGCCATTTTGCGTCCCGACGGACTGAAAACCTTTTTTTCGTCCCCCCGAAACTCGTTCTCCAACTTATAAACTGGAGACTCGGGGTACGAGTTCTGTTGTTACTAACCAACACGGCCGCCGCGTGATAAAAGCCCATTTCGTGTTCCTGTATAACTTGTTGGTATTTGCCCAATGAAGCAGACTGCTCGCCCCTGGGAATGGAAAGTATGGCGATAACAGATGCACAGGTGACAGCCTCATCAAGATATGGACCTCGCCTAAGCGCCTACTTCGCCCGGCTCCATCTTCAGCGTGGTCCCCATAGGCGCGGATCCTGGACAGCACATCAGGATGATGACCAGAAATGGTTGCAAGTCGATTTTTTAAAAAAGGTCAAGTTGGGAAAAGTAGCGACTCAAGGCAGGGAGGACAAGGATGAGTGGGTTACCAATTACTCTCTATCTTACAGTTTGGATGGAGATAAATTCGAAGAGTATAAACATTGTGGAGACGTTAAGGTGAGCCTTGTTCATGATTTTATGTATTGTTTCTTCCTATTTCGTTCTCTGGAATTGGAAAGACATGTCATCGAAAAGTTCGAATGAGATATTGGGTATGGCTCCGATAACCCAAAACAGAAAAAGAAAAAGAAAACAAAAAAAAAAAAAAAAAAAA
>BLFK01000141.1:35958-78837 GCA_014634185.1 Astreopora myriophthalma | reverse complement strand
AAAAAAAAAAAAAAAGAAAGAAAGAAAGAAAGAAAATGGCTAGCTTCTATAACCTATGGCAGTAGGCCCTGGTTCGATTATCACCTGGAGCGCAAAATCTTTGCCCTCTGCTACATGGTCGCAATCGAGAAAAGAAAACGAAACAACGTCTCCTTCGTCAAATCAAGAAGTACCACATTCAATCTCCTTTCCAAAGTAACCAGCTACCTGAGACAGAGTGGAATAGAAATAGAGATGTGTTTAACCACGTGATGATCGAGTGAACTGTGATCTTGAATGGTACCGTTTCGGTGGGAGGGAAGAAGGAGAGTTGGGGACAGTCTGTTTGGTACAGAGTGTTGAATTGGAAAGGGATTATTGGTCAAGATTATATCCTGATGAAGACACCACTGTATATTACTCTGTAGAGTTTTGCCAAGAGATGTTTCTTGATTCCAAAAGATCGACTCTTGATTCTTTGCCATCACCCTTACCCTCGATCACAAATCTGTTTTATCAGCAACTGTAACTTCCTGCTGAAAACAAAATAAAAGGCCTGCATGGAGTAGAGAATGAAATACCTAGGGAGACGGTGGTCACTTGACACAAACAGCAGTTACTTCTTGCCAATGCTAGTTAAAAAGTAAAGTTGGGCAAACTCTTTTTGCTTTTTATCCTAGATTTTCGCTGCTAATTTCGATAGAGCCACTGTCGTATACAACGCGATCAGTCCAGTCATCTTCACACGTTACATCCGGGTTCTTCCCAAGACATGGTATACTCATGCGTCTATGAGATTAGAGTTTTATGAATGTCAAGGTCAGTGAACCTACGTACTGCATATTTTTATCAGCCTGTCATGCGTTTCTCAAAGGATCCGAAACTGTTAGGGCCAATTCCGGCAGCCATAATCCAGGAGCCCATAAGTAAGAGCCTCTATTTCCACCTCTGGGTTCGTACGCTAACACAGGAGTAGACGGAGCTATTTTTGGAACGACATTTCGCGCGCTAAGAAACCGAGACCGACACGTTCATCCAACTCATCCAATCAAATGGCTTTGCATGACAGCGATTGACAGCTCATTTTTTTATGCCACGTATTTTTTGCACAAAGGAGAGCGCTTGCAGCTATGTCAACCACTTTTCGCGGGAATTTCAAAAACTAAAAATAACGTCATCTACTCCAGTGTTGGTGGCCAGGCTCCTAGTTATAGACTCCTGTTGTATCTTCAGAACGGAAGCATTTCTAAGCAAGAAACCTGGTCATTGCTTTTTCCTTTCCTAACTTGAAAACATGTTACAGGCCCAGCCTTCTAGAATAAGCGGGTCTTAGTTTTACAAATGACTTTTCGGGCGCCCGTTTCGAGAAGCGGGTCCCTGGGCCGAGATGTTTGAAGCAGTGTCAGTGCTAATCGGGATAAATACGACGACAACCCGCGGGTCTTAATCGCGTTTAATCCCGGGTTAGGAATAACCCTACTTGGAACAACTAACCATGTAAGGCTTAGCAGGGCTCAATACAGTGTATCACTTTTATTTGATCTCATTTGATCATTTTCATCTTTGTTTGGACTTCCTCACTTTAAAGTGGCGGTGGCACAGACTTAACTGTTGTCGCAATTCCAGAGGTACGCTTATGGAAGTATTATATACCCTGCAAGCTCGATGCAGTCGAAATAATCCACTGGAAACAAAGCTGGAAAAAATAAATCACTAAAAATCGCGGTATCCGTTATCAAATAACTAAATATAAAGTAATTTGTACTCAGATAGGGAAGGTCCAGGGATCTTGATTGAAGGGAATACTCGTACAATAGGCGTGCCAGCAAGGCAAGCAGAAGAGATTAGAGAGAAGAGAGACTTCGTTGCTAGATGCAGGCGATTTATCATTTAAGCCCCTTTGTAATCTATGTCAAGTTAGTAGAAATCCGCTCACATACTATCACCAATCCTGTAATCTGATTGGCTCGCTACTCGCTATCTATTTAGTGATAGATAGTGAGTAGCCAAAGCGCGGGAGTTTTGAACAAGAACAAGACAATGGCGGCTTTTTCAAACCTTACACTGAATAGAAATTAGAATGAATTCGAAGGTGGTATGTGAGTGAATTTCTACTAAAACAATTAGAATACTCGTTTTCGTTTTCTATGAGTCAAATAGTCCACTCGGCTCTACGCGCCTCTTTGATTTTCTAGTCTAATTGTTAAATGTTTTATCAACAGGTTATGAGGTTTTAACAACCGACAACCTTCTGTCTGACTCCGTATATATATGGACGTTTGATGACGTCAACGACATTAAGAATCTGCATGGAGAAACATGGGCTGAAGTAAACGGGACGTTGCAAGCAACTGTAGGAGTTCGGGGGCGAGCAATGAACACACAGGGAGGTGCAGGATCTATTCGCCTTTCCCAAGATCCAAACGATTGCCTGAGCCTTCCGCAAACGCATGAAGGAGTTACCTTAAGTTTATGGCTTCTTTATCAGAGTAAAGGTGTTTCCCAAACATTTTTGGCAGCGGGTGATCAAGACAATGGAGACAGGGGAGTGCATCTTTACCAAAGCGATGGAGACAAAGAGGAGTTGACCTTGAAAATTAGGACACATGCAGAATTGTGCTCATTTAAGTTTGGCGCCCCCCAGCAAGTGTGGACACAACTGCTATTCACATGGTGGAGACATGTCCCTATAAGCACAGCCAAAATGTATCGCAACGGAAAATTGATGACAGACGTGTTAAAGGATTGCCAGGCGGGCTCTTTTGTCGACCATCCAAACCATGACATTAAAATAGGCTCGAACCAGCTTCCGTCAGCTTCTTTTGATGACATCATTGTTTGGGATACAGCGCTGACCGAGTTACAAGTGGATCGACTGTTCAGATTCTACAAAGGCAAGTTGGGTTGTTTTATCGCCCTTTCCACACTAGTGGTGTGATAATGTGTAAAGCTTTTTGATATCCTTTCACATGGCAAACTGCCCTTCAGTAGTGTTCCTGTGATATCTTGCTCAGTGGATCTCAGTTATCGTGAAAGCATGTTAAAATGGATCGCAGTCTTGCAAATGAATCTTCAGGCCAAAAGAAAAGTATTCGATGCATTTGAGAAAGGTGCCCCCCTGGCAGTAAAGACCTGGCTTGGTCACACAAGTTAACGATGATTTTCATTGCACAGATGCTGTCGATATACAGGCATAAAAGATCACAAAAATGAAGAGACCCTGTTTTTCTGTATTTCACCCCAAAACAGGACTATGGTATGATAAAAGAAATGTTAGAAGAGGGGGTGATGCCCACCGAGGTATTCTCTCTCTTCTTTTTTCGAAACAATTCGTGGGGGAAGGATCGTCCTACTGGAATTCCCACCGGCTGGAGCAATACGATTTTCCATCAAGGAGCGTTCAAAGCTTGGCGGAGCGTTAATACCTGTTAACTTCTTATCTCGCTTAGGGGATGCCAACCTCCATGCCAATGTAAGCGTGGAAATGAGTGGTGAACTGTTTTACTCGGAATTAAACACCAAACGATCTGAAATGTTCCTCAACAAAACATCTTGGCTGGAAATTCAGGTTGGTGCCAAATTTTATCCCAAGCCTTCTTTGTCTTGAGACGGTACAACTAACACAGTTCAGTTGTAATGATGCAGTGTGTGTTAAAACAGATTGAGGCTGTCGGTCGCTCTTCATCGACCAACGCATTTCATCTGAACGCCTTAAGGCGTCTTGTTCCGTAAATGTTTGACCGCTTTTTACACGGGACTTTGATGTCGTCATGGATAAGTCCTTCGATATCACGCTTTGGGCCTATTGCATTTGTGTTTTCAGATGAATGCAAAAAATAAAAATATATAAAAAAATAACAAATAGATAATAATAATAATAATAATAATAATAATAATAATAATAAAAATAAATGAATGAAAATAAACAAAGAAATAAAACTAACCACTAGCGTCCATTTGAATTTCGGACAAGGCAATTTCATCTAATTTTTATTTTCGTTTTTCCTAATTGCCGTAACAGCTGCACTATACCCCTGATAGCATCGATCACCAATGCAATACTTCGTTAGATAAATACAATATTTGAACTAGACTGATGTGACTTTAGATTAAAACTTTCCGATAGAGCAGGTACACAATTGAGTGTCGAAAGTAATTGCACCATTGCTTTGGTTTTCTCTCTGATTGGAACAAAAAACTCACGCGGGATTTTCAAGAATCAGATGTGAAACTTAAAAAAAATTGCGACTTAGTCATACTCGTGGGCCCCAGCTGCGTTTGCTTGCTTTGTGTTCTGATTGGCTTGTAAAACTGACTTACTTCAGTTTATGATTGGCTGAGAAGGGTGTATTTCCTTCAGAATGTAATTGGCTCTGTAATCACTTTGGTTTTGGTTTTTCGACGCTCAGTTGAAAACCGCTCTTGAATAAAAAAATAACCTAAATATAAGCTTACCTTGTTCCATGCATTTCATTGCAGATAAGGAACCTCTACAATGACAATTCAATTCTTAAAGTGGACAACTTTCGTTTTTGGTAAGCCCAAGATAGTTTTGTCATTACAAGCCCTATGTCATTATTCTAGAGGGAATCGTTTTAAATACATGTCTGAGATAGAATAATGATAATTTTGTTCTTAAGGGCTCAAGAAACCTGTCTTAAGATGAGTTCGTTAAAAATACCGTTAAGGGGTTAGGAAGAACGGTCAATTCCACTGATTCCCTTGGACGGACGATACCCTTTAACGGACGATTTGTTGTTGAAGATATAATTTTGAAATCAGCCCTCCGAATGAGGAAATTTTTCCGCTGTGGCATGTCCAAGCGGTCAACATCATAAGGTTAACAGTCTCACAAATACTGAGCTGCGACAGTTACTGCGTCTTTTAAAAGCAATAGCTGCGTGCAATGATCTGTTGAACTGATGAAATGAAAAGAAAAGAAAGTTCTTGGCAAGCTACCCGGAAATACAAGAAAAGGAAAGCATTGCTTATCGCTTGCCTGAGCTATTTTGTGGATTGACAATCAAGTGGTGATAATTTGAGATCAAAAACAACTCATTCAAAGTAGTGACGAAATCTTTATCTTAAAATTTGCAACCTCTTTCTTCACTTTGATAAAACCCTTTTAGGAACAAGACGCAACATGTGGCAGTTGACTTTACAGTGCGATTTAGAGGGACTGGGTACAAGGAAATAGAACTTCTGGAAAACAGCCTCGTTTCAAAAGGCACCCTTGGAAGCATCCCTGTTGAATTTATTTCGATAGTAGCCAACGATGGTAAGTTTGTTACTGTTTTTGCTAAATCGTGCGTTACAGTCACGCCACTATTCCAAACTGAGATAAGTTAAACTGCGTGATCATCTCATCTTATTTTCCCTCTTTTCCCGGTTGCATTGGCCGGCAAAGTGAGCCCTTCGCTGTACAAGGAAGAGACAGAGGCTGCGCTGCAGAGCGGTTAGTGCGCTGGCTTGAAATTCGGATCTCTGACCACTAACGGTTGTTGCTCTTGGTGGTCCCTGGTTTGACTCCTCAGCCTCGTTTGTAAATAGTCAACTGGTCTGCCTCCGGCCAGTTGGGATTTTTAAATGTTATATTCATTTGTATCATTAGTTTCGTTGGCCCTAAAAAGCACCTCAAGAGGAGTACTCAATTTAGTTATATTTTTATTCCACAAGGGAGACAGATATTGGTGTGAGCTCACCGTAAATTTGACCGAAAACACCTGCCCCAGTCGTTCGAATGGTGTATAGCGCTATACACTGTATAAACCACTATTCATTAAATAATTCAATTGGTTTTGCTAGCGCTTATCCTCTGGATATTGACTTACCCGGTGGATAACGTTTATCACCCTCAAAATAAACGAGACGTGAGCCGTAAATCCATGCTTCCTCAAAAAGCTGAGAAGCCCTCCGTCGTTAGAATGCGAATGGGAACCGATAATTTAGATACAAAACACCTTCAGGTGCTTGTTTTGCTCTAGTTTCCATTAAGCTGCTCAATATTGGAAGACTTTTTTATTTAATTTAATTCAATATTTATCCAGGGGCATCCAATTTAGCAGGGCTGAATGAGTGAGTCCAACAAGGTAAAAAAGTGAAACTGAATGCGAAGCCTGCAAGCAGGCTGTTTCTCAGTTCCGAATGTACACATTGCAAACCCTACCTCAGTCATTAATCTTGTGCGGTTAACACCTGTGGCAAGAGTACAATGAACACAGCGTTTTGAAGGAGATCTTGAAATGTACGATTCCTGAAGCAATATATCTCCTTTCCGGTCAGTGATCTGGTTCTGATGGCCGAGTGAAGTAATGAAAGGGAGATATGGTATGAAGAGCGCTGTTTTGTTTTCTGCTAGTTTCAAGAGTATCATCGATGATTGTTCAGTTGTTATATAACCTCTATCCATGTCGGAGTGTGGGAAGGTGTTCAAACCATATAGGCTAGTTTTCCTCAGACTGCTTGCATAGCAGAGGTCGTAATATTTTTAAAATTGCTGCTCGAAGCTCTTTGACGCGCCAGCAATACAGAAATGGATTAACACACGAGTTCATGAACGTCAACGTATCTGCAAATCGCCACAATTTAGTTTGCTGTCCTCCGTGGATTGCTAAAACCAACATGGAGATCACCAATGGTGAATAGCATATCATCATACATAGAAAATATATAAAAGTGTTGACAGCACCTTTTTTCAACCGCCTGATGTTGGTGTCATCCTCGCAATTTTGATCCTGAATCGCTTGCTGCTGAGTATGAATTTGTGCGTGATGACGATAAACAATGCGAAAAATTTGAATGTAAGAAAAAGTGGAAATTAGGATGCAAGTGACAATGCCTACAGCAATGGCGCAAAAGTACGCAACTCTGTCCCAAAAACGGAGGCAAGATATGAAAATACAAGTTAATGATATAGCTGCAGATGTGTATACTGCGCGTTCTGTGGTCATTATGGCACCGTATCGCATGTGATAATTTAATGCCAGAAATCGATCAACGCTTATTGCCGCCATAAAACCGATCGAAACGCCACACGTGAAAGCCGTTAATACGAGCATTGCTGTTCCCAGAGTCAAGGTAAGCTTTAGCTCATCAACGATGTAGAGAGGTTGTGCAACAATACCAACGAGAAAGTCTGATGTAGCAAGGAAAGAAAGGAAAACGATGGATGCTGAATGAAGAGAAGGATTCCTCAAAATGGCCACTAACACCAAAGCGTTGCCTGTAATGCATATGGGGATCAATGGAACATTGAGAGCGCAGTTTATGATGACGATTGTGTCGAGAGGAGAACTCCCTTTCGGGTTGTCGTTGCGCGAGTCATTCATCTCCATGTAGTTGTTCATTTTAAAACGTTTGCTCGGGGAAAAAACTAAATTAACATGTCACCGTTTTGCCTCACGGTTCAAGTGGTCAGCGCGAGCTTTGGAGATTAGATATACACGTTAATGAACGACAAGCATCACCTGTTCTATCTGCGACCAATTAATCACAACTCTTTGTCAACTTATTTTCATATGCCTGATCGATTGGAAGCCGGACCAAAATGTATAAAGTAGCTAAGATGCTTTTCCAAGAATCGTGAAATATTAAACAAATGCCTGTATTTAATTTGTTTTTCCCTTATTTATTGTTATGGCAGCTTTAAGTTCCCTCTCGTCATAGAGAAGGTACTGTCTTGATCTCATTATCTTCATCATGTCTTCTTTGAATAGTAACGTATTGTGCCAGATAAATAGCTAGCGGCAACCCATTGAAGCCTCTACCTCCAAGAACGCTATTTTCATCATAGGAGTAAATTGCATTTGAGTAAAATTGCACTAATGACACTAAAATTGCACTAAGACATTTTGCACTAATAGCTTGTGAACCAGTTAAGTCTTTCGTTGCTGTCTGGTGCCCTCTTTAATTTCTAACCCGCAATGCGGTATTTAATTTTAAAGCTTTCTATCTCGGCCGATGTTGAGTGCTTTCACCGATGTGTATTGCAAGGTTCCATGTAAAGAGCAACTGATTTAGGAGCGGTCTTGACATATCATTTTCTTAGCTACTGAAGGAAAAAAAACAAAACAAAAAGCAAAACCAAACAATTGCACCATCTTCTATTACTTACTCAGCTGGGATACAAAAGCCGCCACTAATTACATGCCTTGTGGCGGACGTATGCACCAAAGAACACTTTTAACCCATGCATTGATAATTCGTCATCGAATGACCGGCAGTAAAATGTCTTTCAGCCGACTAAATGAAAAAGGGAGAGAGGGAGAGAAACTGAACGTCGTAATTGTTTGAAATATATATGACAAAAGCCCTTGGATCGGGGAACAAGGCCTCATTCGAAGGCCTGTCGGCTGTTTGAGACATTTGTCCAGTAGAACCGTTGTGTTCTTAATTTATGATTGTAGAAACAGCTGCTTTTCGATGACTATATTCTGACCGGGAAGAAGAATGCAAACAATTGGCAAAGATAACTGACTGGCAAGACAGTCATGTTAATTGGATTTACTCCTAACTTTAGACTGATAAAAGCGATAGGCATAAAGCCTTCTAATGTGGTCAAAAAGGTAGATTCCTAAAATGGCACTACACTTACAGCTTCCTAGCCAGATTCGCTTTCAGCCACTCAGTCAAATAGTCGTTGTGTTGATTTTTAAAATTGCTAGTAAATTTCAAATAGTATTTTTTTTTCTGTTGATGATTGATTGCAGCAGTTTAGTTCAGTTGTTCAGTCATGAGCAAAAATATAAAATAGAGTCGAGCGCGGATGTTCCTTAAGGTAACCAGAGAGATTTGGTGACATGTCCATCTATGAATTTGAGCATATAGTTTTGTTCTGACCACTTGCAATGAGGATTTCGGGGAATAGTAAGAGAATAAAAAATCGGCCGCTGTTAATTTTTGGCAGGTGGAATAATAAAACAGTTTCATCCTGCATTCTTCATGTGATTATTGAGTGTGGATCAGAGATGAGTCACTGGCTTTAATTCTGTCGCACCGAATCGAAGCATCAGAGCAGTTTCATAAGTCATAGAGCAGCGCTGAAATATTTTGGAACCTTTAATTACATCGGCAAGCAGTGTGGGTAAATTTACTTGGAAAAGTTTTCCTACACGATAGGCTCCTGTTCCCTTTGTGGCCCACTTTTCCATAAATTGTTTTTATTATTCAGTAATAAATCATTCATACGCAGTTCAGATAGCTGCCAATTTGTCATTTGCCTCTTCTGTCTTAGAAGGGACAAATATTTTATTGTTCAAGCTCCCTGCAAATAAGCGTAGACGTCTCATATCTCTTTCGTTTCGTAAGGTTGCGAACCAACTCGCAGTTGCTGGAATCTGCTTCTACGTTGAAAAAAGGCCAAGCCAACATTAATTAGTATTTTTTCGTCAAATTAAAGATGGTGAGATGTTCATCAAAAGGGTTTCCTATCATGTCTCGACTAAGTAAATATTATGGAGCCACATTAGAGCTACGCCGCCACACGAACGTCAATATCCTTTGTTTTTATTTTCAAGATTATAAAACAATTTTTGGCCGTTTACTTTGTTTCTAAAAGAGAGTGAACAGCAGCCATATTGGTTTACTGACACAACGAGCGGAATCGTAGGCACAGTTTGACTGTGTTTTCATTGTACGAGCACGGCGCGCTCTGAAGAAATCGCATGCGGCAGTTGCAAGCGGCAAAAATTGTACCGTGTAAATCAGCGTTAACAAATGGGTTGGCATATGTTAACCTAACATCATAACAATTTCATAACCTAACCTAACATCATAACCTAACATCATAACAACATCATAACCTAACATCATAACCTAACATCATAACTTACAATTTTTTTTGTTACAGTTTACATCAAGCCGCTGAACATTTCAGCCCACAACACAAGTTCAACTGCTCTGATGGTGTCGTGGAATGAACCCGATAAGTTAACTCAGGGCATTTTTTGTGGGGTTGAAATTTTCTACCGTTTGGGTGGTGCATCGGAGAGATTTAGGGTCATAGCCACGTCCGGCATACCGGAACATGAGTTGATCGATCTCCTTCCGTATGCATGGTATGTCATAAGTGCCAAGCCTTACTCTCTGGAGGGAGAAGGAAAGGAAAGCGTGGAAGTGTTGGCCAGAACTGGCGAGGATGGTGGGTGGCCTACGTTTTAAGACTATTCTTGGTAATTAAAATCTCTCAAGTATTCTATTTCCCTGGTACGAGATGCAGACTTTTTGTAAAGGTAAACTACCGATCTACTATCGTACACAGCCCCAGTGGCCGGGCTTAATTGATGGCTTTGGGTGCTCCAGTGTTAAGAATGCCTAAGAAGCAATAATGACTTAGGATAAGGGGAACATTTTCTCTCCCTGAAGATGACAAAATATTGCTGATTTCGTTCTGTTTTAATCACTCGGGTTTGGCCAAAAACAATATCAACGGAACATCTTATTTACAAAGGTCTTTGGCATTTTTGTCGTTCGTTTTTTGGCTTGTGTTGAAAAGAATAGCGCTAATTAATGCCGCTGAGCCTAGAGCAAATACTTCGCACTTGTGGGGTTAAGGACGAGTAGGCATTCGATAATGACTATCTTCTTTAAGTCTTAGTTCACATCCCCTTCATTGGGACCCTCCGTTGGGAAAACCTGTCTATGCTAATTCAATGCTATAAATCCCGCAATTTTGAAAAGACCCAGTTTTTGTTGGAATCCTTCGTTCGTTTGTCATTAGTTAGTTTTCTTTTTAAGTTAGTATCAGGAAATGTATGGTATATCGTTGAAACAGTTTACTTTCGGGTTTCCACTTGCTTTATTAAAAGTATATCGTCGAAACAGCTTGTTTCTGCAAAATATTGTCATACCTCTGTATAATGACTCAGTTTTTACTTCAAGGTTACGTCTTCCCCTGCTCGAGAGGCCTGCATAGGGAAAAACTAGAACAAGTGTAAATTATTTTCATTTGACTTCACCTATTTAGTAACTGACAGTACAAGTTTTTAGCACGATCAAATCAGATCACGTTTTTTTGAAAAGAGGCTCAGTGATAACCTTTGTGTAGAAAATCGGCCCGAGTAAATGCCGCCTTGAGCCTCTTGTTTATGAGAACGGCGACATTTGCAACAATCTCTAAGAAGGGCTGAAAAATTCTTCAGGTGTATCAAAAAAAAGCAATGAAATCATCCAACTTGCACTAAATCAAATATTGGCGGAAAAAAATCTAATTTCAGTTCCCAAGTCGCCTCCAATAAACGTCACTGGCTTCATCGACCCTTCTGGAGTCTTAACTGTATCTTGGGAAGAGGTCCTCGAACAAGATCGCCTGGGTGTCATCCAAGGTTATAACGTCACTTTCCGCTCTACTGGCCATCACGTGACTATGGAAGTCTCAAGTCTATCAGCTGAACTACAAAATCCGAAGAAAGGGCACTTGTACAACATCACAGTGGCTGCGTTTAATGGCGTGGGGCAGGGACCAACAAGTCCTGCAATTGTGGTTCACATAGCAGAGGGTGGTAAGAAACCAAATACTGCCGAAGCTGCCATGCAGTGACCCCTTTCACTGACAAAGGCGTCTTCATGGATTTTTACTCCGGCCGACGCCAGACGATTTTATTCCTCACTGGGGGGCTTCTCGGCAATGAAAGGGTTAATGGGGCACTGTCACAGTGGTTTTCCTGTATTTAGGTCTTAACTGGCTGTAAATTGAAACTTGGTACTTAAGCTGACAAGTAACGCGTTCCTGACAAACCAAGAAGAAACCCATAACGCACTGTACCGTACTGTACCATGCCATACCATGTCTGAGTTACAATGACGGATTGAAAGTCTGTCTTTTGTTTTAGTTTTTTTGTGTATCATTTCCTCTACAAGCTTAGCTTATGGCTGCGAGTGATAACATAAGTTTTTTTTTTCTCCTATCAATATCAAACTATCCAAGTGTATTTATCTTTTTGGCGTCTCACAATGGTTTTCTTTTCTGATTTTCGCCTTGACAGTTCCTAGTGTTTCACCTCCGGCTGTGATGGCACACGCCACAAGCTTCACCAGCATTGCAATGGCATGGGAAGCTATTTCAATTGACGATGTCAATGGATTACTGCTAGGATATGTTGTAAAGCTTAAAGGTTCTGATAATGAGTTCTATGAAGAATTCTATGGATTACCCAGCGAGCTCGAAATGACATTTCAAGGACTCGAAAAATCGAACGTTTACAAGTTGCAAGTGGCTGGTTATACTTCTAAAGGACACGGAAATTTCAGCGAATGTCTCGTAGTAATAACTAACATTGACGGTAGGTAAGGGTTAGATAAAGAGAGGGTCTCATATAACTTATGTTTTTATGGCGACCACTTTATTTTTTGTTTCGTTTTCATCTTAGCGACACTTACTACCTGTATTTCAGATTAGAGCGAATTCAGTTGACTTTCAACAAACCAATACCAAAGTAATTACTCCGACCAATCACAGCGGGTGCAAACAGCGCAATGAGTCAGTCGAAATTCGTAGCAATTCCATGTAACTTGCTCAAAGCGCGCGAAAAATATCGAGTGCAAGTCGCGATTGGTTTTGGTTTTCCTTCTCATTGGCTGATAAACTGGCGCGAGATTTTTAAGCCAATCACTAAGCTTAGCAATCGCAATCGCGTAATTACTTTCGACAGTCATTTGAAAACCACTCTATCAACAGAGCTTTTTAGAAATTTGTGTTTCATTGGAAGTTCGAAGATCCGGATCTTAAAATCTAAACACAGGTTTCCTAATCAAAAACACCGCCGAACTTGTTTTTGATTACCCAAAAGGAGGCTTTTTATATGGAGGGACGGAGGAACATCCCAGAGCGTAAAGCAGTAGTTCGTTTAATTGAAAGAAGATCTCTTTTGTTTAGCACTAATTCGAAAAATTATTACAATTAGAGGCCAAAGCCAGAGGCTTATATGGCGTGGGACAGAATAAAGAGATTGCAAGAAGTGGTGCTGTTACTACATCGAAAAGAACTAGATACAAAAATAATAAAATACTTGAATATAACTATCTGACAAAATAGATAAAGAAATAACAGAAGCCATGACAGTGCAGCCATGTGACTTAAGTGGACAGTGATGGTGTTGCGCAAATCGATACATAAATTTTAAGAGTATAAAAGAGAATGTACGTAGGGAAAATGAAGAAAATGTGGAGAAAACGAGAAAAAAGCATCCAGAAATTTCAGTTAGGATAAGGCATCATTTTTTTTCAAGTTTAAATTTAAGTTCTTTCTAGCAGTAATTGGCAAAACGAAGCAGCCGAACACACGGCCACCGCGATATTTTTTGTCCCTAGTACGAGGATCTTCCTAGCGAAGGTAGCTTACATAGTGCTATAGAAATATCCCACCGCTAGGAGGCAAGTACAAGGCATTTTGCATATAGGAGTATCCGTCTTGTAGAATGTTCCTAGTACTGGGGTTTCCCTTCCTCCATGTAAACAGCACCTAACTATAGTCATTTGTGATTTGAATCACTAGTTGGTCACAAAGCACATGGATCTCAAGGTTGAAAAAAGGTCATTTGTCTTCAACTTGTAGGTTGCCACGCCTTAGGAATGGAAGATGGGAACATTTCCGATTCGCAAGTAAAAGCGTCTTCCGAGTTTGCCTTAGATCATACCGCCCGCCACGCAAGACTGGATGCTCTAAACTTTTGGTCGGCTTTGTCCAACGACGCACACCAGTGGTTACAAGTTGACTTCCAAAAGGAACTTACTATCACCAAAGTAGCTACACAAGGAAGATCACTCGAGTCAGGGGAATATTATCAATGGGTTACGAGTTATTCCCTGGAATATAGCCATGATGGCACTTCGTTTGAACTTTATAGGCAATTCGGAGACGTTAAGGTACTAAGTTTTTTATTTTGACTCTGAGGTTACAAAATTGGTATTTTTGCGCAAAGAAATGTGTGTCTAGTCCAAGCGGTAAGCATGGTGTTTGGTCGAATATAGACGCAGGGTCAAAAGTGCGTTTTTTTACTGAGTAAAAAAAAATGCGCTTTTTTTTCTTTTTTTACTGAGTAAACGCAGACATTTTTTTGAGAGGCCGGCGTTTGATGGAAGCCCCGGCGGTCATTTGCGGCTTGTACTAGCAAGCCGAACAAGTAGCATAATCAAAGACGCTCTACAAGAAAAGAGAACGTGTGCTTTGCATCTGTCTTGTATTCGATACTGCTGACGTAATTTCCTGACATCGGGTGGATCCGTTCAGCATTTTTTTAAATCCATTTGCGCAGGTTTTTTTCTTTTTTTCTGGGACGAGGTCACTCGTTCAACAAGGCCTAAGTGCGGTGCCGTCTAACTGTATCTGTATAATAATTCACAACCAGGCCCCTGTTGCTCAATGCCTGGATAGTGTCAAGCAGTGGTTAAGTTATTATCCACCTTTTAAAATATACTCAAAGTTAAACTTTTCTCTGCTTGGCAAGCATGCTCGTACCATGCTTTTGTGCATACAGTTTGTACATTCTTTTAAACTTCTGGATAGTGAATTATCCATAGGATAAAATTATACGGCTTTTTAAAGAAATGGTACCTCTACAAAAAGCCACCTGACTTGCACCAAATACGTAAACGCCAGACCTCGATTAAACGCTGGGGCCAAAACTATGGATTTTCAACGAAATGCTACTGGGGTGTGGGTAAGTTTAGGTTCACACTGCATGCAACCAGGTGGACAGTCCGATATGATTTGATGCTTCTCTGGTTTGAAGATTAATGAATCTAACTTTTTAATCAGTAAAATTAATGAATTGTAACTTTTAAATTCCAGGATAAATCGTCAAACCAGAGTAGGATCAAACCATATCTGATTGTCCACCTAGGTGCAGTATAAACCTAAATTGTCTGGTAGGGGTACTGATTCAGGCAAAATACGACCTTTTATAGACCACTTTCAACACTAAATTGACTCTTACAGGTGTTCAAAGGAAACTGGAATCGATTTACGCCTGTTTACAATTCGATAATTCCACCCATCACTGCACGCTACATTCGATTACTTCCAAGAAGCTGGAACAACCATATATCAATGAGAGTGGAATTCTACTTTTGCGAATATGGTAACTGTAACGTGGATCATGATTTAATTGTATAAGCCTGTTACCAAGTTGCAATCCTGGCCAAAACATCGGGGACACTTTGGCTTTTTTACATGAAAATAGCCGTTCCCTTGACCCCCCCCCCTCCCACACCCCCCCACTCCCCCCGAGAATGTTGGGTGTGGGGCATGGACTTCAACATTGTTCAGGGGGTGTAGGGGAGAAACTTGATAAGTTTGTTTTGCGAGTGGAAATTGCAGGTGACTTGTAAATTATACTCCAAAATTACGATCACGGAAAGGGTTGTGTCCCCAAACGTTTTGGCCAGGATTATAGGTGTGATTGCGGTGTTACTCCTCAAGTTCTAATTTCATTACAGAACGTAACCTTTAAAGCAAACTTGAGTCAACTATAGAACTGAAAAAAAAACGACGTGAAAGTTTTTTGAAAAACGTCTGACCTTGTACAAAGAGAGTTTTAGAGTCAAACGAAAAAGTTAGTTTTTCGAGTATGATCTATTTGCGCTGCAACGTCCCCCTTTTTCGTTTCACCTTGTTGCATCCATTGTTTCACTATGCACTGTGTTATCTTGTGTGAAACAACAGAGGGAAATCAAAGATGGGAGCGCAGCAAGAAATTTAATCAAACACTTTCTGCTCAAATGCTGAAATAAACTGCCACTTTTTTTCCATGAATATTTGAATTAGGCTAACATTTTCCATGATTACAGGCAAATTTATTGTAAGGGTGGAGGTTCCCTTTAAATACAAGAAAGTCGTTTTTAGACCATAAGATCGCGCTGATCAATTGTTTTTAATTCTTAATTCTTCAACTTGATCTGGTTTAATGTTATCTGATCTACCTTCTTTCCTCTCTAGATGTTCAAATTGATCCTGTGAATATCACGAGCGCCACAGTAACAGCAACAGCCGTAGGTCTCAATTGGCAGCCACTAGATCCGTATATGTTTGGAGAGGTGGTCTCCGAATATTACGTGGAAATCTCCGATTTGCTTCGAGGAGAGCGGTTTAACTACACCGTCAACTCGTCGACAAATGTCGAATTAGACTTTCTGAAACCTTTTACCAGTTATGAATTCAAAGTGTTTGGCTCAACAGAATCTTGGGAAGGAAGCATCACGGACGCGATCAGTCTGACTACGCAAGAAGATGGTAGGTGTGATAGGCTAGGATGAGATAAGCCCTGGTCTGGCATACTTAATCGATAACTGCAACGAAAATTTAGCATCAGTAGAATATCACAAATCCTGTAATCTGATTGGCTCGCTACTCGCTATCTATTGCGTCATACTACTAGATAGTGAGTAGCAAAATGGCCCGCGTTTTGGGGAAAAACTAAACAATGGCGGCTTATAAATGAAATTTGCAATGAATTCGAAGGTAGTATGTGAGTGGATTTCTACTAAAACAATTAGACTACTCGTTCTCGTTTTCTATGGGTCAAATAGTCAACTCGGTGGTAAAAACAAACTGAATCTCTTATCAGCTTCATTCCACAAATTTCTACCACCTGAGTTTAATTTATTTTGCGAGTAAAAGAGAGCATGCTATACCTTTATTCATACCTGCTAACATTCTTCCTGTGGACATGCTCTATTACAAAGCTATGTCAACTTTAATGCGTGATATTCACTGGAAAAATGCACCTACAAACTTGATAGAGCTTTGTACTAACATTGATTCTATTCACTCCTACAACACTCGATCGGCGGAAGCGGGCAACTTTTATGAGAAATTTTCAAGGTTACATCAACAGAGTCACTCCCTCTCGCGGATAGGATGTAAAATATGGAATAAACTACCTCAGTATCTACGAAAAATGAGGAGATCGTCCTTTAAAAATTGTCTAAAACAAATTTTACTGTGGTTTTTAGAGCATGAGGATTCTTATGTTGATGTTAATACCCTAATACAGAACTTACCTCTTTATAGTCAGTAGAAATATTGTACAGCGTAATTTATAAACTTTATCACCATGCCAGTAATTAAGTATGTTGACACTTATTTCTCTTATTCTCTTCAATTGTTTCCATATCAATTAATTCATCCTCATCTCTTTATTTTTGGGTTATTTATTTCTGCTTTTAATCAATTAATTAATTAATTAGTTCAATAATTTACTATTTAAGAACTTCTTTGTACATGTTTAGATAATAACACTACCCGCCTAGACTAGCACTTGCTATTTGCGGGATAGTGTAGCGTTTACCATTGTAATAGTAAAATAAAAAGCTAATAAACTTATAAACTTATACAAATTAAATTTATAAACTTATAAATTGGATCCATTACATCGAATATTATAAATTTACCATAGTTGGTTCGAATTTTTGGAAGATAAAAAGTTCACCTAGTCCGAGTCGCAAAGCGAGTGCTGATATTGTGCTTACTAGAAGTCCAAAATCTTTGGTAGCTGGCCATTTACAAATTGGTGCGTTAAGTAGAATGCAGCGGGCGTCGAATACGAAATGGCAGATAGCCAACGAGGTGTGGCCGAGTTGGGTAATGCCCATAATCACCTTGCATCCAAGAAAACGCGGTTGGAATAAGTGTTTTAATAAAAACGCTCACAAAGGATCAATAAATGTTCGATTTTTTTTTGAATTTACACTGTTAAAAAAGTTTACAGTACATATGGAGTTGCTTGAGCATAGTACATTGGCTCTTATACCATAATGGCTAAGCCAATCAAAAGACTAGAATTAGATCAGCCAATGATTCAGTTTTTAATAACGGGTATTATTGGGAGCATTTTATGGTGACGTTTGCACGGGCGTACCCGTTCAAAACTATGATGTATCTCCTTTAATTATTGAGCAATTTGCCGTGTCTACCACTGTCTGATTTGTTTCAATCACTTTAAAACCTTAGCTCCAAGTGAAGCACCAAGGAACTTGACTCTTCAACACTCGACGTCATCAGAAGTGACTTTACAATGGAAGCCAGTGCATAAGTACTCGATCAACGGGAAGCTTCGAGGATACAAAGTCATATACAAGGAAACAAACTCTTTAAAGGACTTCTGGACAACAGTCGTCCTCAAAGTTAATGGCACTCAACAACTCCGTCGAAAAAGAAGCGTAACGGACAGCACAGTGAGCTTTAAGCTGCAGGGGTTGAAACCACACAGGAACTATTCAGTTTTAGTGTTGGCTTTTACTATCAAAGATGGTGTTCCAACGTTGGCAACAAACTTTACTACAGCGGAAGGTGGTATGTCACAGGATCTTAATACTTATGTGCTTTGCTGGAGCCAGATGAGCCAGACGAGCCAGATTCCTTTTTGAATTTTCATTCTGTCTTTAGGAGTCGTGTTCATAAGTATCTACTGCCACTTTTCTCTCGTTCTTTTAGTTCCACATTGATTTAATGAGTTACGGTGACCTTTGATTGACCTATCGGGGGTATATCTCTGATAATCTGTTGCTCACATAAGCACTTTTTAAAAGAAGTGGGGAGCTAAGTTTCCCATTGCCGGCTTTATCCTTGTGGTGATGTTGTTTAGAATCGAGATTCACAGAATAAGCCATGAAAAAAAAAAAAGAAAAAAGAAACTTCCAGCATCAGGGAAATTCTTACGGTCGTGACACAAAGGTTCTCGCGGTGAAGGTACCACGAACAACTGAAGCCTGTTCTTTGTTCTTCTCAACAATAGGTCTGTCACAGACTTGAAGTAATCTTGGTTTGGAGAACAGCGCAATTTACAGTCTATTTGAAAGTGTCACCTATACGAAAGGATACGCTACTGATATGAATTCAAGACTCGCGTTAAAGTACTCGTACACACTTTTGGTGTTTAATCGAAGCTATTACAAGCCACGAGGGTGGTATTCTATCTAAGACAGTCGCATTCGCATATAATCACTATCAACTGATGAACATTAAGGTTTTTAACCGATGGCCATATTCTTTTCAATGTACCTCTTCTTATATTCAGAAATACAGGGAAAGGTATTTGTGAAGAACAACTCTGACCTCGTGCTTTACACCAGATTTAGTCAATTAGTCTTCTCATTTTTGACACAGTACAAGAAACATTGTTTGGAATGCTATATTGAGTGCTTACATAAGCATTTTGGTTTTTCTCCGGGAACTCCTTTTTTTCCTCTCTCCTAAAAAACCAACATTTCCAAATTACAACTCGCTCTGGAATGACGCACGGACACTTCTAAACGAGTTCATGTGAGCTCCTTGGTGCTTTGTGGGTGAACAGGTTACATTCACATTATATTTACATTCCAAATGGCGCGGGGCAGTTTAATATTCTTTTGTAACTTCAAAGTGTTTATTGGATTTTATGCTGCAAACCTGTCTTAGGCCTAGGGTTACCGTAGCCGGAGGGTTAAACCGGCACCTTCACATCAACAGCGTGTTTACAAAGCAGCTAGGGATACCCTGACGCTAGGATTACCCTTGCGCCAGGGTAAGGGCTACCTTCGTACCATAGTAATCCTAACTGCCTTCTTAATGCTCTGCTTTGGAAACTCGCCTACCTGTTTTAACGCGATGCTGGGGGTTACCAAGCACGCCAAGTTGTCCCGGGTGGTGGGGTAACCCTACCTGTGAACCGTTGCTTGTAAACCTGGGCTATCTTTGACCCCCCTGCTACGGTTACCCTAGTATTAGGGTTACCCTACCCGCTTGCAAACAGGGCCTTTAAACAGCGCTTTACTTTAATTTCTTGTTTGTTTTCAGTTCCCGATGATCCACCGAGTAACATAAGAGCCGCTGGAACTGAAGAAACAGTTCTGACAGCTTACTGGGATCCCGTATGGAACGAAACTGTCAATGGTATTTGTCTTGGGTATAAACTTGTGTTATTCAACCTAACTGGGCACAATATCAGGAATTACACCTTAAACTCTTCTACTCTGTCGCTGGAGATCACTGGCCTGGAGATATGGACAAACTATAGTTTTAAAATGGTTGCTTTCACTATAAAAGGAGATGGAAAGTGGAGTGATTTGATTCTAGGAAACACGGATGAGGAAGGTAAGCCATAGGTATCCTTGGTTGTAATGATGTCACACGCCACGAGGATCCCATGACGACAGTCCTGGACTAGCGTTTTTGAGACTCCTTCAGCGCAGGCAAAACTCACCTCCCTGGAACATTTCCTTCACGTCTTTTAAAACAGTTGCCTCAGGAATGTTCGAATTCCTCCCTCCCCTCCGCTCCCCCAAACAATGTTGAATTTAGATACAACCATTGTAGACGTTGTTGATGCTTCAAATCAACATTGTAATGAGAGAGGAAAGAGGGGGGGCTAGGGGCTGCACGTAGGGTTAAAAGGTGCGTATTTCCTACACCTTTTTCGCGAGTGTCCTAGGAGTTTTTTTACTGAATTGCAGATCTAGTATCTGCATAAGCTAAGTTTAAAAATTTCGAGGTAGGCAGTGTATTAATAACTTAGCCAAGTGCGAGTATTATCCTATTTACAGGATAGAATGTCTTAAGGCTTGTAAAAGTTTTGTAAGACCATCTTGATATGTTCCCGGTCTGAATCCAAAAAAGGAAAAGACAAACTTACCAAGGATCTGTTGACAAATCTCGCTAAATACATTGGTGAAAGTGTGTTATTTTCACGTCAGGAGTAGCGACTACAACCAATGGCAAAGTGAACAAAACAAGGCTCATCCCAGATTAGGTATTTTGATTGTTGGCAAACCAAGGTTCTCGTGATGCTCAGTCTAAAGATAAATGTACTTAGAAAAGGGTTGAAGCAAATGCTTAGCATAGGAGATAAAGGATCCTGGCTGTGTTTGGTTTGCTGTCTCCCTAAGTCAAGAGCTTGCCAAAATGACTGAAATCCGTCCATAACACTCATCTAGTTGGTAATTACTTCACAGCACCTAACAAGCCGCCGACAAATCTAACTGGAAAAGCTCTCAACTCAACATCAGTCTTCGTACAATGGGGCCCGGTTAATATAGCAAACATCCGGGGAATTCTCCGAGGATATGCGGTTTACTATAAAGAGGCACGCGGCTCAGCTCATGCAAGCAAGCTGAAAAATATAACAGTTCCTTTGTCCGCTAGTAATGCCCTGCTGATCAAATTGCACAAATACACGGAGTACTGCATTTGGGTAACAGCCTTTACTACTAGAGATGGAGAGCTGAGTAACTCCATATTTGTAAAGACATACGAGGACGGTAAGTTGTATCATTTTTTTCAGGCGTCGTTGTCTTTCGGGATTCACAAACAATCGTTATTTTTCATTTTTAAACCGAGTCAGGGCCCATGTAACGCCCTCTGAAACAGTGACTTATTGTCGTGTGAACGAACATTTTTTTTATTCAAGCGAGTATTTCACCTGCCCACCCACTAGAAAAAGAGATGAACCCTCCATTGTCATGTCAAAAGAGTGACTTAACGGTGGCCGAATTCATTTATTTTCTCAAGGTTTAATTAACCATGATAATCTCAAATTGAAATTTCTTCAAAAAGACAGTGTTTTTTTTTCTGTGCTCCAAGGCTTTTTTCTTTAGATACTCTGGTTTTCCACTGTCCAAGAATAACTCTTGCGAATTTCAATTCGACTTGGAACGGAGGGGTGTTCTAATAAAGTTCGCGTTAGCTCGCTGTCAACCTCCATAAAAAATTGTCATTTTTTTCGGGAAGAACTTTGTTTCTTACGATGGCCCATATTGGACATACTACGTACATTTTACTATCGCGCGATAAATTCACAACTTATTCCGCAATAAATTTATCGCGCGATAATAGAATGTACGTAGTATGTTCTCTATGGGCCACCGTAGTTTCTGTAGTCCGCGAATAGTTTTCTCGCTTTAAGGGGTTTACGTATCTTTCTAGTTTAGCTCACCGCTCCATGGTTTTTGTCTCCCTCACAGTGCCCGCTCGCCCACCTTCGTACGTCACGTACTCTTCACCGAGTTCCACAACCATTCTCCTTCACTGGGGTCCAGTCCCACCACAGTTTACAAATGGCGTTATCAGAGGCTTCAAAGTTGAATACCAAGAAGCCCAGCCCAATGCCACAGTAGGAGTGTTTGATCGTGGACTTGCCACCTGGGCATTGCTTGGAGAACTTAAGAAGTTTACAGTATATTATGTACGCGTGCTTCCTTACACTGCCATAGGAGATGGACCAGAAAACAAGATCACCTCGATGACCGCCCAAGATGGTAAGACGCCATTTCTTTCTCATCTTATTTCAATGGGTGTACCAAATTTCTCCTTTTGCTGTACTTTAAGGTGTTGACCGACTAAAGGCGGCCATGTTGGAGGTGTGTCGGAGGAGAAAAGATTATTTTGGGAATTGTACTGTATGTCTTCACAGCCAATAGCATCACGGCTTAGCTGAGAGACGACCGATAACATGACATTTCTATTGACCAATCAGGTCAATGACCGGGGTACTTTTACGATCCGCTGACAATACACTGATCACTTGACTCTGAAGATGGCTCAGGTTGTCAAAACATCAGTGAATGTCATAAACAACAGTTCTTCTCAGGACTACACTCACCCGGTGGACGATCTCACCTTATAAAGTAATGGGATGAGTCCCTGGTTCAAACCATTTCCAATTGCACTATATTTTTATGCAACTTCTTTCTTTTTGATTTCGTAAACCAACATTTTCTATTTAGTTTGTGCGGGTACGAAGCACACGAAACAAATCTAGTTTTCAGGCAGTTTTTTTAAACGAAATTTTCAAATTATTATGAGTGGTCGGTTTTCTATTCCCTGACCCGTAACAGTTAAGAAGACGACTTCTCATTTTCCAGTTCCCAGTAAACCACCAAATAGCATCACAGCTAAGAGTCACGTAACCTTGACGACTATCCCCGTTACCTGGCAACCAATCGATCCACGTCACATCCACGGCACATTGCTTGGTTACAAAATCAGGTACCAGGCCGTTGCAGTTGGTCAGGAGTTGGTTGAAGACCAGCCTACCATAGAAAAGAGAGTGACGTCGTCAACCCTTTCTGTTGTTTTGGAAAATCTCGAGATATTCACATTGTATCAAGTAGACGTGCTGGGTTACACAATAATTGGAGATGGTCCGTCAGCCACAGCTAATGCAGGTTTGATTAAAGCATTTTTCTTATTATTATTTTAATGTTTAGAAACAGTACACTATTTACAGATTTACAATATGATGCAAAGATATAACTTTCGAAAAAGACAATAAGACTGACTTACAGCCCAGTACTTACATAATCAAGGACATGACCAATGACCAAAGAAATACTCGAAAACCAGAAAAATTTCCATTGATTATAGCGTTTTCGACAACAGGTGCGCGTTATGTAAAAAACATTGTTTCAGGCTGCCATGTTGGATTTCCCAAACGTGGGAAGGTGAACGAGTCGCAGTGCAGTGGGAACGCAGAGGTGGCAGAAAACGAGAAAAAAACGTCTGCCAATAAGGGCTGTGGAATTGACAAACACTCCCATTGAGTTGCGTTTCATCGGTATTTCGGTTGGTGCTGACTTCCGATACAGACGAAATGTCTGTCACAAAAACGAAAGCATTTGTATAGAAATTTACTGTACCTGATTTTTCCACATCCAAAAGTGGTGAAGCCAGAAATCGACACTTAATAAATCAAACCAAAGTTAGCATTCAATCAGTAAGCTGATTGGCCGACCTCTGAAAGCCTGGGCACAGAGCTCCTTTGTTAGAGAGCCAATGAACGCTTATCCCCGATGAAGTGAATCGATGTTGTGATTTCACCCGTTGAAAAAAGTGATTTTAGCTCCTTATTGGATTCTCCAATGTGTTGAGCGGTTTTCAGTTCAGTGTCGTAAAACCAAAACCAAAGTTATAGTCATACAATCAAATACACACTTCTCACCAATCACAAATCGAAGAAATTCACGATTTGGTTTACTAGCCAATCAGAACGCAAAGCATCTAAAGGCAGCCGCGCCAAGCGCGGGCGGAAAACGAGAGTGACTGAGTCGCAATTGGTTTTAGTTAAAACATCTGATTGGTTGACAAGTTTGCGCACTTTTTTTCAGTCATAGTACAAACAAAAACCAGAACCAAAAGCAATTGTGTAATTACTTTCGACATTCAATTGAAAACCTCTCTAGTTCGCTTATACTTTAATTAATGTATTCATAGAGACCTGTCGCTGCCATAAGCGTCTCACCACAAGCTGGTACGAATTTCGACCTTACGTCCAGCTATTGCAAAGTCAATCGCAAAATAACTCACCAAGTGGGCTTATTCCACCAATCCTCAACAAGCTGGTAGTCACGTGCTGTGAAACCTGCCAATCACATGGCTCCTCTTACGTGGACTTCACTTCAAATGGCTTTAATCAGTCAGCAAAGCTTCCCAATCTGCGCGTACTCAGGTCCAGCATCACCGACCCCACAGACTTTTTCTTCCCGATATATGGCTTTAAAGACCAAACACATTTTGCCAAAGACTTTGGTTACCATGGAGTGGTTGAGTCACCCGGAATGGCGTACGTCGTAAATACAAATTCTCACGATGACATGCCTAACACAGTATTGATGAACATTCTTTCCTGTTGGCCAGGGGTAGCGCTGTTTGTAGCAATAACCTATATAGCTGGACTAGCAGTTTGGGCATTGGTAAGTTGGAATGCTGTTGAAAGAATACAGTTATCTCATCGGACTCGGGAATACTATGTATATTGTCTAGGATTTATACTGTTCACACAACTCTCACTAATTAATCAGAACTGCATGAAAAATCTGTATAAATGACGTATATGCGAGGGCTAGGAATGTCATTTGTGTGAAACTTTTTTGACAGGAGGCTAATTGTAACCCACAAGACTTCCCTCCATCTTTTCTTTGTGGAGGATCTGAAGGATTTTATTGGGCCTTTGTTTCGTCGACAACTGTTGGGTGAGTTACAGTCTATTAAGTGCCATAGCGTTGTTCATATCAATAACAGAGACAGAATTGGTGAAGGGAACTTGATATAGAGTAGTTTTCAATTGAGCTTCGAAAACAATGACGCAATTGCTTTGCTTTGAGTTTTGGCTTGCTCTATGATTGGATCCAAAAACTTGTGCAAACTTGTCAACCAATCAGGTGCTTTAACTAAAACCAATTGCGACTGAGTCACTCTCGTTTTCCCGCGCTTGGCGTCGGTTGCCTTGACGTGCTTTGCATTCTCATGGACTAGTAAAACCGAGACATGAATGAATTCGATTTGTGCTTGGCTGAAGCTTCTATTTCTTTTAGAACGAGACTGGCTTGTTAATTGCTTTGGTTTTGGTTTAACAGGCACTCAATTGAAAACCGCTCTATACCCCGACTAACTTAAAGTCGTCTATCCCCCTCTTCTCTCCCTCCCCCTCCTCAAGTTATAGAGGGGTCCATACCAATTCTGACCGTGAGAGAGCCATACAATTATCTCGTATCAAAAAAGCACGAGGGGAATAATTACTTTTGTTAAATCTAAGCACTAAATGTCGGTAAATATTTCTATTATCGAAAAAAGACGCAAAATGAGTTACAAGTGGCTTCTGCCAGGAGCGTCCATATGTTATATGTCCATAGGTTATTTTTAGTTTTTGTAATTCTTGTGAAAAGTGGTTTCCATGCTTGCAAGCGCTCTCCTCCGTGCAAAAAATACGTGGCACAAAAAATCAGCTGTCAATCGCTGTCATGCTAAGCCATTTGATTGGATGAATTGGATGTTTCTCAGCGCACGATAGGTCGCTCCAAAAATAGCTCCGCCAACCCCTGTGTTGGCGTACAAACCCAGTGGTGGAGTCGGACGCTCATAATTCTGCTCAAACTGTGGTACCTTGCCTCATACTCCACGGCTTTAATTGTCGGCCAATTAACATTGCTGAATTGCACAGTTATGGGCCAGTTTTTAATAGTTCTTGATATTATATCATTTCTCTCAGATACGGTGATCGTGCTCCCATTACTGTTCCCGGAAGACTTCTTGCCATCTTTGTGATTTTGTCTGGATTGGTGATTTTCGGAATAGTCAACAGCGTTATGGCCACAGCTATTACAAGTGTTGCACTAGAAACGGACTACAAAATTTATGGTGCTAAGGTGAGGCAAATACCTGCGAAGAAGAAGACTTCTATTTTCTTCAGTCAAGGAGCCTCTCTCATGAGTGATTCAATTGTACATTTTCTGTTGTTGTTGTTTTTAAAGTTAATTCTTCGCTCTATACGAGATCAGTCATTGGTCCTTTACGGCAAATTATGGACATATGATCGTGCTATCTAGATCTCTAACTAAAGAGAGTGACTTTTTTCACAAATAAGTAACATCAAGAATGTTTTCTTGACAGCATGTTTCCACCATTTTTTTCAGGTAGCAGCAATCGTAGGAACGCCAGAATACAGAATGGCGATTAGAAAAAATGCCTGGATGGACGAAGGTATTGTCACGGTTTTCTGTACTATTGAAATAGCCTCGTTCCCAGTTGCTTTTTGTATGTTTTCCTAAGACGCTAAGAGGTCGCTGTAACACTGAACTGTCCAATGACAATGGATTTCTTAATATCCAAGTCATTTATACTTGTAAATATTACACGAAACTAAACTATTCTACGAAAACCAATGCGTTTGCATGAAAGCCATCGCATTCAATTCGAATGCGGTGACTGTGGCTCTCAAAATACGCGGTGACTGAACTCATGAGCAGAACAGAAATTCTCTTACCGCCGCGATTGAGCAGCTTACTTGCAAACGGTAACGTCCTAATTAGGGTAGAAGGACTGTGTAAGAGACTTGGCAGCTCACACTTCTAACAGTTTGGCAATAGGACATTTGCGGGTTCGCGTCAGCCTCGTTTTCAAAGCGAGTCTAAGTGCGACAGTTTTGGTGATGATAATTAGTTTTACTTTGCATATCAATAAAAACTGATTTTGACAAGAAAAACTTCACACTAAGCATCGACTCGCTTTCAAAAAGAGGCTGAAGTGGACTCAGAAGTGGCCTATTGGATGCAGTTGGTCACCTCTTTGAAGTCGAGGACAACAACATTGCAATCTAACCCTAACCCTAACCCTAATTACTGAAACGAGGGCTTAGGCTTAATCAATAAATTATTGCTATATTGACTGTGAGTCTCATTGGCTCATGGCTCATGACTCATTGACTCATTGACTCATTTGACTCATAAAACATCCGTTCCCCGCAAATGGGCACCATGTATAAATAATGGTTCTTTCCTTTTATTTTTTGACTCAATAACTTGGTCTTTTCAATGAGTATATTGTTGCCGATTTATTATTTTAAGATCACGAGTACCACACCTTCGAGGAGATGTACACAGCCTTGAGAGAACGACGAGTCATAGGCGCCTTAATAGACACGTACAGCGCGGGGAGCAGCAAAGACATGTTTGAACGTGAACAGCTGCGAGTCAACAAGATCCTGGATTACTCCTCTACATATGGCGTGGTCATGGGTAAACAGGCCAGGAAATTGAGAATGTGTTTGAAAGAGTACACGCAATACGGCTTCGCTAACGAGATCGCGCAGCATATCCAGCGGAATACGGAACAGTTAAAGGTGATTTTACTGTAACTTAAGGGGCCAGTGTCACGAAATTTATCCAACGATTCATAGAATGGGAACTGGCAACCAGATCGGGCGAAACGTAAAAATAACTGCTTAAAACAATGAAGGAAGCGTTAGATGAAACAGAGAATACCAAAGGAGGCAGGGATAGCCAAAATTGTAGAAGATTAAGCGGATTGTAATTGGGGTTTTTGAAAACTGTTCAGCCTAACAGTTTTTCAAAGTCACGAAGCTTTGCTTTTGTTAAAGGACTTTTTTGATTAACGTTAAGTTACATAGCGAGTTAGGGCCAGTGACTGGCAAAGCAAAACAAAATGAACTGCACTGCAGTGACACAGCCCCTTTCAACGAGTTGTTTTAGCTGCGTGAAAGCGCTACTCTTTAGTAGTTTGGAAGAGTACCACCATGCAAATCCCTTAAAACATTACCCTCTTGAATTTCAATCGTTTATAAGTATTATTTTAAAGAACTGTGGCGCCTTTTTTGAGGTGGTTCTCGGAAATCGTCGAGCCGACTTCCTGTGTTCCTCGACAGTTCTTCGATTCACTCTTTGCAGTTCTTTAATTAAAGGGTCACCTCGTAGGCCTTATGCATCAGTCAATTGAAACCCGGTCCCCCGACCCCCGGGACATAGCGGGGATTTAACGCTTCCATAGCCGGGATTTAACGCACTTTTAACGGCGCGTTGGCCCCGGTGGGCGGTGGATTTAACAAAATGCCATTGAAACCGGGACCGTGGGGCGGTGATTTAACAGCACGCGATCACCTAAAGCGGGGGCGACAGCGGGGACTTAACATGGAGGACTAAACAGCAAAGCCTTCAATCTGTTGAAACAATCTAATACGGTAAATCTGTCATCTCAGGACTGAAATGAGTGAAATTCACCTCTGTTTTCATGTGTGTGTAGATAAAGATCATAGTAACCAAGATAGTAACCACCTATTGTCTGCAAACTATAGCTTACTGCAAGGAGGTAGCTTTGGTGTCAAGTCAGCTTTCGTTCAGAGCAACACCAATTGATAGACATTTTGTTATGGAAAGTTGCCTACCCACTTTGTTTTAATAGGTTTTAACAGATTTAATCGTAATGGAAATATTTTTGAAGGAGTGTATTCAGATTTAGAGGGAAAGTTGCCTACCCACTTTGTTAAAGTTGTAACAGAATCATAAAGAGAATATTTTTGATGAAAAAGGTACAGTCGAACCTGTCCTTACGGACATCTCTCTAATACGGACACCTCTCTATAACGGACATTCCCCTTTGTCCCGAAAAATTCTCACCCGTTTTCTAAAAAAAAACAAGTCTATAATAAGGACAACCGACACTAAATCTCGGCTCCAGAGAGCGAAGTCATATAAACTTAACCTCTTTATTACGGACACTCTGGTGATCCGGTGTTGACATATAGTTGACATATAGTGTGCACGAGTTCGTTATTACGCAAGCATCAACGTTTTATTCACTGATCTTCAACTGGAGTTTTGAAAATTGTACTTTTATTAGTACCTTTTTAGGTGAAGCATTGCGTTATACGAAGTTCCTTTGGTTTCAAATAACTGATTCGTATAAAGTATGTACTTTACGGACAGCTGGATTCTCTGTTAGGTCTAAACATTCTTCATTCTCAATCGACTAAACTGCATTTTTAACAGCGGAATAAACGCAACTAAAGGAAAAGAAAACGAAACGAAATGTATACGTTCTACACCTCCATAGCGATTTTACATGTTGCTGTTCTTTCACAACAACCTTTTTGAACAGATGCTTATGGGAATATAACAGCTAAAAAAGAAACAGTTGTAACCAACCAATGTCCGGGAGAGTCCCTGAAGGCACCAAACATTTTGTAACTTTTAACACTAGCTCATTAGGAGCTATTGCTCTTTTTGAATAACTTGTTAGTTCTTTTGTCCATCCCCTGTCTAACGAGACACGTTAATGTCATTGTATACGCGAAATTATTGGCCTCGTTTGTTCGCGCGGAATTCCAACAATAAAACAAAACAAAATATGTCTGAAAAAGCGACAGCGTTTAAAGTTTAACCGGAAAATGCGTGGTTCCCTTTGCTGTTTTGTCATGCTTAGCAAATGCGCATGCGCCCATTCCGTGTATTACAAATTACAACCAAAAAATGTCCTTACCATATGGTAGACATGACAACTATAGTCGCAAATATATATCGCTCCAAATCATAGTATAAAGCAGAAGGAGTTGAGCTGCGAGTACGTAAGGGATCTGTCACGTATGGTCTAGGGGCCGACATTTCTCTCCCTCACTGCCTATCGGGGATAGGTATCCGAAAGCAGCGAGTATAAGCGATCCGCGGGCCGAAATCTCGGGGAGACTCGTCATGGTACACCGCTCAGGCTTAAATGTCCAGAGGTACCGCTACCGCTTCTGCATATTTTTCTTTAGGTATTTAGTATGCGCATGCGCAACTGCCCTTGTGTACCAATAAGCCACGTGCGAGTAAATTAATATGTGCCTTCAAATAAAGATTACTTCCAGTCCGTGATAGATCTATTGTTGAAAAGAAGAAAGAGCTGAAGAATAAGTCATAATTAGGGTCTCTCCGTTGGGAGGACCACAAGTAGTTAATATTCCAGTTAGCAGTGATAGTTTTTGACAACATAACAAGTTCGCATTTTGTTTCTGTTCGTTCGTTCGTCGTATCATTGTGTAACCCCGTTAGTTGGTTGATGACAAAGAATTGGCTATCGCAGTTCTTTGTTTCCTGCTGAAGAGGAACGATTTGAACCAATTAACAGCCATGACCGCTGAAGTTTAGACAATAAAAGATTGTGATGTACGGCGTCGAACGCTTTCGACAAGAGCTGAATCTAGTCGCGGAGTTTAAAACTCCAATCCCAAAGAAAGAGTGCATTTGTTTGCTGACGTCATCGGCGTGCATCATTGGGAATTTACTTGCTATGCCATAATTATTGTTGTTTGAGCTGCAATGTTAGGGACTATAGGGACTTTAGCATCTACTACGGCGACCTTTACGGAAACGTCAGTTAACACTGCTAGTTTACGGTTTCCAAATATTTTCGAGAATAATCCAGTTTGCTGAATTGGAATGAACGGTGTTCAAACTAAGAAAGATCAAAGTGCTCTGTGAGCAAACTCGTGAATTGAACTCGTAAATTATTTTTCAGTTGGAATATATCCATAATTTTTGGTATGCTGACTATTCATATAACTGTCGCACTCATATGTTTGCCCTTGTTAAACATATATTTTATAGTACCAAAATTCTTGGACCTACGATGCTGGGAGTTGTTGCGCCCGTCTGCGCGCAGCCTTGTGTAAGCAGGAAATAGAACGTTTCTACTGCTGAAAATATTTTGTTTCTTGAGCACGGGAATGAGTGTATGGGTCCTTTCGACTGACAAATACCATAATATTCTGCGATGTGCAATTTAGGGAACGCGCTCAACTGCCCACGCCAGAAACTTTAGGTAGACTGGTGCGCGCGTGATCAAGTTGTTTGGGTGGACGGCAAGTACATGTTTACATTCATCTTAGGGCACGTTCGATAGACCTAATCGGCTAACGCAATGTTGTACCCAATTCAAATCCTTTGGACATAAATTGTTTTGTTCAAAGTATTTCCGTATCATTTAAATGTGAATGCTACATTATAACACAAATACAATAAACAAGGAATCTTAACCCCGGGAGATCTGAATCGAGTACAACAATGCGTTAGCCGACTAGGTCTATTGCCCCTTTTCTGGATAAGAATAAACAGAATAAACTCTAAATTTTCTTTGGGAGGTAAGTTAAGGGATATTTCTCAACAATATTTTGAAGGGAAACGATGCTGAGAATCTCGTTTGAATTCCGATGGAAGCTGGTCCCCGCGGATGCGGTTTTTCTTTACAGGAGCGTGCGCGTCTAACACTTGACAATAAAGAGTGCTCCAGTGGTCCCAAAGGTCGTTAACATCGTCAAATGCATATGCCGAGTCCCATGGGACGCTCCCTAAGTCGTCAAGGAACTCACTTTCTTTGAAATTCTTGATACTTCTGTAGACAAACTCGCGCGCTTTTGGTCTAGGGTCTTACTTTTCCGAATAGAGTAAACCAAGTCATGGTCACTTAAACCGAGCTGCAAATTCCCGCATACCGCAAACCGTTCTGGATGGCTAGCCAATACAACGTCGATTAATGTGTTTGTATTTTCAGTGAGGCGTGTTGGCTCCCGTATCTGATTATAAATGCAGAAGCGCTCTCAAAAATCCTTGAACAAGGCATTTTCGGTCATGCCTTCAGTTTCGTCTGCCATCATGTGTCCAAATTGCAATCACCAATTACCATGACTTTCTGTCGACTTCTATACATCATTTCCACGGTTAAGGTTCCCTTAAAGCTCGGCCCCATCTCTCCCACTCCCGGTCTAGTTTACTCAAAGTATAGTTTACCCCATAGTGCCTCTTTCAGTAGCAACAGGAGACTATTACTCGCTTTCGTATTGTACCCTTCAGTCCAACCTGTCTCGTATCGATCTTTTATTTTAAGACTTTGATATCTGCGGGGCCTCTTAAATTTGCCGCGAAAGCTTCCTGTTTTGAAATACCTCTGACGTTTAACAATGGACGAAGATAGCTCTCTTGTGATTGGCTGATATAAAAACACCTGCGAAACTCCCCGTGACAGGGGCTTCTAAAAAAAAAGATACGGAATAGGATTGATTCAGAGAGTTCACATGGAAGACGTTAAGGCTAGTGGTAATAAATGAGAATTATGTCATTTGTTCCGCAGGAACCACCGGATCCTCTACCGGTAGAAAGATCTACAGGCCTTTTTGACAGCCACAGCATTATTTTCCAAACCACTTTGCTAATAACAAGTATGCTGCTGTTAACGTCGCTCTTTTTCGGTGCCCTTTTTGAAGTTGTGCGATACCTTAAAGCGCGGTCAAGAATTCACCCACACGGTAGGTCTTGCTTTCCTTTGCTTTATTTTGCTTTACTTTACGGGATTCAGGGATAAAATAAGAGCGTGAGAGAGACCTTTATGATCGCTTTTTATCAGCGATGACCAATACCTCATGAACTTTATAGAGCTCTTAATAATGACTAGGCTCTTATTGCTTATTCGGCAGCAGTCAGTTAGAAAGTCAGTCCATCAGACAGCCAGCCCAAGGATTAATCCGTTAGTCTGTATGACAGTCAGTGACTTAGCCAGCCAATCAGTCAGTGAGACAGTCCGTTAGTCATCAATGTCATTTAGTAAGTTTAGACAGTCTGATCATTGTCTCTGATCCATTCAGTGAATCTGGCCGTAAGTCAGCCATGCATTAATCACTATCCTAGTCAATCATGCAGTCGGTGCAAACAGTCAATGTTTAAGTCTCTTTAGTCCTGTCGTTCTGTCCAGTCAGTCAGCAGATGCCTTAATCAGAAGTTAAAACAATCAATCCAAAATACAGTGAGGTGTGCCTTCGGGCTACAAGCTGTGAGTTCATTGACGCGGACAGTTAAGAATTATGTCTTATTGTCGACCTTTCATTTTTCTCGTAACAATCACTGACATTCCATAATTCCCTGTTTTTTATTTTAGACCCCCGACAAATGTTTGCAGTAGAGATGAAACAACTGGTAGAGAATTTCAATGAAAACATGAAAACGATATGGACCACTACGACAAGGAGACATGAAAAAGAAAGAAGGAACCTTGTGAAAACCTACGCGAAACATCCAAGGCGGAAATACGAAGACCAGGGATCGACAGCTAATCCAAGTAAGGAGGAACTATATGCAAGCTCACAAACTGATTGAGAATAAGGACAGGGAAGACGGCTTCCTTAAATTTTGAACTTTCACATTTTAAGATCTTTGCTAAAACATCGCAAAAAATTGAGTAAATCAAGTAAGACTTTGCTTCACCGTATAAGGTTAATTAATCTCAGAAAAAATAAATGAATGCATAAAAGAGAAGAGAGCCTTAAACTGAATAACTAGAATAGCAAATAGATGATGTCCGTATTACACCTCCGTTTACTCTTTGAAACAATTTAGTATAATCGATTTAGTAATCAATAAGAAGTTGTACATTCTGTATGCCCCGCGCCAGAGAACAGTGTCGAACTGTCAATACTGTTGTTTCACAGTTACTGTAAGCGCCGCTTCTCGTTGGGCTTGATTCCCTTCCTGTGGCTCTACCACTGGAAAAGTCCGCTTTCGATAAAGTCATCATGAAAGTTGAAATAGACTAGAAATGGAAATCCACCATCTATCAGGAGGAACATACAACACTAAGAACCAGACGCACAACAGTACGTACAAACACTAACAGACATGACAAAATCCACTGTAAAGGCACAACGAAACGGATGCTCAGCAACCTGCACAATACTAAAAACAGACATGGAACAGACCCTACACTGTACAATCACTTAGAACAAGAAGCAAAACAATCGATTCAAACACTAAGAAACAGACGCACAACAGTTCTCACAGACACTAAGAAACAGATGCCTTAAAATTTATACAACCACTTAGAGAGGGGCAAGCTGCAGTTTTAGTATCCCAGATTGGGGATCTCCCGTGGCCGGTTCGGATGAGTTCAAGCAGGGTTTGAGTGCGGTTCAGGTTGGGTTGAACTTGGCTGAATGACGAGAAGGTTCTTTTTTCAAAGAACACTCTGTCTGTCAAAAAGCCTTCATGGTATGAAAATGTTGAAGCCGCAGCAGCAGGCTTTTGTTTATCTTTGCACTGAAATTTATCAGAAATGCATGTATCTACCTTTGCATCTACACTTTCGTGTTTAAAATTTTAAGGTGCCACCACTGAGATTATTTGTGTTGTTGTTGTTGTTGTTTTTCCCGGATTTTGAATTTATTTTTACCAAATACTTGCTACCTAAAACTTAAAGCCTTAATTTAGAGAAGATGAATGTTTTTTTTTTTGACTGGAATTTTCCTGTTTTAATGATCCGCCATAACTAACTTTAAAATAGTAAAACGGCCAAATCAAGCACATGCTCTCTAGAAAGTTGGGAAGAATGCAGTGTACGTTAGTCTACTTGGCTGATTTAGTGTGCAGCACAGACATCTTGGGCATACAGACTCTCAAACTCAAGTAATTAGCATTGTTTCTGTACAAAGTTCAACCTGATACTAGTGAATCAATGTTTCCCCATATGTTGCCAGACTTACAGCTGTAACTGTATGCGTGTATGTTAGCAAAGAAATATTATCATAAAATGTTGAAGACTGATTTCTTTTTTTTTATACTTTAAGCATACTACATGACAAAGGCAAACTGAGGGAATGAGCATAGGACTTTTTAAAAATAATTAATATAAAAGACTTTGGTCCAAGCACCCATTTAATAATGCTCTCCCTACTGGCAGCTGGCTACACAGCTGTGCAACAAATGGCCTTATGGCACCAAGGTGCTTGTGTTTTGGACAATTTTCCCACACCAGTGTGTTGTTCATTGCAATTTTGAGTGGTGCCACACACACAAGTGCTGGAACCTTACTCAAGACTCAAGACTCAAGACACACACCGTTTGGAGTAGCTTTGCTTAGCTGAAAGTTGAAATTAAAATAATGTCCATTTCAACACCTCAAAAACACCTCATTATTGAACAATCCTTGGCATCAAAAGCAGTAGTTATTGTACCACAATCTAGTTGTTTCCATTTTGTACAAAGAAAGTCTCACCAGCACTGGGCAGAAGCATCATCTTGTTACTGACTCCTATGGTGGAGGATGGCATTAATGTCATAAGGTATTTTTTTCTCCATGGTGCAGCATTAACCCTTCATTTTGTTGGGTTTCGAAGACCTGATGCACATTTGTAAGCATTTGATGCAGCTTTCACCTAGTCGGCCCTGTACTCTCTTGGGTTCGACATTTGCAAATTTCCCTTTGGTCCTTGCTTTAAGGTTCATAAGGTGCTTGGCCATGCGATTTTGGACATGTCCCACACAATCCAGCTTTTCCACCTTACAATCACCATATGCATTCTCTAGTGAATGCCTCACTGTCCCTATTGCAGATCATCCATCTTTATCATCAATAAATTGTGAAGACGTTCAATAGGCCTGTTCCACAAAACTGTGGCCCCTTCAGCTTCCATTGCAGGTGAGCTTCCAGTGAAAATAATGCCACATTCATTAGAAGCAACATGTTTAATTCGCCATTCCTCAAACTGCTCATTATTTTCACTCCAAGTCTTCTTCAAGGGTACATTTGCAGCTTCTTTAGAACGAAAATAATAGTCCAAAACTTCCCCAGTGTCGGCTGCTATCACCAAGGCAACTCCAGTCAGCAAAGTGAAGACTGTTTTTTGCCCATGTTCTCTCAAATAAACGGCTTCATCTGCAACAGCATCAGTGGTTGGTCTCCATTTCCTTTTAAGATGTGACCACACTTTTTTCCCTGCCTGTCTCATTTCCTCTTTGGCTTCGGCCTCCAACTTGCCTCATGGATGGTGTCTCCTTGTTTGTAGAATTATTACCAGATAGTGATAAACAGGGCATGTTCATGATGCTGCAAAAGGATACTAGCCATTCATAACTTCTTCCTCTCTCCGAGGAAGAATAGACAGCAAGCCAGTTTACATCAAAAGATTACCCGACCTTGGTTATAGTAACACTGATGTCTTTAATGGTGTAGATTCAAAGCATGGTCTAGGGAAGTGCCATTGGCCCATTTCTTCCAAAATAATTTTCCTTGACGGTTAAACAACCTAGAATTTGATTAAAGTAAAGACTATCGTGTGCATTTGGGTAACTATTCAATTATAATTAAAGCACTGATCAGCAAATAAAGACATACAGTTATTGAAACAGTTTTAATGTTGATTCATCATATCATGAGTCAGAAAAAAAATCAAGGAAACAATCTGTGAGAGCGACAGAATGTGATTATAGGGATATTGGGGAACATTCTCAAGGATCTTTGAAGATCCTGCCAAGATTTCTGAGGACCCTTGTTAAGATCTTTATCAGGATCCTCAAAGATCTTTGAAGACCCTTAAAAGATTTTGCCCGGGGTTACCTTTAATAGTAATTCCTAGCTCGATGGTAACCCCAGCTGCCTAATATTTCAGATCTGTTTCAAGATATATCTAATGTTCATTCTTACAATACACATTCTTCTACTTCTAATAACTTCTCTACCAAACCCTCTAGGCTATCCATTCAAGCAAATTCCTTTTCTCGAATAGGAGCAAAAGTGTGGAATGAAATACCAAAAGCATTAAGAAATCTTTCCAAAAATGCATTTGAAAGAAAACTGAAGCAAATTTTATCCAACATTTTAGGTTTACAAGACTGTTATATAGATTCATCTCAGATTATACAAAATGTAAAGTCCTGGTAATACTTCTCCTGATCCGTCCTCTTCCAACTAAGGTAAACAGTAGCTGTACCATTACTATTCTAAATTAAGTCAATGAAATGGTTTTTCTTGCTGTTATTTATACTGTATTTTTTCCCCTTCTATTTTATTACTTGATTTCTGATTTTGTATATTTTTGTAATTCGACTATTAAGGCATGGCCCACCTAGATTAGCCTTTGCTAGTTGCAGGGATGTCCTTTTTTGTAAAATATAATTTGAAAATAATAAAGTGTGTGAAAGTGTAAATTCGAAGTGAAAGTATGCTCTGCTAGGGACAAGTCCCTTCAGTTATAATTTGTTACCCCTTCCCCCCTTAATAGGATTAAAAATGATCATTGATGCACCTAGCATTGTTACGCCTCAGTTAGGGTGGGTGGACTGAGAGAGCCTTCCCCTGTGAAGGGATTTTGACATGAACCCATGGCCCTTGGCTAGTGGCGGAAATTTAACATTGCCATCAACATTCAGTAGTTGTCTAGGGGTGGTGAATTTGATATTCAGTATATGTGCCCTGGGGTGGGGAATTTGACCTCACTTCCATGAAAATGTCAATTTCCCTTGGGTGACCCCCCCCCCCAACCATCCTGGGGCTAAACATTGATAGGTGCTTTACAGGACAGTGGTTTGGAATTTAAAGAAAAGTTTGAATCAAAAGGTATTGATTGACAGCAATTTCTGTGTCTGTTCTGGGCCACGTTACTCGCAGTGGCAAAACAGTTAAGATGAAGTCTTAAACATCGGGCGAACAAAAATTTATAAGCACCATTCATATTTTTGTATCTTTCTCGCACAGATGTTTATCTATATCACTTTTGATGGCATTGCCAGTCTCGATCTGCTCAATTTCTTCACGAACTAAGTTGCAAGTACGTAAGGAATTTGTCACATGGTCTGGGGACTGCCATTTCTCGCTCTCGCTACCTATCCGGGATAGGTGTCCGACAGTTGGGGAATTACTTTAAGTTCTCCTTTTTTAACCTTAAAGTCGAAGAATGGTATTCTCTCCCTTCTGTTACCCACCAAAACAGAGCAAATTGGGCTGTAAAACCTTGGCATGGCATGGCATGGCTTTCATGTATGTCTGTAGCTTCTGATTTTTGGAAACAGAAAATGGCTTTTTCGTTTAAAAAACTTTGGGAAAAGGAGTTAGTTTTTTGATCGTAGAAGCACTTTAATTTTTTGATTAAGAATGCTCCCTCGAGGCGTAAAAAATTGCGTTGGAATTTTATTGAATGCAAATGATATGCTAATCTGCTTTGCCCACGTTGCTGAAATCGTAGGGAAGACAATATGGCGTTCCGTGAAGCTTATTTTAAGATTTAAGGTTTTTCCATGGAGTCCTTTCTTCACTGGTTCCTCGCTGGCGCTCGTCATGCTATCGAAGACCATCTGAGTGAAAACAGAACGCCAAAGGTTCTCCCAGCCGTTGCATGGACGACACTTTCTGGAGGAGTTTGTAGGAAAGAATTTCCGACGAAATCTCGCTGTATTACAGGTAGGTTTAATTACAAATAACCGTCCTTCAGTTTGTGATGTACTGAGTTTATGTATACATTTTCTACGAGACAGTAGGGAAGTCAGTTGCCATAAAAGCCCCCATCAAGTGTCAGAAAACAGTTCAGTGCTTGGTGCCACATAAACGTAAAACATAACTCATCAATTAGCTCCCCCACACGCAAATCAATGGGCAAATTCACAGGATTTTATGCTCTGCAAAGCTCATTGGAATGCCTCGGGTCACATACTCTGTTATCTTATTTTTATATCCGAAAATTAGATTAAGCTGTTTTCACCACGGGAAACTTTGAACCAGGAGGACATTCGTTCAAACGATTAAGCATTTGTTTAGTTCCAAGTTTGGCCTTCTTAAAACATGGAGAAAGATTGTATTATCTGGTAATTCCAAAATTCCGATTAATTAAATAACTGAAAAACGTTGCGATTGTTGTTCGGTTTGGTGACGTTCTTTTTGCTTGATTTCGTCGCAGGATGAAGAGCTGGACAAAAAAACTACAGGAGTCAAAATCAAGCATATAGGAAGACAATTATCGCAGGAGAAAGTAAAGGTACAAATTCTAATTTAGAGAAGGTACGTTTTTACTTGTGAGGAAAATGCGGGGGCTTCAGAGGAGAGGGCCTTTAAAGAAAATGGGTCCCTTGGGAAGGGTCAAGGACACGATTTCCGTATAACCCCATACATTTATTATGCATACAGTTCTTTGTTTATCTAAACAATAGCGGAAACAATAGCGCTCCTTTGAGACTTATTCGCTTTGAATTACTTTAAATTTTACCATGATAATAATTCTGCATGCATAATAAATGTATGGGGCTATACGGAAATCTTTCTGGGTCAAGCCTTTTAGTTTTAAAGTAGGAGGGAGGGTAAACGAATGACCGAGGATTGTAACTTAGATATGTCAGGAAAAACGGAAAGCCCGGCATTTCTTTTTAAAAAGAAAACTTGCCCCAGACCTCTCTGCCATGTCTTCCCCAACTGAAAACGTACTTTCTAATGTATCTTACCGTATTAACCTATGGTTAGGCCTTACTTCTACGTTGAAAGAAACGCGACAAGAATTTGCGCGCCTAGATAATGGGTGATCGTTAACTGTAGCTTTCAAGTGTTTCAAGCCTATCGCTTAAAAGGAGCAAAGTGTGCGCCTAAGGACGCGGCTTAGTGTGAGTCTTGGGACGCGGCTTAGACTCGGGTTGGTGAGGCCTGAACATCATAGGTTGAAACGGTAGTCTATTGTGGTACAATAGCTGGGTGCGGAAGGTGAAGTACAGAAAATATGCCGCACAAAGCAAAATACAAACACTAACAAACTCTAAGAAACAGACGCGGACAGTCCATACAAACCCTTACAAACATACGAAATAATCCATAAAAACATTAAGAAACAGACGCGCAACAGTGCGAACAAGCACGAACTAAAAAAAGCACGTAAAAGTGTGCACAAACACTGAAAGAAACAAATGCGCAACACTGCGGACAGACAGTAATAAACAGACGCGCAACAATCCACACAAACACTGATAAACATACGCGCAACAGTCGCAACAATCTCCAAGAAACAGACGCGGAATGTAACAGTGGCTGCAAATAGTGAGAAAGAGACAACATACAACATACACACATGCAACATACAAACAGTAAGAAACAGACGCGCAAGAGTCGATACAAACGCTAAACAAAAAAAATGAACAACATTGCAGACAAACACTAGACAAAAATGCACAACAGTGGATACAAACACGAAGAAACAGGCGCGCAACAGTCTATACAAATGCTAAAAACGCAAATGCGCAACAATTGATGCATACAAACACTAAGAAGCAAACGCGCAACAGTGCGCAGAAGTACTGAGAAAGAAACACGCAACAAAAATTCAAAAACAGACGCGCAAGAGTCCATACAAACACTAAACGAAAACAAGTGCACAACAACGAGTACAAACACTACGAAGTAGACTCGCAGCAGTTCCAACAAACACTACTAAACAGGCGCGCAACAGTCTACAGGAAACACCAAAAACACAAATGCGCAAAAGTGCATGCAAGCAGAAGAAACAGACGCACAACAGCACACACAAACACTGAGGAAGAGGTGCGCAAAAGTCCATACAAGCAACAAGAAACGAATGCGCAACTGTACCTGACATACAAACGCTAAGAAACGGAAAAATTGCGAAATAGTTTTCAGCACAGCAAGCAAATCGGAAGCAAAATGAGGTCTTGCCAATAAATATACGGCTGTGCAACCAGTTAGAGCGGAACAAGAGTCGCGCGTTTTGTGAATTTCCCAATCCCCCTCCGAAACCCGCCACACCCAGTAACGTTTCACATGGTCCGCCTTTACACGAAACCACCGAGTTCAAGCAAGAAGGAAGAGGATGATCAGAGCAGAAGCAAGTCAACGTAAATTAAGAAGGAACAGTTAAATATTACTGTATTAACCTATCGTGAGGCCGCACTTTGGTTAAGGCTCGGAATGCAGTATATACTTAGGTGCCAGCTTTAGCCGCGCAAAGCAAGTGCCTACTGCTTGCAAACGGTGGAACTTCGCTCGTACAGCCAACGACGGGCCATGAAATATCATGTATCAAGGGGGTGATATTATGAGTAGAGGATGTCAAATTATGACTTACAACGACTAATGGACAATTTGAGTTGTATAAAAGGAGGGGTCGGTATATGATAAACTATTATGATTGGTTATACAACAAGGGGATTGTAACATGTTAGGCCTTTCAAGGGAAGAGGTATTATTTTTGTGGGGTAGCATATGATCGATTTATCATTGTTAAGAACTGACACACCCTATCAAATTTCGGTCAAGTCAAGGCGGTGATAGCGTCAGCATAGGAGTGTTAACTTATGATTGGCATCAATTAGCCGATGATGACATTTTGGCCATATTGAGGGGTGTGAGAGCATTAGAGGGTTAGGTTTGCGTCAACTACCAGACCATGAAGTCTCGGCCATCTTAAGGGGGTGACAACATTAGAGGCATAGGTTCAAACTATTTTAATCAACTAGCAGACGATGAAGTTTCGGCCATATTAGGAGGGTGAGAGCATTAGAGGGTTATGTGTTCAAATTTTTTTATTGACATCAACTAGTAGACCATGAAGTTTTGGCCACATATTAAGGGGGTGATAGCATTAGAGGGTTATAGGTTTAAATTATGATCGGCATCAACTAGTGGACCATGAACTTTCTGTCATATTAAGAGGGTGAGAGCATTAGAGGGTTATGGGTTCAAAATTATGATTGGCATTAACTAGTGGACCATGACTTTCGGCCGTATCAAGAGGGTGAGAGCATTAGAGGGTTATAGGTTCAATTTATGATTGGCATCAACTGGAAGGCCATGACGTTTTGGCCATATATTAAGGGGGTGAAGCATTGTAGAGGGTTAGTTTCAAAGTATGATTGGCATCAACAAGTAGACCATGAATTTTCGGCCACATGTTAAGTGGGTGATAGCATTAGTTGGTTATAGGTTCAAATTATGATTGGCATCAACTAGTACACCATGACGTTTCTCCCATAATAAGAAAGTGAGAGCATTAGAGGGTTATAGGTTCAAATTATGATGGGCGTCAACTTGAAGACCATGGAGTTTCGGCCATATTACGGGTGTGAGAGCATTAGGGGGTTAGGTTCAAATTATTATTTGCATCACTTGGAAGACCATGAAGTTTCGCCGTATTAAGAGGGTGAATTAGCATTAATTATGATTAACCATAACTGGGAGGCCAGGGAAATTTGGTAGTATGGGTTGCAATCAAATTGCAAATGGCAAATAAAGTGAAGACTTAAAGAAACGGTCTTGCAAACGGGGTAATTTTAAAAGGAAAACAGGAAATTCGGACTCCACAAGTCGTTTTTGGTCAATCACCTCAGCGAAGTGAAGAAATTGTTAAGGCGGGCGTTTATTAAATGAGAACAAAACCAAACTTTAATGGGGTGCATATGGTCGAAACAAAGACTGGCGGAGTTGGTTGGTTGGTTGGTTACTGGCTGGCTGGCTGTTTGACAAAGTTCCACTGTAGTTTTCTATTTTCTTCTCTTTTCTTTTTTTTAAAATTATTATGAAGGCGCAGGATAAGCATGCGCTTTAGGTTGCGGTTCATACGAGAGTGAGGCCTTTACATCACAGGCTAATACGGTATATTTATAGGGACGGACCATTAGAAGAAATTATGAGCTGAGGAGGGGGAGTAGGGGGGGAACGGAATAGTGGGGTGCTAAGAGGACATTGTGCTAAAAATCTCATGCACAACAAGCCGCACAGAACAAACATAAGATTCTCTAGCTTGGCAACAGAACTTACTGCACAACAAATTTTAGCCAAAGAAGAATTGTGCCACACCCCTCCTCCCAATTAATTTTTTAATGGTCCGTCTCTTACTGTCTCCAACACCACCCCCCCCCCCC
>BLFK01000141.1:15711-34552 GCA_014634185.1 Astreopora myriophthalma | reverse complement strand
TAACAAAAGTTTCAACTCGCGCTTGTTGGATATGAGATGATAAGAAACTTGATAATAAGATAATAACATAATATTTTCTATAGATAATAAGTTGACAATAAGATAATATTATTTCTACGTGCGTTAGCTATTTACCCTCTCATATCCAAGACGCACTCTTGGAATCATTGTTAAGTAGCGTGTGAAGTTAATCTAGGATCAAACCATTATCTCTCATTGCATATTAATAGAGACTCATAAATGTGAATGCTACTCTTTCATTTACTGACAGGTTGTACAGATCTTTATGTTGGAGTCAGAAAAAGATAAATTCGAACTTTGTGAGAAACTATTTTAAAGAATGCTATTTATTTTGTCGACATTTAGTTTTTTTTTACGCTGCAAACATACCTATATGAAGATGCAACATTTGCTTAGTATTGCTTTACCAGTGCAATTTACTAAAAACAACCAATGGAGGACACTACTTGAACTAGCACCTTCTTAGGTGACCTAAGACAGTCTTGCGTAAACAGACGGAGCTATCACAGGGTACCTCAAGTGAAATGACCTAGACTAGCTTGATCGAGCTAGGATAAATATCACTCACCAAGTCTTTTTAGGGGGCCAACTGGTTTAAAGAACTTACCTTTTCCTTGTAGATGGTACCACTTGTAACCACTCTCACACCTAAAGCAACAGTCCACGCATGAACACTCACTGGATGACGGTGGGGACTCGTCTATAACCATGACAGCTGGAGTGGGTTGAACTACAGGCCTGGTGACGGGAGCCTGCGCTCTAAAAGTCATACATAGAATGCTAAATATTAAAATTTACCCACCGTATTAGTAGCTATAGCAATGACGACGGCGACGAGACCAGGAAAATAATGAACTCATACTTCACCTTTCCTAGTGAACGCAGAGCAAGCCTGGAATTAGATTATTAAAACCTGATATTTAGAATTAAGCACTAAGCAACTGCTGAACAACATCACTGAGGACTCACCTTGGCTCCTCAGATGGAGGGGCACTGAAAAGAAATTTAAAGAAGAAAATCTTATTATCAGCAATAACGCAATCCTTAACTGAGAATACATTCCTCCAAAATACATGTACATCGATTTATACGATCATTAAAGCTATCATTGCAGCTAGTGTTAAAGTCTTTCTGTCTTACTGAGTGAGGCGTGCGGTGAATTGGTTAGGGATTCGATAAAAACGTCACGAGGCAAACTCATGTATTCCACAAGAAGCGAAATTAGCCAAATTTACGTGAAAGGGTTAAAATTATCAAAAGCAAAAGAAGTACGACAACAACCATTTTATTTTGCTAAACATAAATATTACAGTTCAGCGTAAAACAAAACTTTTAAAAATAAGCGAAAAAAAAAAACAAGCAAAAATAAGCACAAAAAAAAAACTACTCAGAATAGTAACACCTACACGAGCTGAGCAGTTTGAACAATTTCATATGCTTTAAATGGGTTGTAGCAAAGAAATAGATAAAGGATACAAACGATTATTAAGAATTTACAAAATGCGATCAATGAAACGCATAATCTTATATCCCTCGGTTACAAAACAATCATGTAGTTTATGTAATAATTTATATATATAAATCTTTTCTTCCTTCGTCAAGCATGTGACGAAAGAACAAAGAAAACCAAGAAAACAGAGGCACATACAACATTAATTGCTATGTTTTTTAATCAAGGGTATGTCCAATGCACACTTTTACCTAAAGTCCTCCACAGATCTAGCCTTGGTGATCTGATATGCAACAACATTACTAAAAGAGTGTAACAAGAACAGTGTTAAAATGTACTCAAGCAAGGACATAATTATGATAAAGCTTTTAGCCAAAGCTAAATAGAATTAATGAAATGATATTGACTGCTGAAAGACTGGAAGCTGATAAATTGCACATGAACAAGTTCTCGTTTGGTAATTTAAAACGATCAGCAGGTCTTCATTATCAAGCTTTTTACAAGAGTTTTATTTGCTTTTGTAAACTAATACCACATTCACACTAACGTGTTAAATATGTTTAAAAGTGGTTCAACTAAAAAAATTAGTTGCTCATATGTATTGTTTTAATAGCTGGTGTTCTTCCCGCTACAGCGCGCCCATTCATTGGCTAGTTCATGGTCACATGACTTCTAACAATGAAAACTGTTTACCGCCAAAACAATGAGAAAACTATGACGTCAAACGGGAAACAAGGCACTGTTAACCGCGAAATGTTGACCGCTATTGCATGTCATTTTTTTTTTTTTTAGTGAATGAATGATTAAAAACTGATTATTTGTTTGGTTTGACCCATTTGTTTTGCTATATAACACTGAAAACACTTCGCCTCAGGAAACATTGAAATTCGAGGGAAACAAAATTCGCTGTTCCCCTCGGGACCGGTCACTAAGTGTACTGTATACCATCTCCACAACCTTACAAGGGAAAAACCTGTTTGATTGAAATATGCTATCAAGCTGGTTTGAAATTTGTCTAAAAATAAAAAATACTTTCAAAGCGTAATCGGCAAATTGGAAAAACTTAAACCTGATTTACTTAAAGTACCTAAGTTGATGTTAATGGGGCATAAAGATCAGCTAAAATATACTCGAGCAGTCTCAGTCTGCAGTCGAGCGACACCAAACCAAACACAAAATCGGTCGTGGTAAGCTAGGAACCATTGCTTTATCTCGAATTTAACAAACCCCCAAAAAGAAATGTTTATGAGATTATTTTATTTAAAAATCCAACTTTTCTCAGTCTCAAAATAACTGTTGACACACTGATTGATGTTAGGAATGAAGCATCAAAACATCACTTCTTAAAATCTGTTAAAATAAACACAGCCTTGCTTTCCTTTGCGAATGTTCCAGTCCGTTTCAATATAGCTCACTACAGCTCACGCAAACTGTATCGCAGCTAGAAGGTTCTCCGACACTATTTCAAACTGATTTGGGAATCACCAACCACAGAGGACACAAATTTCCACCGTCACTAAGTTCGCTCCTTTCGTTCAAAACTCGAATCGAATGGCCTCCAGGTTGACCGCAACCGCAAGTTTTCCGAGCGTATTTTTTCAAATCCTGCAATATTTAAGGCAAACTCCAAGCTTTTCGGCTCACAGGGCCGCTGCTCTGATGGCGAAAACTGACTTGACTTTTCCAGTATTTTCTTTATGATTTGTGACATCAGTGACACACTCGACTATCGCCTCCTGCGCCACTTTTTTGTTCTTACCACATTTTGACTTTATCTGTGATCTATTACTGAAAAGACGCACGGCAACATGGAATCTATTTGTTAATTTCTTAACTTCCGAACAATAATCCTTACTGATTAACTGCCAAGCAATGATTTCTTTTCGTTCTGATACTTTGGTAGAGTTTCTGGTAATATTCTACCCTGTGAGCAGAGTCTCCTTCTAGATCGAAGGAGACTCTGCTCGCAGGGTAGTAATATTCAAGAACAGCTAATTTCCTTCTCCTTGCCATCTGTGTGTTTCACAATATAAAGACCAGAACTGGAGAAATCGCTGCCGGAGGTATTTTATTGATATACCACCAGATTTTCAAAACTAAATTTTAGTAAAACCCTTGGGGGTTAATAGGAGGATTCTAGAAGATTTCGTCAAAACATTCCTGACATTCTTTTCCTAACAAATACAAAAAGGTTGATGTCTTGCTGGTCTGGTAGAGAAACAAATCCCACGTACTTGATTTACGAAAAGACTACCTCATCATTATCATGATATCGCAAGTTTGCAGAAGTCCAGTTTCCTAAGAAGGCGTGCATCAGTGACTTACTATGTTACGGTTCATTGGGTACACAAGTCATGAAACTACTGTAAACCGTTCGCTCGAGTTCGCTGTTTAAGACATAAACGCAATCTCTTGATCGCAATACTATACTGTTATCAGGGTTACTTCTGAACAACGTGGTAAATATTAGTAAGTGTAACAAGTGAAACGACCATACAATGAAACATTTTCAACAGGAAATATAAACAATGATTTGAATTGATTCTCAAGTAGTTAAAAGAGACAAATTCAAAACCAGTGAAATAGATTTCCATACTTGAGGCAAACCGTAGGATTGAGTTCAGTTTTGGTTTTGGAACACTTTAAACGAATCTTGCACCAACTTTAGCCTTGTGTTCAACTACCCTGCATTATCATCTTTGTCCTTACCCTGCAAGATCTTCGATCTTCTAAGAAGAAGAGGAAGACGACTTTTCTTGGAAAGAGACACCGCCCGCAGGATTTCAATTCAATATGACTTCTTTTCAACCATTTTATCTATTCAGTGTCTACAAGGGCGCAAATGTTACGGCGCTGTCAAGAACTTCCGCATTGCAAATATGTGAAAGAGCCCCATGTATTAGGTGATAGTTACCCGTCTTGTATGGCTATCATTCCCTTCTTCATCACTTCAGCTCCTCCAAACCTGGCACGCTCTTCTTCAAAGAATATTATGGCTTCCGGTTGGTTGTTGTTCATTTTCACTTTATCGCTAGTTCAGATAGCTCTGCTCAGTGTTTATCAACTCATGGACCGGAGAACAACTGCGTGTATCAGCCTAAGAACTAGTATAGTAATGCACGCTCATAGGGGCAGTACCCAATCAGGAGCCGAGAAAGACAAATAGGCTATTACCTATTTATTACCTACCTTATTATAGGAAATTAACAATGCACTTTATCAACGCGATTTTACCAAATTCGCGTTAATTTAATGTATCTTAATTAATTTCGATGTAAATTTAATGCACGCTATTTTACAACATTGTTATTTTAAAGCACCTTTATTTCATAACAACACCTTATTAGTTCATGGCTCCTCTATTGGCTCTTCAGAGTCACTATCTGACAGGACGTCTTCGTTTAAAATTGAGTTCAAAATGTCTTTTGATTGATCTTGATACTCCTCTGTCTCCCCGAGAGAATACCTCACTTCTTCTGCTTTCCTCTTTAAAATTTCCAATGCCCGTTCGTCCTCCCAATGTACGGTTACTTCTACTGGTATTTCTAAGCCGCCTTGAACCAGTGGAGACCGTTTGTATTTTATGGATTTCACCTGCCCCATTACGTTAGCTCCTCTCTTCAATGAAAACCAGACATACCGGCTCAGTTCTATGGGGATATGCCCAACGGTGGCGGGAAATAACGTTCCTGGCAGAATTGTTTGTCCAACAACTGCAAATCGGTCGTGTTTATTAACGGAAGCCAAAACACAGTTTGGCATTCAGAAATGTTAAGTGCGAGTTTGCAGAATTATGAAAATCGCAGTAAATAAAGCAAGATGCTTATCGAAAAATTCGCGTTAATTTAATGAATGTAAACCTAACGTTTGAAAAAAATCGAGTTAATTTAGTGTAACGTTAATTTTTTTCGCGTTGTCAACGTGCATTGTTAATTTCCTATAATAAGGTATTCATTTATGTAACAAGGCGAGCAGTATTTAGAATAAGCATAGGGACATCAAAGCACACGGCAATTTGATTAAGCGCTAAACACTAAGCACACGATCCAGTTTGTAACACTAGGATTTGTTTGAGAATATAAAATGAGTTTTCCTGACGCATGACACCCTTGCCAGACGAGGATGAATTTTCATGAGTCACAGTTGGATGCATCTCATTAAAATCCCGCTGTAAGTACTTTAATTCATTCTGGTTTTTCTTCATTCTGATTGGTTCCCGATGACCTCATCGCCACGTGATGCCTTGCACCACCCTATCTATTTATTTATTTATTTATTTATTTAATCACTTTCACCACCAAAAATAATCGCGTAAGATATGTAAAATAGATAAATATACAAGCTAAAAACAAGGAAACAGGCTGTGGTGGGGGTTGCACAACAGAGCGAGGCTCCAAATTAAGTGCGCGCAAAATAATAATAACAAAATAATGCAAAGAAAAGAAAAGATAAGCTAAAGATAATCCACATGATAAAAGCCTATTCATAGAAGTTATATATGTATCTATATATTTTTCTGTATAAAATGTATGTATATTAAGAATAACGATAAAACTATAATCTATATGGAATTCTAGGTGAATAAAATTGATATTTGATAAAACACTAGCTACTTCACGCATTTAAAAAGACATACTCGCTGTCTGCATAGTCGACTGCCAATTAGATGATAAAGGGCACAGCAATAGTAGCAACAAGACTTAAGAGTTAAGAATGTTACGATGTGAGGAGCATTTAGTGCAGACAGATTTCCAAGTATTGAAATTGTTAATATCATAGGTATTAGTAAGGGCAGTAAAGTAGTGCTTGTGCAAGAAAGATTTAAACTTATTAATAGAAATAGCTGAACGAGCGGAAGAAGACAGGTTATTCCAGATTTTAGCCACACGATTAAAGAAACTAGCTTGAAAGAGCTTAGTGCGACATTTAGGGATTAGTGTGTCTAGGTCAGAACTGTGACGAGTGAGTCTAGTGTTTTTAAAGTTAACGAACTTGTCCATGTTGACATTGAGACTACCAGTACAGCACTTATAATAAAATAATAAGTCCTTATATTCGTGCCAATAAGAAAGTGGTAAGAGCTTAGACTTGACAAGACGGTCGTGGTAGGAGATTTCGTCATCCCAATGAACATGTAACATGCACTTCTTTGCAGGCTTTCTACTTTTATTATATAATTGCTTGTGGAGACCACACCTCACTAGTATAGCCAACTAGTGGTCTAACAAAGGATAGATATAGTAGCCTGCGAGTTTGCATATCGAAGGACTTAAGGCTGTGGCGACGGAGGAAGCCAAGCATTTTATACCCTTTTGCAACTACACAGTCAATGTGACTGCTCCATTTTAAATCGCTAGTGACTAAGATTCCTAAATCTTTTTCCTGCTTGACATGCTTTAGCGGATTGTTATCAAGTTTATATGTGTGGACAATAGGATCTCGCACTTGGTACTGTTAAACCTCAGCCGCCAATTCTTGCTCCAACAGCTGACATTATCTAGGTCATCCTGAAGTGAGTAGCAATCGCTGATTGAATTAATGACCTTACCACACTTGGAGTCATCGGCGAAGAGGGCGACTTGGCAGTCCACCACCGAGGGAAGGTCGTTTACGTATACCAAGAACAGCAATGGACCAAGTATACTACCCTGAGGCACCCCAGAGACTACTGGGAGACTGGACGATGTATAGCCATGGACGACCGTACGCTGGTATCTGCCTAGTAGGTAACTTCTAAGCCAATGTAGGAGTGGGCCACCAATACCGTAGCGGGAGAGTTTGAGGACTAGTCTCTGGTGACAAACGCTATCAAAGGCCTTCGCCAGGTCCAGGAATACAATATCTGATTGCAGGCCTTTATCTAGCGCTTGGCCTATTTCATGATAGAACGTTAATAGCTGTGTTACGGTTGAACGACCTTGTTGAGCGGGATCAAAGAAGGCGCAGAGGTGATCTTTCAATTTCACATAAACACAGCGTTCGAGGACCTTAGAAATCACGCAAAGAAGCGATACAGGACGGCAGTTTGTGACTTCTTCTTTCTTCCCCTTCTTGTGAACTGGAACAACCAAGGCATATTTCCATTCAGTAGGTACCTTACCCGACACAAGAGACAGGTTGAAAAGCCTGCAGACAGAAGGTGCTAGTTCCCTCGCGCATTCCTTTAAGACAAGAGTTGGTATGCTGTCTGGACCAGGAGCCTTGCTTGGATCAAGGCCAGCTAATAGACGCGAGACATCCGCTTCAAAAATCTAAGCTGCAGTCGGACCCAAGTCTCTCAGTCTTCATCATGGCCGGTTGCCGGATGGACCTCTGTGCGTTGGGGCAGGACACTGTAAGTATCGATTTGCATTTATTGCATTTGCATGAAAAAATATGTAAAAATATCAAAGAAGCACCAACTCACACACACAAGTAAATGCAAAGTAATGTTGCGTAAGTCAGGCACCGTCAACGCACACACTAATGATTCACCTTTATTGTGAAAAGATGTTTATGGGCGTCCCTCCACTAAGGGAGCGGACACAGGCCCCTCTTGTAAAGAGTTGGGACTTTTTGAAAATACAATTGTTTCACATTTGATTTACATGTGTATAGATTGATTCTCAATTGGCATATCGGACGAGTCGGAGGGAAAAAGGGTAAGACCGGTCTCAGGCCTTCGCTTTTGGTGGGAAATTTCCCGCCCACAACAGGTTCCTGTGTTCATCCTCCTTCTCATGGGAACCTGGAGCCTGGTTTCCAGGTTTCGCGGATTCACTGTTGCTCAGTGTGTCTGGGCCGATGCCGCTCCTCGTCCAAAGATTCATTTCCCTGAGTAGCTGGTTCAATGTCATCGGTAGGGTGACAGTCCTGCACCCGCAGCAGCTCCAGCTCCACACGGCAGGCAATAATAACCTACACTTTTGTTTGCTTCCCACCCCAATGAATCTTTGTTCTCTGCAGCAATAAAACATTCACCTCTGACACAAACACTTTATCCACAAGTTATGCACGAATACTTTGTATTCCTTTTCCAAATTGTGCAGGCGGAACGTCTTGGACGAATTTAATTCATCAGACGAATGTAATTCGATTTATACGTTATGCAATCGTCGAATTTAATTACTAGCAGGTACTTGAATTGAATTCGTCCGAATGACATTCGACGATTGTGCGAGGTAGAAACGGCCTTAGTTTTAGAGGAAAATCCGCGATCCAGTCAGACTCAAATTACATTCAGACTGTAAAACAAACTTAAACAGTGGGAAATTATTACTTGGTCTCCGAAGGAAACGCCCAAGTTGAAATTTTGGCTTGTTTTTCTTCGTTCAGTCGCAAATTGCAGTCAAGTCGTCAACACGCATGCGCTAAGTTATGGGCATGCATACAATGACACATACAAGCGCATAACAAATACAATACATATAAAAGATGCACACACCATCTGCGGTGGACTTACACTAAAAGACGTTGATCGTTTTCGGAAGAATCTGTCGCCGTCATTCGGGGGCAGCAGTAGCAGCAGCCGTAGCAGCACCACCCGAGACAAGGTCGTCCCCCAGGTCGACGACATGAAGGAGACGGAGGAGACAGAGGCGATGGGGATGGAAGCAGCGGCGATGACGATGACGATCGCCCGGGACGCCGTTTGAACCTGGAAGAATTGCATCGGCAATTGGATCTGTTGGCCAAAGAACAACGGCAACGGGCGCGAGGACAAACCATTGCTGGCGTGACGTACACCAATACCACCACCACCCGTCTATAAGGACGGCGGACCACCGGTGGTACTTCGCACGTCATTGCGCTTGTCGACGCCACAGTCAAATGGCCAAGACACCTGTGTCATTGTTGACGTCGACGCCAGCTAATCTGAAAGGGTGGACGCCGGACGCCTTGCAATGGTTGGATTCATTGTTCGCCTTCTACAAGCAAAGGTGGTGTCATCACTGCACGTTCACCCGGGTGCGACGGGTGCATGCAGTGTGGAACAGGTTGGCCCTGCTGATCGTGGCGGCAGGGTTGATCGTGGGCCATATGTAGGACGACAGTCTGTTGGTGGCCTGCGACAGTCTGTTGGTGGCCTGGCGGCCTTGGGCACGGTGGTTCTTCCGAGACGACAACAACGGTGAAGACGACACCTTGTGCAATGCAGCCATGGATGCCTTGGAGTAGTGCGGCAGGGGTGCGAACCAGCCCTTCGAGTTCGACCTCATACCCGTGGAAGACCGTCGGGCCCGCCGTTTTAGCCTGCATTGCCGGATGTTTCAAGCCCGGCTCCGACAACCGGCAGCACTTGCGCTCGGGAACGATGTGAGCGAAGCCATTGAGGGGGCCTTGACCCGGGCCATCGACCGTCAACTGGCCACCGAAGATCTCCGCGACGAGGATTATCTGCTCGTTAGCATGCAGGGCAACGCGCACATCCACACGTTTCACTCGTCTCGGTTGATGGTGGATGACTGGCGACCGGGCGACGAGTGCGCGTGGGCGCTCATGCATGAGATGGGATGGCGTCTCAATTCCATTGACACTTTTGGGACCAACGACACCTTTCAATTGCAGGTCGTGCTCGTCCGGAATCCTCGACGTGGAGGCAAGAGAAAGGGGTTGAATTGGGGTAGACTTGAAGCTGTTCCAGATCGCCCTCGCCGAGTACCAGATCAAGGTCGTCGACGCGCCGTGCAGGTGTGCCCTCGTCCTTGCAGGACTGGCACGCACGGGGTGCCCCATCCTTCGTCTGGTCGCGATCGGCGCGCACTACCACGGCTGTACCAGCTGCGTGGCCTTCTTCTACAAGGCCTATTACTGTGACGTGTGCGACAAAGCCTACGACCACGACCACGCCAATCACCTGTGCCAGGGCAAGAAATGTCACGCTTGCCACCAGGAGAACTGTGTCGAGTACTGGACAGCAGGCCAGACCAGTGTATCGTCCACCGTCACGTGCCGCAAATGCCACCGTCGTTTCTATTGTCTGACGTGCGCGGTTCCAGACCCGGAGTGGATGCCCGGCTCGTCGTGAGGAAGGCAACCACGTCTGCGATGCCTTGGCACGCAGGGTGTCAAGTGTGTCCTATAATCCTATAAAATCCTATAAAATCTTATATTTTTGGCAGTGTCCTATAAAACCCTATAATTTAGCCAAATGGCCTATAAAATCCTATATTGTGAGCACCAGCACTTAAAGGTGAAGAAAGAAATAATTTGAAGAAGTATTAGTTCTTGTTTAAACTAATAAAATTGACAAAAATTAACATTTTGGTACGAGAAAATAAATAGAAGTCATCCTTGGACAAGGGGACCTGGGAATGAGTTGTTTACATCCGCCATATTGAGCAAGTCATATCGTGGTCAGGTACGTTTCAAAAGCCATTTCCATCTTTCCTGAATTCCAGTTTTTGTTGTCAAAGAATTCATTAACCTGTCGAGAGCTATTGTATCTCTTCATTCTGTTCTTTTTTGTACAAATATTGTGTATGTCTCTACATATTTTTGTGAAAGATGAAGATTCTTCTGACATTTCTGAGAGGCTCAAGTTGTTGTGATTGTCCCTTGAATTCAACCTTTTAAAACATCTAGTAAAAACCCTGGCGCTAACAAATATGTCTTATAAAGTGCGAAATAAGGTCACTAGCATTTTCGGAAAGCAAATCAGAAGGTAAGATTCGGTTCCCTAAAATTTTCTGGGAGTAAAACTAAATAATCAGAACAGATCAGTCTGTGTCAGCTAACACAAATTTGCTTTCCAAAGGCCATAAAACGAAACACGGGGAACAACAATTTAAGCCCTGTAGTTAAATGCTCTTGATGGGTGCCCCTGGTTATTGGTCTTTTTAGTCTTAATCAATCATAAATTTGTTGGCTTTACTTTGGAGAAAGATTAAACTAGAGACATGCTACAACGTTACACTAAATTCAATGACCGATTGGTTCCAACCTTTGTATTAACCTTCCGGTTGGAGAAAGTTGACTCAAGTGGGCACAAGCTTAAGCTGTGGTGCCGTAAGGGTGACAGCGATACTACGGCTTTCTGTTTTGTGTGCTTCACGTCAATTCGGTGTGGAAACTCTGGACTGGCTCAGTTATTACAGCATGCACAAAAATTTTTGTTATTATTGCAAAATACCACATCTTCCTTTCGTGGTTAAATAAAGCCTCTCCCAGCTTTGAAATTTTCAACTTGTTACTCAATGAAAAAAGCCTTTGTGAACGTCCAATTGCTTTTAAAAATAATACACTAACGAATTTCAGAGCAAAATGGACAACACTATGTGCATGAGCTGCCCAAAATACTCTTTGCCCCGGAGGATGTGCCACTTATGTTTTGTTTACTTCGTCTTTTATTTTCATTTACGTTTTGCTAGTTTTAATTTTCTTTTCTTTTTTTATATATATTTGTTCGTTAAAATAAACATCCAATGTATTGAAAGGTAAAAAAAATGCTAGGTATTCAACAGTGTAAAAAGTGTGAAGCGAAAACAATGTATAGTATCTTATAAGTATTGTAAGTAATGTAAGGTAGCTGTGTCATATTTCTAAGTTGTGTACGTAGATGTATTGTGATGTTAGTTGTGTAAGTAATCAAAATAGATAAATAAATAAATAAAAAATGCACAAAAATGTCAAACCCACATCAAACTTGCCAAGACAGCTTGTAGAGACAGTCAGCCGAGGATAACATTCTGAAGCGCCCAATGTTCACTGACCAGTCAAAGAGTCCGTGCAGTTGGTTCATCAGTGAAATCATGCAGTATTAGCCTTTCAAACATGAAGGATGACACCACCAAGGCTGAAGTTATTTAGGCAGCAAATACAGCAAAATCTAACTATAGTTTCAGGTCAAGTGATGGGATAGGTGATACTTTCCGCGCTATGTTTAGTAATCCTGAGACACTTTTTCACATTTTCCATGAGTAGATCGAAACTGTAATACTGATGGCATATGGACTGGGGCTTGCCTTTAAAGAACAACTCATTTATGATGTTGAGTGCTCCAAAACTCCATTCAGCCTGCAGTATGTTGAGACAACCCAGAGTCAGGTGAAGAAACAAATGGAACTGCACATCTGCTATTGGTCGCCCGTGCATGATGAGGTCTGGGTTAGATATTATTCATCACAATTTTTTGGCCATGCTGATGGCTAACTATTGCAAATTAATGCTGTCATGTCAACTTTCAGAAATGATGATATCCCTTTGAAGCAGTTGCTGACTCTAGGAAGCGATGGTCCAAATGTGAACAAAACCATATGGAGACTACTGGAACAGAAGGTGAAGGCAAAATGCCCTGAGTTCAATGGATTTGTAGACATTGGAACATGCAATATCCACATAATCCATAACAGCTTTGGAAAGGGCATAGAGAAGTATGGAAAGGATTGTGAGCAGCTTGCCATTGACTTACACAGCATTTTCAAGTACTCTGCTGCTCGCCACGAGGACCTTAGAGAACTTCAGCTTAAATTAGATCTTGAACAAAGAATCTTCTTGGAGCACACAAGCCTGAGGTGGTTATCCATTGGACCATCTGTGAGACGAATCTTGGAACAATGGAAAGCAATTGAAGAATTTATTCGTTATTTGGAAGGGGATCCGAAGAGAACTCCCCACAGTGTTGCATTTAAACGAATACAGGCAGCTATTGAGAAACCAGATATGCTTGTGCAACTTCACTTTGTTGCTTCAACAGTTCCTCTTTTTGAGGCATTTATGGTGAACTTCCAACATGATAAGCCACAGATTCATGTTCTTTATGAGCAGATGGCCAGCCTGCTAAAAACATTTCTCTTACGTTTCGTGAAGGGGGAAGTTATGGCATCTGCTATGGCACCGGGACTTGCAAAACTAGATGTTTCAAGACACAATCAGGTGTATGATGGAGAACTGGTTATTGGGGAACCAACACGTCAGGGAGTGAAGAAGTTAAAGAGGGATCAGCAAAAGGCTGCCTTGCAAGGAATGCGATCATTCTTCACAACAGTATCAAATTTTCTGCAAACCCGACTTCCGCTTTCAAACAAACTATTGAGATTCCTTTCATGCTTGAATCCTGAGAACAGAACCACAAATACTATGACAGCTATTGAGTATGTTGCCAAGCAGCTTCACATTCCTGAAACAGACATCACATGCGTATCAGACGAGTGGAGGATGTACTTACACGACACAGAGTGGATCATTACTGGAGAGACGTGCTTAAGCTCAAGACATCGAATGGAAACACGAAGCATCCACATCTGACAAATGTTGTAAAAGCTGCTTTAGTGCTTCCACATGGAAATGCAGATGTAGAGAGAGGCGTCTCTGAGAATAATAGAGTAGTGACTGCTGAAAGGAACAAACTAGGTGAAGATACAATCAATGGATTGAGAGCAACGAAAGACATGGTAAAGTTTTCAGATCCTCAACATCAAAAGCCAGAGAGTATCCCAATTAACAGTAAAATCCTTTCTGCTGCCAGATCTGCATATTCTGTCCACCAAAGAAAACATGAGGAGGATAAAGGAGAAGAAGAACGAGAGAGAGAGGCAAAAGAAGCAGACAGAGCTGAAGCTGCTAGAAAACAGCAGGAACTCGATGCAATGAGAGCAAAGAAAAAGCAGCAGGAGTTCGAGGCCGAGGCCGGGTTCAACCAGTTCCTCAATGCATCACCATCGCCTCCTCCTGCATGCGGTACTTCCAGAAAAAGTGCCTGCCCCCCGACACCATTGCCGTCGAACCCCCACTGGGGTGGCACAGCAACCGACAGAGCATACAGGCCTTGCAGTGGCTCCACTGGTGCAAACAGGAAGTATGGCGTGAGACCCTGGGGCGAACTTGTTGCAATTGGCGGATCCCGACTACAAGATCCCCGGCCTGCCCGTCGCCGACCGGATCGCCCATGCCGGCAGCCATGGCGAACAATGGCTTCAGCCTACGAGTACCATGGGTGTTACTTTCATGGCTGCCCGCGGTGCCACAAAGGCCAGATGCACAAGAAGAGCCGAGCCCATCCCGATCACACCCTGCGTGAACTCTACGAGGCCACCGTCACCAAGGAGACGGCCCTTTGAAATGGAGGGGTCTGTCTGGTGACCATGTGGGGGTGCAGTTGGAAACACCTCAAGGCCAGGACATCCAGACCTGTCTGGCCCAGCATCCCATCGTGCTGCCGCTGGACCCTGGGGATGCGTTCTTTGGAGGCCGCACCAACACCGTTGTGCTTTACGCCACCGTCAACCCTGAGAAAGGCAAACAGATCTGGTACGTAGACGTCACCTCCCTGTACCCATGGGTCAACAAGTACTGCGAGTACCCCGTCAGGCACCCAGAGATCATTACCCACGTGGAAGGCACCGACCTGTTCCCGTACTTTGGGCTGGCCAAAATGGACCTGATCCCACCACTGTTGTTGCACCATCCCGTGTTGCCACTACGGAGGCCAGGCCTAACCGCACCTGCTGGATCGGATGTGGCGTTGCCCACACACCTGACCGGTACCTGGTGTACCCTGGAGCTGGCCAAAGCCGTGGAACACGAGATCGTCAAGATCCACGAGGTGAGATCCACCCCTTCCTCACACGTTTCTACCCGACCTCCTCTCAACGTTCTTCTTCTTTTCTTGTCTCCCTAGGTCTGGCATTTTCCGTGCCATCAGTCGGATCTCTTTGCCGGGGACGTCAATACCTGGCTCAAGATCAAGACCGAAGCCAGCGGATGGCCCCCGGGTCCGGCTCACGACCCTCAGCATCCCGAGTGCCAAGCCACCCTCGACCGGCACATTTTGCGCGTGAAAGCGTGCGACTGGATCCCGCCCAGATCGCCAAGAAGCTGGGCCGTAAAGCCACTGCCAAACAGATGCTGAATTCCTTCTGGGGCAAGTTTGGCAAACGGCTCAACAAGTGCCAGGTGGAGCAGGTCATCTCCCTGGCCCGGTTCTATGAACTGCTGCATGACGAGTCTTTCGTCATTCATGTTGTGGGGGTTGTGAACGAGGAGATGTTGGACATCACGTACAACTACCTCGACGAAGCGGCCCCCAAGAGTAACCTGACCAATGTCTTCATGGCCACCTTCACCACCTGCCACGCCCGCCTCAAGCTGTACAGTTACCTGGTGTGCGTGGGGGCCAATGCCCTCTACATTGACACGGACTCAGTCATCTACAAATGGTGGTGCGACCAGCCGGAGATCGAGCTCGGCAACTTTCTCGGTGAGATGACCGATGAGCTGGAAGATCCCAACGATTACATCTCCGAGTTTGTGTCTAGTGGGCCCAAGACCTACGGGTATGAGACGCACAAGGACAAGCGCGCGTGCAAGTGTAAGGGCATCACGCTCAACCACCGTGGCAGCCAGCAACTCAACTACCAGGTGCTGAAAGCCAACGTGCTGCCAGAACTGTGGGACCCATTGGTCCGGTGCATCAGGTGGCGGTCTTCAGCCCGCATTTCATCACGCGAGATGCCGCCCACCAGCTGGAAACCGTGATGCAAATCAAACGGTACCAGTGGTCTTAGAAAAGCGAGCCGTCGATCCTAACACCGTTCTTTTGTACCTGTAGGGTTACCTGCCGACCCATGAGGCGACCCAGACGCGGTTTGTGAGCCTGCAAGCTCCACGCCTGGTGACCCAGCGGGAGGAGGCGCAACAATGCCAGGCCGCCCAGCAGGAGGAGGAGCAACAATGCCAGGCCGCTCAGCAGGAGGAGGTGCGACGACGTGAGGATGCTCAGCAGGAGGAGGCACAATGGCAACACGAGATCAACTGTCTGCGACGGCAGCGCAAGAGCGAGGCTCTGGAGCGACGGCGGGCACAGGAACGGGCTCGGTTGCATCAACGACGGACTGACCCGGAGTTCCGTGAGCGGGAAAGGGATCGCTAACGTAAACGTCAGCGGACCGAGTAAATAGGTTGGGTCTGGGTCGTCCTCTTCGGCGCCGCGTGGGACGGTCCCCCAGTCGGGTGAGTACTGTCGACTTGACTGTCGTAGATGAGCCCCGTACGTTGTGTTTTTTCTTTCAAAGAATACATACAAATATTTATTGTTGCTCCCTAAAAGGGCTTTTCAGCACCAATATTACAAGTTAAAAAGCAAAGCAAAACAGAACAAATTTGATAACATGCTTACTTAAAAAATAGTATTTAGCTAAGATAAATATTATAATTAATATCAAATATAGTAACATACTTTACTTAAAATATTCTTTAAATATACATCGTTTGAATGGTTGTAAATTTGTTAAAGTTCTCAAATCACTGCTCAATCCACTCGAGATTTTTACGGCTCAATAGGCAAAGCGACGCTCTCCAGTTACCAAACGAGAAAGAGGAATATTTAGATTGTTTGCGGAGCGCATTACCCTGGCGCATACAGAGGATCTCAATTACAGTTGGTCACTTAAATATTTAGGCGCAAGATTGTTCAGGCAGTTAAATACCATCACTGCGTCATTAATCTCAAGTTTGTCTTAACCTTGAGCATTCCCAACGACTTAAGACCTTCACTGATATGATCGAATTTTCTAAGTCCCAGAATAATTCTCGCGGCAAAATTTTGCACTAATTGAAGTTTATGTAAGTTGGCCTTAGAAGTGTTTGCCCACACTGACGAGCAATAAAAGAGCTTAGTGAACACGAAGCTTTTGATAAGCAATATAAGTGTTGGTCTGTCTAGAAGATGCTTAATTCTGTTTATATGTACTAATTGTTTAAAACAACTGGAAACTGTCTTAGTAATATGAGTATCATATGAAAGTCGTTCATCTAGATATACTCCAAGGTCCCTGGCTCAGGGAACCGGTGATATGATGTTATCAAATATAGAAACAGGTATTGGTGGGAACTGTTTAGTGAGTTGTGGTAGGCCAACAACAAGTAATTTAGTTTTATCAGGATTTAAAAGCAATGAATTCCTAGCACACTAATTGCAGATTTCCTGAAGGTCAGCATTCACAGTAGCTATGGCATTGTTCACACTCGAAACTTGAAATTTTAAAAAACAACTGACTGTCATCTACATAACACGATACATGACTGTGAGTAACTGAATTGATTAAACCGCCAACATATATAGTGAAAATTACAGGGCCTAGTATAGATCCCTGTGGAACACCATGCGTTAATGGAAGCGTTTGTGAGACGGCGTTTCCGTATCTCACTCTTTGATTGGAAATCTTGATGTTGTCTTGAGGACGGGGGCTCGGTCGGAGCCTCCACATGTTCCCGTTTGTCATCCCTAAGTTTGTGTTTGCATTAAAAATTGTAAAAAATTCATTTGGAGCGTGACTTTCGCTTTTCTGTGATGACGTCATTTCCTTCTCGAGCCCCCTCCCCGGCCTGCAGCAGACCCCCCTTTTTCAACAGATAGACCCGCTTAACGTGTTGCCCATATTTGGGCCACAAAAACGCTTAAATCCAATATGGTGGAAGAAAAAAAATGACGTGGCGTGTTCTGATTGGTTTGTAGGGGCAGGTGGTACGTTCTCGACCAATCAGAGGGCTTAGGTCCCATACAGACGTGGTTAACTACTTGTACTCTTTGCGTTTTAGCAGAGACGGGAATATGCTCGCTTCAGGTTTGACGATCTTTTGGTCTTTCTCTGGACCGGTGCACGTATTCATTGGAGATGCGCAATTGCCTATTTTCTGCTCTCAAGCGCATTTGAGGACTTCAGTTTGTTAATCTTTCGACTGATGTTTTCTAGGTGGTGTGGATAACTGTGTCAAGCTGTGGCATTGCGCGCGCAATTTGTAATCCTGACGATAAGGACGAAGATAAAAGCAACGAAAAGTAAGTGAGAAAACTGAAAAAAGGCCATTTACTGTGACACGCGATAGTTTAAGAGGTTTTGCTCAGCTCGATGATTCCTTCCTAATCGAAATTAATTGTAAAGGAAAGGAGAAATGAACACCTGATTGACCATTCTTCCAAAAGGGGCTTTTCAGGGTAATTGAAAGAAACAATAAAAATGAACATAACAGAGTTAAAAATCCCCACTGGTGAGAGGTGGTCTTGAACCGCTCGGGACTTGGATATCAGGTGCAGTGTCCTAAGAATGCGGCCCACAAAAGCGCTTTTAAAATTCACCAGTTCTGATCAAACTTGTCTGGTCCCCAATGTGCCAGTTTCTGAGAGGTTATAATAATCATTGAGAATACATACTTATCCTCACGAGAAGAAGAAGGCTCGCATAATGGCTAACAAGAGTATCTACATATTTGTAGAGGAACACTGAGTCTTGATAATAAGCTACTTGCCATTGGATCAAAGGGTACGTTTCTAAAGAAACTTTGGTGCTGCGTTCATGGGAAGCCAGCTGTTGAATGTCTGCAGTTACCAATCTATTTACTGTTATCGAGTCAAGTGCTACCAATTTCTTGTACTTGCTGTGGGAGTTAAGGGTA
>BLFK01000141.1:0-14783 GCA_014634185.1 Astreopora myriophthalma | reverse complement strand
GGGGGGGGTAAACAATGTGAGTATGAAAATACTGACATACCGCCTACAAAAGGCCTAACAAAGAGTATGTTCCTTTTTCTCATCGTTTTGTTTTCTTAGCCATGTATCTTCCAAAAGTGAAACCTTCGAGGTTGGATCACATCCCACCAAGAGGACACCAGTTCATTGTTTGCACTTCACACTTAGAAATCTCCTCCTGGCGTCCGGGCCCTTTACACCGGCATCATAAGCAATCTGGCAACCTGCAACAGAGTCCTTAATTCAGACGGCCAAAATGAAGATTTCAGAATTTTATTGAATTTATTTATTTATTTATTTATTTTTTATTTTGGGAAATAATGCCCACAGGCCACAAATTAGGGTTTACCTTGGTGTAAAAAAAACCTTTGAAACTTTTTCTTTGTTTCGTTTGCTCGTTCTAGGGTTAGGTTATTGTTTCATGTGTTTTTTGCAGTTTTGTTTTCTTTCTGTTACATCAGCCATGAGTTTCACAGGTTTTACACCGAGGATGAGCCATAAATTAACTTGTTACTTGCTCTGGTGACACTAAGACAAGCCACAACGATAAAAATCCCACGGCGAAAGCCACAATATGCAGTGGGAGCGTAATCTTGGGCGTTGTTGCCTTATATGTAATGGAATCTAACTGTTTCAGCAATGGTCAGTTAGGGAGTAGTACTGAGTAGTGTATTCAGGAAGTGTATCGGAGAGAACAGAGGGAATTTCCGCGTAAGCATGGTTTGAAACATCACGAAACTGTTTCATGATCAACTGTCCCCAGCACTGATCAATTGTCGCCAGCACTGATCAACTGTCCCCAGCACCGATTAACTGTCCCTAGCATTGATCAATTGTCCACAGCACTGATCAACTGTCCCTAGCATTGATCAATTGTCTCTAGCACTGGTCAACTGTCCCCAGCACTGATCAACTGTCCCTAGCACTGATCCATTGTCACCTGCACTGATCAACTGTCTTCAGCACTGATCAACTGTCCCTAGCACTGATCCATCATCGCCAGCACTGATCAACTATCCCCAGCACTGCTCAACTGTTTCTACCACTGATCAACTGTCCCTAGCACTGATCAACTGTTCCTAGTTACAATCATCTGTGTCCAGCACTGAAACAAAATGGGCAGTCCTGAGCAGGAAAGATGGGTCTATCAGTTGACCAGTATTAGGGACAGTTTATCTGTGCTAGAGACGGTTAATCAGTAATGGGGATAGTTGGTCTGTGCTATGGATACTTGATCAGTGCAGGGGATAACTGATCAATGGTAGGGCATGTTGATACTTAATAACAGCATATAGGTGACTATATGGCATACTGGCATGAAGTATAAACCCTCTTATTAAATGTCTATTCTTTAGTATTGAAGTCTCTGTTGAGAAGTATGAGACAACCAAAACAAGACAAAGCTATGAAATTTGCCCTGAAAGCCTTGTAGTCATTCCAGAATGCCTTAATGATAATACTTAATCTCATATGCAATAGTACGTGTGCCACAAATATACGTGCTTCAATTATTTATTTATTTATTAGTATTATTTTTTTCACTTCAGGAGTGCACATAAAAGGTACAAAATAGCTGTGAAACGTTTGAGAAATCCACCAGATAGTTCTTTCGATGTGTCTAGCACTAACTGTAACATTAACAAAGTTTATATCATTGACTTTCCCTAGGGGCGACCCAAAGGGATCTTTTTATGGTCAAATGAAAATGTTTTGAACCCCGCATGCATGAAATATAAAATATGTGAAAGATGTTCTCCACAGGGAGCCTAGAGGTTAGAATGAGCAAAAGAACAGAGTGGAGGATGAAAGGACAAATTCAAATTTTCCTTTCTTTTTACAAAGGAAAGTGCAAATTTATGCTCTAAACCCAAGCATAACAAACAGTGCCACAATAAATCACTGTTCAGTAGCTTTCATTTGACTTTATGTATGCTCACACTTATGGATGTCATCAGTGAGAGATTTCATCCATGTTAGACTCTAAACGTAAGACCTCAACAACATATCAAACAGCACCTCAGGAGAATTTGCTCTATTTTATTTCAAATATCCAGACTAAAGAAATTTATCCACAGACTCACAAGTTTGAAGAACCTTGCACAGCATAACAGACCGCACCATACAACAACGTACTACACAGGATTCTTCACTTGCATGGTCACGCCTCAAGATTTCATCCACTGATTGAATGAAAGTCAAGGGGAGCAGGGTTGATGCAGGGGTTAGAGAGCTTGGCTTCCAGCAGTGTGTCCTGGGTTTGATTCCCAGACTTTCTTGGTTCTCTACTCTGTGACGAAAGGAAACTCTGGTCTTCCCTTCTCCTCAAAACGAACATTAGGTCTGATTTGATGTGGTTTGATTTGTAATCTCCTCAATTAGCAGAGCACTTGTGATCAGCTATATCAGCTTGAGACTCAAATTATTATTACTATTATTATTATTATAAGAAGGAATAACCATTTATTAAAACTCACTGCAGCCAAGAAGTCTGAATTAGAAAGTTACAATAGAAGCTGCATTAAAGCTAATATATACATCTGACTGAATTTGCAAGAACATGCCTTATTATTATTACTTAGAGCAAGGATAGGTCAACCTGCTGTCAACACAGGTGACACACGAGGTAGACGGGGGGAGGGGTCACTCATTATTCCTAGGAGAGGTACTGCAAACAAGAAACAAGAAACAGTGGACAATTTGCGACTCGCCACCAGTTTGCTTGTAGCCATGTTTTTAAGAATCCAGTCACATATATATAATGTATATATGAAATACTATTACTACTACCACTACCACTACCACTACAGTCCTCTGTAAGGGAAAAAAAAGAACTCGAAAAAAATACCAGTTCTTAGTCACACTCGGTCATTGACTTCTGTTTTGGTGAAATGATAAAGATGGATGGTGGAAAAGTTGTCTGAAATTCTTTTGTCTTGCTGTAAAGTCTATTAATATTAGAAATAATTGTTAGTTACCTAGAATAAAAATAAGACTGAAAATAACCTGTTCACTTTATTAGTGATGTATAGAATAATGAGATAAACAAGTATACGTTATTTCAGTCTTGTTGATATTGTTTTCAAGTTACAAATAAGTAGTTAGAAGAACTACAATAACTAAACAATAAACTTAAATTATTTTAGTTTTGAGGAAGCTGAATGGTGCTGAACTAAATGGCGAATTTTGTTTTCTATCTCAAATTCCTTAGAAATTAAAGTAATGGTCCCTCCGTCTTCCGTCCCTTCAAGCTTCTTTTCCTTTTATACTTATTATCTGGCTAAAATTCTCTCGCTTGGGTTCTTCTCCTGATCCCACGTGAGGCAAAGCTACGAGAAAAGACAGTCGACCTTAATGACAAGTTTTGCGACCAAAAATCTCTGTAAAACACTTCGCACAAATATCCTCGACGATCTGACCCTACATAAAAGCACAGGCAACGCAAAGTCGTGTCACGTGTTAGCTCACTTGACTGTCAATGTAACAACGACCGTTGAGAATTTCATTTTGTTTCCATTAAAAAAATGTATGGGCCTCGAAAAGAACTGAAATTCAACCCATAAAGAAAGTACAAACTCACTTTTATTGAATGGATTAAGGAAGGAGTACTTGCCTGACTTGTTTTGTTTAATCCTTGCGCACTCTTTCAGTGACTTGGAAGTTTATTCAGCAGACGGTCGTAACCTTTTCAATCCATCGAAATGCAACGTTTGAAGAGGAAATAATAGCCGCCTTTTCCTTGAGACCATTAGTAATGAATTTGTTCAATTTTGGTCGCAAAACACTGTTCAGAAAGTTTAGAAATTCATATGCTCTTCATTTGTTGAAAACATTTCAACGCCCGTCCGACACGGTTGGTGCATCACGTGACAGAAAGATCTCGAACTTTGCATATCTCACCTCAAATCAATGGCCACGCCCTTTTTTATTCAGATCCTTGTGTTTGAGGACACAATGAAAAACTCCCCGCAATCCCTTTGATGTTTACTGGTGGTTTGAAACAAATTGCCGTTTTCTTTGTCTCGTTTATAACTATTATCTTTGTAGGAGATTGTTTTGAGATGTGGCAAACATTTTCGGTGACGCTGCATTGCGAAGGTTTTCCCTTTCGCACCCTTTCAGTAATTATACGCCCATCGCTCTCTAATACTGCGAAGCCCATTCCTCAGAAGAGGAACAGGCAAGCTCTACCCACACTTAATGCATGCAGCTTTCTTGCCCCATATTGACTTCACGCAAGCCACTATCTTGAGTTCGCGTTCTCCAGAAAATCTTAAATTTGATCAGTCATCATTTCACGTTATTGTTCTGCTCAGAAAGACAACGAAATGTGATAAAATGCATAATGCACGTACCACGAGAACTATCTTTTGGGGGCAGTGACAATGAATTGTCTCGAGGAGTTTCGGGGTTTGCCGGCGGTGTGAGACATTTTGCAACTTTTCACACTTGTTCATTGGCTATTATGTTTCCTTAACTTTGTTGTCTTGCTCGCTCAACTGGCACAATTTGCCCGAAAGTGACACATCTATAAGAGTATTAAGTTGTCAAGAAAGTCACTAAAGAAAATCACTGCCAAGTGCTTGCGTTCTGCAGAAAACGTCAAATTTAAATCTCGTCATTTCACGGTGTTATTTTGCACAAGGTGGCACAGAATAAACTTATGTTGCAGCACGATGCACGTACAAAGTGATTAGACCTGCTAATTAAACATATTGTGTTGTGGGGCTTTCGCATTAGTGCTGTCGCATCAGTCCGTGCTTTCACGTATTCCATGGGGTCTTGGGAATGAACGAAGAAACGAGGAAACGTTGTTGTAATCACGTTGGCACGCTCGTAGTTTGGTCGATCGCTGGCTTTAAAAGAGCGTTATTTTCGTAAGAAAAGTATCTTGGAGCTCGGACATCTTTAGAGGAAAAAAAGCGACTCCACAGAGTTTGAAGCAGTAGGCCTTCTTCGCAACGTTATCCGCACAAGACACAAGAATTAGAGAAAGCATTGTGCCGGTGGAGCCCTGAAATTGTTCAAAATGGTCAGGTGGATTTCTTTACTTATGGACACGGCATTTTAATTTGGCTAAAGTTAGATATTATTCCGTGGACCATTAGCTCGCGACCATAAACTTCCCCCTTTCTTCGCTAAGCACATTTACCTTTAATGAGACTCGAGCTGACCTCTGTTTATTTATCTTAGGCCATAAAGCTTGTGTTATCGTTACTACCGTGCCAGGAAGCTGTACTGATGAGTTCGCGTGGCATTGCATCGAATTTCAAGTCAAGTTTACAAAGGACATCGCGGCCAACTTAAGCCAAGCCATGAAAATACGGTAGGCTTTCTTATTTTTCCACACTCTTGAGCTTACTATGCCATTTGAAAGGTCTCCATTTTTCTTGCCTAAAACGATGTGTAGGCCATGTATGCAAACAAGGTATCATTTGCACGTGCAGTTGTACCTAACTGAGTAGTGTCACCTTATTAGCATTCTTTTGAAACAGCTTTAACTAAATGAACTTTTCATTGTAGAACATTTATTATATTCGATGACGTAAATATATTCTACGATATAAAATTGTAACTATTGCCTAAAGGAAAGGAAGGAACTAAATGCTCAGTGTTGGCCATTTAACTGGCTATTGCTTGTTTACAACCACGTGATGAGACGGCCATGTTGGTGTACAATGCAAAATAGATCGTCTCAAGTTTTGCGTAATAATATAGAATTGCCACAAGACCTTTTACTGTATTGTTCTGTACACCAACATGGTGGTCGTGACGTCAGATGCAAACCATCAATTAAAAAACCGGATTATCTACAGCTAGATATATAATTTAGCCTCCCAAGTTAACGCCAGCCTTCATCATAGACACATTTTCAAATGTTTGAAGCATACTTAATAAGATTCTCTAAGGTTCCTAATGATTTTCTCTGATATATGGACGGTTGTCAAATATTTAGGTTGGTACGCTCGCTTTGATTGGTCAATGGGTGTATTAGATGAGAGTATGTAAACACGGTTGTCACATCACGCGTGGTTTGATTGGCTCATGTGTTGTCCGATGCGCGTTTTGATTGGCTACCTGTCTCGAATTCTCCCAACCCTCCCCCCACCCCGTCGTGTTTGGATGAGACTATTTTTTCACGGAAAGAATCCTATTTCTCAGTTATATAATAACGGAATCAATGCGCACGCTCTGATTGGTCAATCGGCCTTGGCTTGTGTTAATTAAGTCATAAATTTCGCGCCTCGTGTGGATTATTATCGAAAAGTAATGGACCATATTTCTATACTTTTTGGCCATGCTAAACCGTAGAGATGTGTTCCATTGCTTGTTGAATATACCCATTGGCTTCAAAGCTTACAGGGAAAAGACTACTTGATTCAACTTTGGTGCTTTACACGTCTACAAATATGGTCGATCCTGAAGATAAAAACATAAAAATGAAAACGGAGATGATCAGGAAGTGAGTTGATCTTTACCATCTCACCATTCTTTTCCCCTTTCAGAACGGGATAATAGCTCCGACAACCTGTCCACTCCTACAACAACAGATATGAGAGAAAGGCAACTAAGAGTTTTCGATTACCTAGCTTGGGGAGCAATGGTACCAGCGGAACAGCTTCTCTGAAGACGGCAAACACTGTAGAGACGCAAGGACTGTATAAGATAAGTAGAGCTAATGTGACCAGTAAATACCTTCAGGGGCACCCAACGACATGCTTCGGTTAGATATCCCTTCGGGAGAGTCAAATCGTCCAAGGTTTTCGGATCAGTTTTACGTTGCTAAAAAGCGATGGATTTCTTTACTGAAACGTCACGGAAAAGATTTGCAACCGGGGAAATATGTGTTCTCTTACGTTTTCAGAAGGATTATTTTGTGCAATTTTTGACATTCAAAAAGGTCAGCTAGGATTTTCGGGATGCAAATAATTTGCTACGAAATTCGTTGATAGTAACTTTCAGTTGGAAATATCTGAAACGGAGATCTTATTCCTACAAATTGTCGGGCACTTCAGGGCCGTAGCCAGAAAAAAAATTATGACTGAGGCAATGTCCATTGTTAAATTCTCTTTCCAGGTATTTAGGGTGTTTATTTATGACTTTATTTAACAGAACACTTTGATCACGGATTACAAAAAAAGAAAAATGACTGAGGCAAGTGCCTCGGTTTGCCTCATACTGGCTACGGCCCTGCACTTCAATTTTCAGCTACGAAGTCCGAACTGATTTTTCTTCTAGCTGATAAAAAACATCAATCTCTTTAAACGCGGTCTTTATTTGCTGCAAGGAACTTAGAAATGTCCCCCTACGGCCTTAGGCTGAATTTATTCGTTGAGTGCCCCTGATATTTTCACTTTCCATAGTAATAAATTTGTGAATATATAATTGTGACCTCAGGTTCCTTGCAAATTTGGACTGTTGATGTACTGACAGTTTTGAGTGATATGAACGGCCAAAGATTTTGAATCAAGTCTAAAAATTGGGTGCAAAAACAATTTGGAGGATAGCAAATATGAACGAATGCCGGAAAAAGGCGATAAAAAGGGTACAATTTTCGAAAATGATTTGATAAGTGACCTCATTTCTGGGGATTAAACCACTGTTTCGGGGCAAAGTCCTATTCATAAGGACAGAATGTTAAGGTAAATCGCTAGCAGTTGGTAACCGCCATGTCGAATTACAGTGGAGGGCCCACACTGTAAGTCGATACAGTGGTTACCAACTGCTTGCGATCTACCTAAACATTCTTTTACGTGGCCGCTGCCATCTTAAGTGCAATGGGATCTTGGAATTTCAGTACTTGATAAAGACCGAAAGAAAATCGGAAGCTCCTACGTTCAATCCTTTCCGCGTCGTGAAAGTCAAGACATTTCCCAGTTTCAGAGAATGCCACAGGATCAGACAACAACATCTGTCCTTATAAATAGAACTTTGCCCCGAAACAGTGGATTAATCCCCCAGAAATGAGGTGACTTATCAAAATCATTTTCAAAAATTGTACTAATTTTATCGCTTTTCTCCGGCATTCGTTCATACTTTTATATCCCCAAAATTGTTTTTGCACCCCAATTTTCAGACTTGATTCAAAATCTTTGGCCGTTCACATCCACTCAAAATTGTCAGTGCATCAACAGTCCAAATTTGCAAGGAATCCAAGGTCACAATTATTTATTCACAAATTTAGAAAGCTCTTGTTACAGCTTCCAGAGGTATTATTTGTAAATAAGAACGTATGTTATACCTTACCTTTTCCTTTTCAGTCCCTGTCTACCGTACTCACGACGACCAATAGTTGACAGTGTATACATCTCCAACAGTAACTTGAGGCAAGGACATTACACACCTTCTGCGTCAGTGCACTGCTTCATCATCTATGTTTAACAGCAAAATAACTGTCAAGTTCTCCTCTTCATCAGAAAGAAGACGAAAGGAGATAAACCCCATCAGTTAGGTACATATCTCACTTAGAACTTGATAATCTAATTGCTTCAAGTTTCGCTTCACCAGAAGATAAAGCATTCCAAAGCAAATCTTTTAATTTTTGTTCAAAAGATAAGTCGACTAGAACCCCACAGAAATATGGTCGCTTAACCAAATCATTCTCGAATTTTTTCTTCTGTGCTTAAAGGTGCTTTATCGCGTAATAACTCCAAACAGGCACGTATGTTACATTTGACATTTTGATCCTTTCAGGATCAACTAGAGGGCTATTCGACACGAGTTCAGCCAATGATCCAGTTCTTCAATAAAAGTGAGAGAAAAGCAACTTAAAATCTTTGTTTACCTGGAGGAGCAATGGTACCAGCGGGATACTTTATCTGAAGACGGCAAAGACTATAGAGACACAAAGGATTGTGCAAGATAAGTAGAACTAATGTCACCGAGCAATACTTTCACTTTCCATGAATCATTTCAGCCGAGCGCCATCAGACTTACATAATTTGGGAAACAGACAAATTTTTTATACATAGACAGATGTTGTTCCCTGATCCTATCGTCGTCCTTGAAACTGGGGACACATCTTCACTTTCACGACCCGGAAAGGTTTGAACGTAAAAGCTTTTGATTTTCTTTCGTGGTCTTTATCAAGTACTGATATTTCAAGATCCCATCGCACTTAAGATGGTAGCAGCCCTGTGGCAGAATATTTAGGTAGATCCCTAGCAATTGGTAACCACTGTCGAAATACAGTGGAGGGCCCACATTCAAAGTCGATACAGTGGTTACAGGGAACAGGGAACAACGTCTCTCCTTATGTACGGAACAACGGTTTAAGCCCCCAGAAATGAGATGACTTACCAAATCATTATCGAAAATTTCCTCTTTCAAAATTTTGAAAATTAATTTGAAATGATTGCTCGTTCATATCCACTCAAAACTATCGTCACCTAAATATCCAATTTGCAATGGAACCGAAGTCACAATCATATTTTCACAACTTTGTGGACATGATCCTTAAGTAAGAAAGTATGTGTTATACCTCCAGTTTTTTTTTCCCTTTCAGACTCAGTCTGCCGCACTCATGATGACCAACCGGTTGACCATTTGTGTATACATCTTTTAAGCAGCAACATGACGGAAGGACGTTACACAGCTCACTATGCCAGTGGACTAGTTCATCATCAATGTTTTAAAAGCAAAATAACTTCGCCACTTACATGTAAAGACACAGAAAGGACAAGAAAAACACGGCATCAGCTAAGTACATCTAAATTAAAACTAGATTTTCTAATTGCTTCAAGTTTCGCATTAGAAAACACTCCATTGGAAAGCTCATCATAAATCTCTCATTTAAAGGAGCTAGTTTCACAGCTAATCCTTTGATGCTGTGATGTTCCTTCAAAACAGAGTAGAATGTACGAGCTTTCGATTTCCTTCCGGGTTCTTTATTTAGTGCTGTGATTTGAAGTCGTTATGGCCTTTAAAGTGATGCAAACTACGTGACAATGTGCAGGTAGATCGTTGGCAGTTAGTAATCCTTGCTTCGGAATACGGTGGAGGGCCCACACTGTAAGTCGACACAGCGGTTACAAACTATAATCTATCTGTCTGAACATTCTGTCACGTGGTTCGTACCACCTTAATGCTATAACAACTTGAAATCCCAGCACTTGATAAAGAATCCGCCACTGGAAATTGAAAGCTCGAACTCTACATACACACGTGTGTAACAATTAGCATTTTTCCCTTTGAGAGCCAATTTCTGCCTTGCTCTACATTGTCATGGAAACGGTACACTATAGAGGACCAAAGAGACAACATCAGTTAGGTGGACTTCGTGTACTGTACGATGAATCGCAAACTGTCACTTTAGATACTGCTTTTGCAAGTTATGAATTGCATCTGGTTTCTTGCTTGCACCAATGTAATTCATGGTACCTCTTTTACATGTACACGCATTTTAACATACGACGCATTTTTTTTTTCTTTCAAGGGACAAGTCTTTTCAGGCTCCAACCAGGCCTGTATACTATACAGACGGCATTCTTCCTTCCTGCGCCTTACCAAGCAAAGGAAGCTTAGAGACCAATCAGAAGGACTATATTATTAAAGTTGAGTATAATTTAAGGCTTCTAAATAATTAACACTTTTACCCATTTTTACTCTTTATTTTATTTTCTTCATTGTAATTTGTTTTGTTAGAAAAAGGGTAATAAAGTTGTTGTTACCCAAAGAAAACAAAGCTAAAACTTGGGTTTATTCGTTTTCCAGGGTCAAGTAATTACGGACCCAGCCGAGAAACTTCATTGGTTCATTTTTTAACAAGCACAGGGACGTATGGAACAAATCAGAATTCCCCCACTCCTCAACCCCCTCCTTCTTCAAGGACACCTCAAGGAGATGCTGGCAAAGGACTAAGATGAGTGTAATTGTGCTACTAAATAGCACTTTCACTCTATTTGTAAATGCGCACCGATCTAATGTGTTACTGTCTTTTCTTCTCTTAATCATTGCTATTGGACTCGGCCGGCCATGGTTTAAAAAGTATGCAGTTCTAAAGCAGCAGCATGAGGAGAGAAGTTTACACAGCTGAGGGACAAGACTTGCTCCTCCTCAAAAGCAAAGTAACCTCTGCTTTTAAAGCTCTGTGAGTCTGGCTATCTACCATCAGAGAAGAAGCTATAACATTGAATTATGAGGACAAAAAGGAGACCATTTCCAAAACAATTGAAAATTGGCAGTTTAGGAGATTAACGCTTCTTGGGAAAATAGTGGTTATTAAGAGCCTACTAGCTTCGCAGTTAGTTTATATTATGTCTCCGCTCCCTACGTCGAGTGAACATCTGAAAGATATAAATAATCTCCTGTACCAATTTCTATGGGATGGCAAACGGGACAAAATTAAACTTGTAGAAATGATCGATGATTACGCAACTGGCGGACTTAAAATGTTGGACATTCAAGTTTTCAACCGCGCCCTGAAAGCGAAATGGATTCAAAAGTACTTGGACTCAAGTAACAAAAGGAAATGGAAACTTTTTCTGGACTTTTTTCTTGCAAAGTATAATGCTAATTTACTTATTACTGGTAAGCTAAATGTTACCGATGCTGCTTCTTTGGAAATAGAGGACCCTTTTACCAAAGAACTGATTGAAATTTGATAACCTATGTAGTTTCTGTAAAGAACACCCGGAAACTATATATAACATATGTTCTGGGAATGTATCTTTGTTCAAGCATTTTGGAATGGAATTAAACAGTGGATGAGCAAAAGGTCATGTTTTCCAAATGATGTTTTCTCTTTTCAATCCTGCTTACGTTTTGTCGATAACGCTTCGAATATTTTGTCCCACCACTTTCTCCTTATCTGAGGTTATCACATCCACCGGTCCAAATTAATGCGCCTTCTCCCATCACCACATCTTTGCATACAGAATTTTCTGACCTGCTTAGAAGTGGAGAGACGCTATGCTCTTCAAAATGGAAACTTAGAGAAATTCAATGTAAAGTGGGAGCCTTTATACGTCAAAACAATCTCTGATATCCTCTTCCTCCTTAAGGTGTGGGGTAAAAAACAACAGCAAATTCAAAACAACATTTTTCAATTTCTTTGGATAACTATCTGAACTAGTATTAAGAAACTCACTTTAATGTAAAGCCTCCAAAGGTAAATGAGTGTATTTTAAGGGTACATGTATGTAAGTGTGTGCGTGTGTGCTTAAAAAAATTAACCTCTGCGATGAAGACGACTGAAGAAGAAGGAGTTCAAGAGAACATGTCATGCTACTCTGTTCTAGGAGAGGCTGAATTGTGCCACACGTGAAGGACAGGAAAAGAAGACTGTACAAGGGAAATGAACTACTTTAAGTTAAGTTGATCTGTTATTACCAATGAGAAGTTTTGACTTCATCAAATGCATGCCCAGACATTACTAATTTATTTCATTTCAATCTCCTTAGGTGGAAATAGGAAAACATTGCATTCTTCCCTGAAGAATTTGTTCCGGAACTCACAACAGGACAACAAAACTACAGGCGCCAAACAACACAATTCAAGTTAAGTAGATCCATTCTTCGTGCTTCCTACTCCCTTGTGGGGATCTGATATTCAACAATGCACCGTCTCTTGACATTTTGCCTTTACATTCAAGGTCAACTTTTATCCTGACAAAAAACAAGAGCACGAAGAAATGAACAAGCCTTACATAGACAGCATTGGTTTTACAGAGCTCGGGTGCACCTTCCATAAAGAATTTGTTCCAGAACTTAGGACAGCGCAACAAGACTGAAGGAGGAAAAGAATACTGTTTAAGTTAAGTAGATCATCATTGAAAATTCCTACTTGCTTGCGAGGATCTTTCTCACGTGTAGACATTTTAAGTTACCGTGAAACTTGAATTGGCACGAGACATGGGGTAAAACGTTGAGGTAGGTCGTTAGCAGTTGGTAGCCGCTGTATGGAAATACAGTGGAGGGCCCACACTGTACGTCGATACAGCGATTACCGACTACCAGCGATGACCTGGACATTTTACCACATGCTTCGTTCCATCTCGAGTGTCGTGACAACTTAAAATCGCAGCACTTGATAGAGACTCCGTGATATTTAAATGTTTTTTCCCTAAGGGAAGACTTGAGGACATGCATTAACATGTGATGCTACTTTCTTGTAGGGTAAACTGGTTTGTTCCAGACGTCAAGGAGAGGAAAACCAAGACTGGAGAAAGCAAACAACACAATCTTAGTCAGTTAAGTACCGATATATTGTAGCACATGAAACTTTGACTTCATGCCGAGGTAGGAGTTAGTTTGTGATTTACTTCATATCAATCTCCTTAGATCGAGATGGTGAAACACGATGTCACTTTCTTCCGGGATAAAATTGTTCCAGACAATATGCAGGGACCGCAAAACAAGACTGGAGAAGGCAAAGAACGCCGTTGAACGTAAGTAAATCTATCACATTTGTAACTTCCATTTCCTTGTGGGGATCTTACATTTAACAATGCACTGACTCGTGACATTTTGTTTTTCCATTCAAGGTCAAGTTTTAACCGGACAGAAACAAGAGCACGAAGAAAGGAACCAGCCTTACACAGACCGGATTTGTTGTACAGAGCAAGGGCGCATCTTCCATGATGAATTTGTTCCAGACATCAAGGACAGCAAAACAAGACTGGAGGAGGCAAAGAACGCCGTTCAACGTAAGTAAATCTATCACATTTGTAACTTCCATTTCCTTGTGGGGATCTTACATTTAACAATGCACTGACTCGTGACATTTTGTTTTTCCATTCAAGGTCCAGTTTTAACCGGACAGAAACAAGAGCACGAAGAAAGGAACCAGCCTTACACAGACCGGATTTGTTGTACAGAGCAAGGGCGCATCTTCCATGATGAATTTGTTGCAGACATCAAGGACAGCAAAACAAGACTGGAGGAGGCAAAGAACACTGTTTAAGTTAAGTAGATCTATCGTTGAAAATTTCTGCTTGCTTGCGGGGATCTCTCTCAGGTGTGGAGATTTTAAGTTGCCGTGAAACTTGAATTGGTACGAGGCATGGGGTAAAACGTTGAGGTAGGTCGTTAGTAGTTGGTAGCCGCTGTAAGGAAATACAGTGGAGGGCCCACACTGTACGTCGATATCGCGATTACCGACTACCAGCGATGACCTGGACATTTTACCACATGCTTCGTTCCATCTCGAGTGTCGTGACAACTTAAAATCGCAGCACTTGATAGAGACTCCGTGATATTTAAATCTTTTTCCCTAAGGGAAGACTTGAGGACATGCATTAACATGTGATGCTACTTTCTTGTAGGGTAAACTGATTTGTTCCAGACGTCAAGGAAAGGAAAACCAAGACTGGAGAAAGCAAACAACACAATCTTAGTCAGTTAAGTACCGATATATTGTACCACATGAAACTTTGACTTCATGCCGAGGTAGGAGTTAGTTTGTGATTTACTTCATATCAATCTCCTTAGGTCGAGATGGTGAAACACGATGTCACTTTCTTCCGGGATAAAATTGTTCCAGACAATATGCAGGGAAAGCAAAACAAGACTGGAGGAGGCGAAGAACGCCGTTCAAGGTAAGTAAATCTATCACATTTGTAACTTCCATTTCCTTGTGGGGATCTTACATTTAACAATGTACTGACTCGTGACATTTTGTTTTTCCATTCAAGTTCAAGTTTTAACCGGACAGAAACAAGAGCACGAAGAAAGGAACCAGCCTTACACAGACCGGATTTGTTGTACAGAGCAAGAGCGTATCTTCCATGATGAACTTGTTCCAGAAATCAAGGACAGCAAAAAAAGACT
>BLFK01000140.1:48062-58541 GCA_014634185.1 Astreopora myriophthalma | reverse complement strand
ATCTTAAAAAGATGAGTCTTAAGAAGTTTCTTAAAAGAGTTAATACTAGTGGCGGATCTAATTACATTTGGAAGGTTGTTCCAAAGTGCAGGTGCGGCTACAGTGAAACTGCGATCGCCAAGCGTGCGTAGGGTTTTTATCCTTGGTTGTTGCAGCAGAATCTCGCTAGTTGATCTTAAGTTATAATTACATTTGTTTTTACACATTAAAAGTTCGCCAAGATATTTGGGTGCAAGTCCATGTATGACTTTAAAAGTGATAAGTAGAATCTTAAAATTTATGCGATATCTAACTGGGAGCCAGTGCAATTTCACTAAAATTGGAGTAATATGATCGAACTTGTTCATGTTGCAAATAAGTCTAGCAGCAGTGTTTTGTACTCTCTGGAGCTTTTGCAGTTCAGTATTAGGCAGTCCGAATAAAATACTATTATAATAATCAAGGCGACTTGTTACAAAAGCATTCACTAGGGTTTGGGCAGTGTCGAAACTGAGAAATTTCCTGATCCTTCTAATATTAAATATGTGGAAGAAAGCGGCTTTACATGTCTGGTTTATTTGTGTGACCATCTTCAGTTGGTTGTCAAACCAACCCCCAAGATTCCTCACTTCGGAAGAGGGGAGAATTGCTGTATGGCCCACGCAAAGGGAATCTATGTCGACCTTTACTAACTGCTGCCTAGTTCCAATCACAATAAATTCAGTCTTTTCGTCATTAAAAAGAAAAGAAACAAGATGTCCACACTCCCTTAACACATGATAGGATGACTTTATTATGACATTGAATGACGTGTATTTTGAGTAAAACTAACGTTGTGCAATTAAAGTGAGTAAGAGGGTTTGAACAAGAATACTCTACTATAATGGACCTGATGGCTGTGCTGAGTACAGCATAATGCACAATCTATAGGTACAAATTTCTTTCTGAAGAAGAAACAAACATTGAAAGACTAAAATTCAAAAAAAGACCTGTGACCGTGGCAAGTAACAAGCAACCAGCAGGTATAAGCTTGATAAAACGACTTGACTAACTAAAAATAAATTAGAAGTACAATAATAATTGTTATTATAGTACTACTTTAGACTGTCATGTTGAAATTGTTTGTTTAAAGTAATGATGTTCAGTCTTTCTCAAAAAGGTTTGGAAAATGGGCAGCATATCCCACCTCACTATCTGAAAACTTCATGTACAGACATGCATCGATGATGTCTTCAAAAGAAAGGATGTCAAATCTATTTTTCTTTACTTGGTGGAGAGGAACAATGTGATCGACTATGCTTCCCAGAACTACATGGCTTTCACAGATCAGCTCATTGAACTTGGACATTGGAGCAATGATGGCCCCACAAGTCATCCTAGGATCTTCGAGCAAAAAGAAAACTTGAATTTGCCCATAGCTTGTGGCTTGCCCCTTTGTATAGGCAACAGTGAAGCTGTTTCTCCTTGAAACTCTCTTGTACAGTTGTAAATGGAAAACTGCATCCCAATCTGCAATCGCTTAAAAAAGGTGACACAACCAATCGACTGTATTATGTATTATTTACTGTGAGGCAGCTCTACGGAGCTCTTGCTAAGTCTACTCAAGTTGATCAATGAGCTGGTTCACAGGAGCCTTTGATCTACTTCTCTATCCTAAAAGCACTGGTTTGCTTTCAAAATTTAATTGAAGCAGGCAACTCAGCTATCAACTATTAAAAGGCAACTAAAAGCTCCTCGTGAGTCCATGTACATCACATTACTTACCATAATATGCATCAATACTCTCAACAAAATCCACGAGGAACTTTCCAGCCATTTTCTAGCTGTGTAGGGGAAATTGATCTTCCGGACGGTAGGATGATGCCACTAACCAGCAAGGCATAGTGCTGGTAATAATCGTTGTCTAGGAATAAGGATACCTTTCAAACAGGGAAGCGAGTAATAAAACAACCAGTTGCGGTACTCTGTTGCTCCAATCAAACAAATATTGAACATGAATCAAGACATCGTGGATACAACACTGACTATAGAGGTTTTTCACTGTAACACACGGCAGAGGACTGGGACTAGTTGTGCATGCACCTTCTGATTGAAGTGATGTCAGATTTCCATTGAAAAATTGCTTCATAGAACCATCCATGCAACCTTTTTGTAGGGCTCTGACTAAAAAGCTTCCTTAGCAACCACTGTCTTTCTGTAGTTAGTAAGTGCAACCCGCCTTAAGTTGCATAAGAAGTTATGCAATGCAAATCGCAAGATAGTTTACCTTTCCCAAATTTCAGATGATGTTGTATACTTCTTAGGATTCTGTTAATCACACTACATGTAGGGGGCTTGATCTCCAGTAGGCATTTGTCAACCCTTTCTACCTTGTCCCCACAGTACCACTTCTGCCCAGAGTGCTTTGAATTGAACCAAAGGCCAACAAGCTGCTTTACAACTTCCCTAATAAGGCAATTATTGAATTCAAAATGTTACCTGAAAACCAGGTGTTTTGAAAGTTTTTCAGAAAAATGTGGAAAAAAAAATATACATTCAACATTTGATAACAGTCTTAAATTGTAACTACAAGTTTGTGACCCCTCTCCTTTCCTTGCTTAAGTACATGTACCCCAACATTGGTATGACACTTTACTTACATATACCAAAACATAGAAAGCAACTTACTGTTGTGTTCCTTTCAAGGGCACCATGTCCTTGGACCTTCACTTCCTCTGCAGTTCATGTTTTCACATGTCCAGATGCAGTGTTGCAAAATGGAAATGTCATCATGTGACCCACTGCACCAGTCTTGATAGTGTCACCATGCTCCTGAAAATAACAACAGCTATCATGGCCAACATATGTGACCTGCTCAAGGACACCTGCACAAGCAGGAAGATCAAAATGACCACAAAGTGCCATTACCTTTGATTTCTCCCTAGCTCCATATGGCAGTGTGACTTTCAAAACAGAAGATCAAAATTATTTAAAAAGAAAATTATACAGTGATATCACACATGATCTCTCTCCCTCACAGACCAATCACTTGGTTCCAGAGAGATGGAAATTCTTATGGATTTAGCATCAAAGATACAACACCTCACAATCAAAGTCACTTTATGACTGTACTTGGTCTTGTGGTGTTCATATTCAATATTGTAATCTTATGGGAGCAGAGACCTGTGTCTTTATCTAAGCATTTTGTTGCTTACAATGCAATTCTGTTTGTTGCAAAGTTTCAAAACTGTTACACTGTAATGTAACACCGCTTTTCACAACACTGTCACAATACACCACTTGCATTGTAACACAACACCACTTTCCGGTCACGGTCACGTCTCCTCGTAATAAAACAACTGTACATTTCGTATTGTGAGGTTGAGAACGTCTGTGGATATTCATTTTCAACTACAATCAATTACGGTCAAATCATAGCGGCCTCAGTTGACCGGCACTTGCTTAGAACACAGCGAGCATCTACATACTTCTTTCTCCGCCATCTTCGATTGAGGTATCACATGACTATTTTGGCGGGAAACTTATGGCAATCATATTTTTCTCGGATCCGGTCTGGGTTTTGTCAATCGGATGCAATCCGATCCAGGTTTTGTTAATCCGGTCCGATCCGGTCCGGGTTTTGTCAGTCCAATCCGATCCCATCTGGTCTGGATTTTGTAAACGCCCAACTCTATTTATTATTTGAGATATTTTGTATAGATTTGCTCACATTTGTTTACCTTAGTGACGGAGGAAGCTTATTGACAAGAAAAAACAATGGCCAAACTCCAAACTGAGAGGAATGGAATATAGCCACGCCATCAGTGTTAAGCTTCACAGAGAGCTTGTAAGGTTCTGATAGGAATCCGCCAGCACCACACTTGCTTTTATAAAGGGTGCCATCAAACACATCTTCAATGTTAATGTCAGCCCTTTTCACTCGCTGAAATTGGTACTTTAGGCCATCAACAAATTCTGCATCTGGAAAAGGGATATTTGTCAAGATGGATGTGTTAAGTCACTGCCATTCACAAGCATATAAACTGTTCCAATTCAAATGACATTTTCACAATTCAATCTCAATGATCCTCCATCTCCAGCCTGAGGTCACAGGTTCAAACCCCGTTGAAGTCCTGCATTTTTCAGGCTTCCTTACACAATTGCTAAAATTGTGTAGATAACTGTGAGGATCATAGCTTTACTTGATTTCATATCCGCAGTTCAGTATATGATTCACTTCATATATCATTTCGTTCAAGTAAATGATTGCAACAAAAAATCAATGCGACATAGTCCCTGAACACTGTATTAATTTAGTGAGGTTTATATTTTGGCTAAGCAATTATTTTAGATTAGCTGGCTCAATTATTTAGTCAATCAAGGTGTGAAGTTAACCATTTTCAATGACTCTATACTTGTTTGAACTGATGGGTGTCACAATAAAGAACCAAAAAAATACACACACCTGTAAAAAACTTGTAGTTGATTTGCAATAGGCACCTCAATGAAGAATCCACCGGTTTTCTGAATATTTTTACCACAAATGTCACAGTTTCTATTGACATCTTTGCCATAATAAGCCTTGCAGTAACCAAAAAAGTAGTGCTTGACAATGTCTGCCTTTCCATGGCTCACAAATTCAAAGAGCTTCTTTATTGTTGTCATACAATTGTTTGGCCGGGGACAATGAGCCTGGATTACTGAAAGTAAATCGGTGAATGCTTCACGTGTAAGCCTGTGTTTAAACACAAAGGATAACAATAACGCAACACTCGAACTGCTGGTGATTGGAGCTCCCGAATAAAAAACGTCACTCGATTCTATTTCACATTGTTCTGGAACGGTTTCACAGTCTGACTGAATTATGTTCTCACAGTCACTGAGAAAGTCCGAGCCAGCATCACCATCGTTGACAAATTGTCCGTAAATATCCAACATGTCGACTTGTTCATCCGCGCTCATGATCAATCTCGGGTCATCTTTGTCTTTAAATTCAAAGTCGCTTGAATCACCCATGTCTGGCATTTGCTCGTCGCTGCAGACCACGCCATGCGACATGTTTGTTGTATCAGCCTGGAGCAGTTCATGATGACTGCTGGTGACACGTGGTTGTTCTCAAAACACTTCTTGAACGTCCGATTCACATTTGTTGAAGCCATTGTGAGCAACATTTGACGATTTGTTCACTTTTTGGAGGTTCCCTTTTCGTCTCCTTGCAGCTTGAAATATATATGGATTAGAATGACGCATGTATTCTCGGTAACGGCCTCTAGATCTTCGTTTTCGTGTAAAGTTCCGTATCGTCCGCCATGTTTTCAATCTCGTTCCCAGGCCTTTCCGCTGCGAAAGAGCACGTGCTGTTTTTATACCAATAGCGTGAACGCTTCAGAGTAGCGCGTCCTTTTCAAATTTTCTCACTTTCGAATTGAAGAATTCTGGACAATTTAAGAAATTGTCTCTTATATGCACTTGAAAAATTCAACGGGATTCGAATCCACGACCACGACCTCTGCGATGCCGGTAATTTGTTGGGCTCATGCGTGTTTTCCCTTGAAAGGAAAGGAGCTGTTTGAAGGCTGATTATAGCACTATTCATGGATTAAGTGTGGCCAAAATCAGTAAGATTTTTAATACCCAAATTAGTGCAAATCTTGCTTTGAACATCTGGCCCCGCAACTAAAGGAATCATTGCCTTGAACATTTTACCAATACGTAATGTTTGTAAAAGTTGGCTCACAACATTTAATTAACATGACAAACTAATAAATTTTCAAATCTTTCACAGGAAAAGTTTGTGCAAAGTTTGCCAAGGACTCTCCTGCTCCTAGTCAAATTGTTCAAAAAATTAATATGAAATGTGTGGAGGCAAGGCGGCCCCAAAGAATTAGAGCTCCAAGACGAGAGTAAACAATTTTGATGTGCCCTTTTGAATATTTTTAATTTTAATGAACAAAGTTTGCACAGGTTGAGGATTTTTATACAGTGTAATTATACAGTGTAATTATCAAGGTTCAGTTTTTAAGTGACAAGAGATTTTGAATGTTAATATTGTTGAGACAAAAACAATAACTTAAATACTGTGTTAAAGGAATTATGTGGATATCATGTACAGCAATTAAACATGTGAAGAATGTGAAACTGACAGTGTGGTTGACTTATTGACAACAATGTATATACCTTACAGCTTATATAACTTACAGCTTTCTACACTTGATTGATATAAGTAGAAGATTCAAATAGGGGCTATAGCCATGCAATCAGTCAATTTGCCAGTGTAAAGTATGGTATGGGGATATAGGTTGTGGTGGTTGAATTTATGGGTACATTAGTCAGTCATATTTCACTGAAGTTTTATCCCATAGATTTCCCATATGTTCAAGTCCTGGATCATGAATGGTATTGGTATGGGACTTAAATCAAAATTACCCATAGCGACCCCATAGATAAGAGTCAATGATCATATGGGATTGGTATGGGAATGTCACATACCTTTCCTCAGATTTATGCTATGGGAAATATGTGGAACTATTACAAAATATGTAGCAATCCCATAGAGACTAGTGAGTCAACATGTAGGATTGGTACGGGACTGTCCCATGTCATTCCCATACCAGATCCTACGGGGAATATATGGAACTTTACGAAATGCGTAGCAATCCCATAGCATAAGACAATAAAATTGTGCTAAATGAAGACAGTCACTGTTTATGGGTTTGATATGGGGGAAAATAACCCATATCGAAGAAATACGATACCCACGTATGGGCCATAGGTTCTCCCATGCCATTTCCATATCTGGACCATATATGTCCCCTATCACCAGCAATGGTAAGGGAAATTTCAGGCTAAATGGCAATTAAATTTATTTAACAAAAATTAACAAAAATGAAGGCAGTTCAATGAAAACAGGCCAAAACGTTTTCCCCTCTATCTTCCTGTTTCCTTCAATTTTTTTTTCATGCAACTAGCTGCAACAATTATTTGCAGATGTTATGCACACTTTTTTGCTTGAAATACGGCTGTCATTTGATGGAATATAACCAATTGCAAATACAGTGTACAAACAAAAAGGACGTCATGATGATTTTTTTATGCATACAGCCCTCAATAATTGTACATACCACTTCCAACAATGCCATGTAGCTGATAGCTTTTATCCTGGGAAAAGATAACATCAAATAACAAGTCAGTCAAAAACTTCCCACCAATGTGTGATACAAATTATTCAGCCACATGGCATGTAGCTGAATTAATTTGAATCTGTAATATCGACTATGCTTAATTTACTTGTAGTTGACCATGCACACAAGCTACTGGAGCTAGCTAGACAAATATTTGAAGCCACACATGTAATGCTCACATCAAAACAATGAAATGCCAAAAACCGCGAAAGGGCAGGCAATTTTTTTTTGGGAGGGCCAGCCTCTCCTTAATACTTGTAGTTCTTGATCCACCACTGCAATGCAAGGGATTGGTTGACATCAACTGGAGGTCATTAGACCAATTTCAGTATTTTAAGATTTAACTTCAAACTACAATAAACACGACTTTGATGCTCTGGGCAATAAAGTAAGGATTTGTATGCATTGAGTTTTTTTTTTTTTCCCCTGGAGCCTAGGGATAATGCCTATTGCCCACGAGTGAGTATTACAGTAACTATTAATATTGAGTGTCATGGCTGGGAATGCATGTGCACTGGTCTGTAATGATCTTGCCACACTTAAGTTGCAATATTACGAGTGAATGCTATTTACGCTAAAGCAACATTCTTTCCACTTTTTGACTCTTTCAACTTTAGGTTTCGAGCTTGTCCTTGTCATTGTAGTCCAAGTTACGCATACTGAAATCGCAAGAGATTCTGAGATGGTTCCAAATATGGATTAAGAAAGGGTTATTTTTATTTGGGCAAAGTGGTTCCCATGCTATGAAAGTGATACTGAAGTACACTTGTCAACCACATGTTGCTTAATGCCAACTACAGTCTGGTTCACACCTGTGTGATAAGGACAAGCATAAGCCTAAGCATAATTATCTCTACAACTTTCCCACACATGAAACAAGCACAAGAAAATGAGGGATACACAAGCACAGTAATGGTGAACACTACGAGCTACTGTTAGTTTTAATGCTTGCGCTTATGATTATTTCCCATCCATTCCCACTTGTGAAAGCACAAGCATGAGATAAGCGTGAGATCAGCACTGAAGCAAAAGGAAGGGAAAAGTTCCTAATTTCTTGTGCTAATATGCCTGTACTACTTATGCTTATTCCTATCACACAAGTGGGAAGCAGGCTTAAGGTAACAGCAAGGCCACTTTGATAGAAGTCAACTCCTCACAGCAATTTTATACCCAGTCCGGTAAAGCCACCTTTAAACCGTTATGCACCTATCAATGTTATGCCCGAGAGGGGGTTGGGATTTTGATATTTTCTTTAAAAAAAAATTCAAATTCCCCACTGACCCCCAGGACAAAATAATTGGTCAAAATCCCCACCCAAGGACAAGTGAGGGTGGTCAAATGTCCTTCAAACCTTGTTCAACGTGGACAAGAGTGTAATAATTTAAACCTACAACAGAATTAAAAACATATATAATGAGGCTAAATTTAATTTAGGCAAAGTTAAAACCAAGCCAATGCAGCAGTGTTGCCTGGGATACTTGAGGGGATTCCAAGGGAGGTTTACAGGGGCATTGCCATGTGCTTTGGCTTGAGTTGCTGTTTCGCTTGCTTGCTACTTTTATACCCTCCCTCCCTCCCATATTTTGGGGTAAGTATATATACTCCACACACTGGTTTTCTCTCAGTGATGTGTTGACAGGTGCCTGGGAGGTGGACTGGGGCTCCATTGCCATGGTGACCTCGTTGCTGCTGAGGAGAGTGCTGTCTCCTCCCTTGCTACCTTTACAGCACCTACCCTCCAAAATATTGGCATTGTGTTTTAACATAACTGTCTTCCAGCAAGAAGTGATTTCATATTTCTTTTCTTTTTCTGCATCTTTCCTGGAAGCAAAACTAGCTTTTTAACCAACCCTTACGTTTTCAGCTTATACTGCACAATTTTGTGGACTTTTAAGTGTGGTCATATATGGTCATTTCTGGCTTAACTATTTAAGGATACTGTATCAGAGAAAAACTTAAAATACTGCAAAAACTTTAAACTGATCATGATTGGGTTAATATGCTTTCAAGACATTTTTGTCATGTGTATCACATGATCGGCTTTCACGAAAATACAAGTCACTCTGTCTTCAACCTTAATCACGTGGTACACCAAAAAGGTTATCACATGGTACACAAAACAGTGATCTCGTGATCAAATTTGAACACCAGCTGACGGCCTGAAAAACTCAGGGGTTGCCATGTTCTACTAGGATGCATAGTATTAAAGCTAAGGTTTTAAAAGGTGGACAAATAATCTTATCAAATCAAAGTAGATATGAACGGTTCATTGCACTATTATTATGTAATTATAAGCGATCAGTGCCTTACTTGAAATAAAAAAACATGCTCTTAAACTCTAGGAAGTTATGATTCACAATGCTGTATCTCATTCATTGCGAAAGTTTCTCAGGGCGAAGTATCGACTTCCTGAGAGACCCCCACCATGGGGATCACGTAGAATCAAAATCCCTACCCTGGAGACATCACGTACGATCAAAATCGCTACCCTGGGGACAGAGCTCTTGATCAAATTCCTGTGGTTAGCCCAACCCCCTCCCTCCCCTCGGCCTTAATGCACCTATCAATATTAAGCCCCAAGGTGGGAGGGGGGGGGGGCTAACCACAGGAAATTTACTCAAATAGCCTTCCCCTGGGTAGGGATTTTGAAACGTATGCATTATCCCAGGTCGGGAATTTGACATGCCCGCCACATTGGAAGACCGAGAGAGCTTAGAGACAAGTTATTTGCTATCTTGGTATTGAAAGGACTGCTCTGGTTTTCCTGATTTTTCTAGACACCACAGGGACGACAAGGGGGCCCAGGGGAGGGGGGGTTAAAGCCCTCTCAATTTCAAGCAAAAATTAAAAAATTGAATACTGAATGTAGTACTGTATTTCTGAGCTTCAAGATTTCACAATTTTCTGGGGGATGATTCCCCCAGACTCCCCTACAGGTTGGCACCTTCAGCGCTTGCTTGTAAGCCCCCCCAGTTCTAAATGCGCTCCGCCATCCCTGCACTATGAGTGAAAGAAAGGTAAGCGAATCTGTCTTAACTTTTCGTAAATATGGACCATCACTTCTTTCAGGATTTGCTGGAGCATTCACAAGTAGAAGAGTGTTTCTATCTATTGTTTCTTGTGATTGCTTTTTGTATATTTCTACATATTCATGAATTTTCCACTTTATCAATGCACATGCTTGATTGAATATGAAATGTCTTGTTGCTCAATTTTAGGTGCCCGATTTTTGGTTTGAAGCTGCCTGGGGTGGGGAATTTGACAGTGTATACGTGACTGGGGGTGGGAAATTTGGCGCTTGCTTCCATGAAAATGTCAAATTCCCCTGGGTCAGCCCCCC
>BLFK01000140.1:29493-34493 GCA_014634185.1 Astreopora myriophthalma | reverse complement strand
TTTACGAAACAGTCCAAAGGAAACAAGGGTCATACGATGCACTAACAATGGCCTACATATAAAGTGAAAATATTCTTACATATGAATCTATCATATGAGCTCAAAAAACACTTTAAAACTTAAAAGAAATAGCTGTCTCTTCCATTTTATGATTCTAGAATGTTATGCCGAAATTGATTCTAATTAATTTACAACACCAGCTAGTGCAATGCAGTACAGTACAGTGCCAAAAAAAAAATAATAATAATAGAAATAGGTATATCAACTTATGACCCCCTTTACTAATGAACAGAAGCTCGTCAGGTGCTAGGCAACCGCTGTCTCGTGTGAATTTAACTGGTTTTACAATGCCGACTTTAGGTAAAAAATAGAAAATATCTATCTATTTAAAAAAAAAGCTTGAAAAAAATCTTTAAAAACTGGCTTTGCCCAAATTTCTCTTGCTGCCCAAAAAATCTGAGTTGCCCCAATTTTTTTTTGGGGGGGGGGGGCGCACGCCCATGACCACCATCATGTGACAAGTCCAGCGTACAAGCTTTACAATTACAAGAAATGTTTGCGATCAAATTGCGGTAAGCTTTGTCTAACCTATGACATGTGTCTACCTTTACACGTCGACTGTTTCCCGACAAACTTCCGTTGATTATGCTTCACTTTGCACGTATCAATTTTAATCGAACTAGTTTAAAGACAATACATACAGGTGTTGCAGTAACGGTGTACACTCGTGATATTTTTAGACTCTGTTTACTTTTATAGCATGTTTTGCAAAATCCCGTTATCATTTTGCAAATTGATGACTTCGCACAAAAGCAATCTACAGGGTGTTTCACAAGTTCGCGCCCTTTTCCTACAAGACTGTATCTCGCTTATTTTCGCATTTTGGAAACCATATTTTTTCAGAGAAATTACTTGACTTTAAGGGGACATTCAGGCCACTGTGTTGAAAGTGCAAACGTTGATTATTAACTTGCAAGGTTTCACAGACCCGCTAGTTTAGATAGCAATATTTTTTCTCTGTTCAAAAAGGGGCACGAACTTTTGAAACACCTTGTATATTTGTTTTTTTCTCCCGTAAATTTGGATTTGCAACATGGCTGAGTGGTACTTTTCACACCTATTTCGACAGATATTTAACAAATGTTGCCTGGCCTACATTTGCAATTCAGTAATTTTACTACGAGAAGAGATTTATAAAATTCAGAAATTCTGGATATAATTCACTAAAAAATATATAATAATAATAATAATAATAATAATAATAAAATGGACATGAAAGAAATTGAATTGAAATCCTGGAGAAAACAGGGAAATTAGATGAAAAATAAAAGCTTAGGCGTGCGCAGAAAAGTCACAACACAAAAAATAAAAACCAAAAATTAAACAAGGGGCTACAGCTAGTCTACTGATCTACGGAACATGGTTTGATAACTCATAACGTTTTCCAGTCACGTACACGGTGAAACTCGAAAATTCCAAAGGCTCTTTCTTACAAAAGATGTGGAAAACCCAGCTGGTGTGGAAAACCCAGCGTGACAATGTAACGGCGGTCACGTTGTGGACCAGGACTTGTGAATTTGATGGGGCTTTGTTTGTTTTATTTGATTTGCGTTGATTAGTTTGATCTTGATTTTCTTGAGATTGCTGTATTTTGATAGCTCTGAATAATGTTTAGAGATTTCGACTTCGTTTTTGTAGGACGTAACGTTACTCGCAATGCGGAGACCTTTCTAGCACAATCTCAGTAGAAAGCCAAAATGAGATCAACTTTCAAGTAATGCGATCTGTACGATTCCGGGACACGTGTTAGTTTTTTTCTTTTTGAATCGACATGTGCTTGTGATCGAGAGATAATCTGTTAAATACATCGGAAATTCGTGTTTTCAGTTTCACTGGGATAAGCAACGGGCCAGCTTGAAATTCCCCACAAAGAAGACCGTTATAAAGCTTCAGTTATACAAACCAATATATATATATAGTTTCCGATTTGCCAACTTGACCAGGTGGCATCAAAGTAATTTGTATCTTTTTTTTCACGCATGTTAAGGGTGTTGATGCTGCTAATGTTCGTGGGTTTGAGTCCACCAACACAAGGTGATAAGAAGGTCACAAAAAAAGACTCGAGGCGTGGGGAACGGAACCATACCCCTGAAAAAAGCCTAAATGAAAGAGTTCGATTGAGTTGTCGAAGGAAATTGCCCGGAGAACACGAGAGCATTTTTCTTTGTCACAAAACAACACAGCAATAGCGCCGATTCTCTAGAAATTGGTCTTTGACTTGGTTTTTGTTTGAACCGTCCTCACTACAACTGATACACATGTGTGATTATATCTCAGAACTAGGGAGCCCAAGTCTTATCACAGGCCTCACAATCGAAGTATGTGACATCCAATCTACTTTTACCGCTGTTCCTTTCCTACGAAATCTATAGCTTTCATGAAGTATTTTTATAACTTGAATGTCACATTTTACGATTGGTTTGCCTGTGGTTTTGTAAGCCATTTGGTTTCCTCTGGAATCCCTTACCAGCTTACAATTTGAGTACTTAATTAATTGTGTTGTTTCTTTGGCTAAATTGAGAACTGAACAGGAGGCGGCGGGGTCTCAAATCCGGGTTCAAATCTCGCTCTGATCTCAACTCCATCAGGCCTTGTAAATAGTCAACTGGTTGCCTCCTTCCAGTTGGGTTTTTTTAAACGTTTTTCTGTTGATTTCAATTGTTACTTTCTATACACGGCCCCACAAGCTTGAAGCTTTAAATAAAGGTTCCTGAACATCTCGAAAGAAATTACAGTATTTTATAATGAGTATCGGATATACTTACGTTGCCAGGAAAGCATTCCCACATAATGTAAACTGCATAGCCAGAAATTTCGGACAGCCAGCGTCATTTACCGCGGGCGCATAATCAAAATGGCGGCCAGAGCGAGCAAAAGAGTGGGGGATTTTTACAAGGCTTTAAATAATGTCAGCGCGGCAGACTTTTTGAAGATTCGACCAGCAGCAAAACGAGGACCTTTTTATGAAATAGAAAGGGTATTGAGTCACCGGAGGATAAGAGGAAAAGGTACGCAATACTTTTTTATTCTTCACCGGTGTTTAATTAATTTTATTAAAAACACTGCTTGTGGCTGCCTGAGTGACAAAATAATGTTTATCTCTGAACTTTCAAACTTATTCCTTTTTTAGAATGAGTATCTTATTAGATGGAAAGGCTACAGTTCACTTGCAGATTCGTGGGAGATAGAGGAAAATATGAATGAAACCGCTCAAAGGTGTGAAGTATAAAATTTAACTTCAGCTTACATGTAAATACTAAGCTTATGTAGATATCAGGCATGATAATGTTATCGATTTGATGATGAAAATTACGGGTAGAATCATATTTAAGACAATGTTTCGGTGTCCTCATTACACCATTATGAGGTCAAAATATAATATTTAACAGACAACAAGAATATTAATGTTCAAGATCAAGTTCAAAGTCGCTAGAGGCTAGGTGAGGAGTTTTGCTTTTATCGAGTCACTTTGAATATTTAGACACGGTTTGTGCTCGCGAATAAGGAGCATTTCGTATAGAAGACAAACAAATTTGCTGGAGCATTTCTTAAGAGGCTGTCTCCGTAAGATCCTCAAGCCCATTTTGGGCAAGATTTCCGTACAGGTCCCTACTTCATTATGCATGCATATTCCTAGCAAAACTCTATTCACGCTCGTTCTTTTTGGAAGAGGGTTAGTAGGAATATGCATGTATAATTAATGTAGGGAACTGTACGGAAATCTTTCCCCATTTTGGACTATATCACCGATTTCCTTGAAACTTTGCGTGTGATTTACACTTTAGTTGGTTAGTTTCAAAACACATCTCATTTCACCTCCTCGTTCATTTTGTCTATTTTTCAAGGGGGGTCCTGTTGGGACACAAAAATGCAAATTTTTCATGTTCAAAATCGCAATATTTTCATAAAGTTGACATCTTCCGTCGTGCCTTAAAATTTAACGTGGAACGTTTTCCTTCCGTTTGGTGGAACATATATGTCCTCTTATTACCGCGACCTTCTTAAAGTTTTCATCCCGCATTTTAAATTTGTTAAAATTCGCTTTTTATTACCCCCCTTTGGAGAACATTTACTAAACGCTAAAAAAATGGTTACACAAAATTTCATGCAGCTAAAAAGTTAATCGTCGCACGGCTATATCACTGCAGCTGGAGAAAGAAAAAGAGTTGGTCTTCATCTCTATTACAAAAAGGTTTGCGGCACTCATGTATAACTAGCTAGAAACCCCATCTGAAATACAAGTAATTTCAAAAATATGCTAATTAGTTAACAATAGGGAGCACAAAAACAGGCTCATAATTTTAACTCACATTATGTCACTTTTAATTTTGTCAATGTACTAATAACTTCTAGATATAGTCTGCTGCCTTATTAAAGTAGTGCTCATTGAAATAAAGCTGGAAACAAACTGTATCTGGCATAACATGAAAAGCCAATTCCTGTGTATTGAAGCTCAAAACAGACATACTTTAAACTGAGAACAGGTGCCTATACATTTCTTAACAAAAGAAAAGAAGAATACACTTACTTAGCTAATTTGAAGTATGAGCTGTGATCAGAAAGTACAACTTAGGAAAAGAAACGCAAAAACAGTATTAGACTGTCAGACCCAGCAAATGTACCCTTCTGAACTCTTCAACTCGTATGTGAAGCCAAATGTGCATAAATTGCAAAGGCAGATTTCACTAATACTTTCTTCAAGATTAGATTTAACTTGATCTGAATAGTGCAGCGAAGAACCAGTAAACCTGTGTTTGTAATTTTCCACTTAATCTCAACAGTCCACTTCAAAATGAAATTGGAGGTAAATTGTTGAAGACATTTACAATGAAATAAAAAGCGACCCCACTAGTTCATTTTAGGTTATATGTACCTCATTGTAGGTCATTCGTTGTTTTAGTAACTACGAAATAGATCTGCCTGGATAATCACAAGTTGCG
>BLFK01000140.1:16993-19493 GCA_014634185.1 Astreopora myriophthalma | reverse complement strand
GCTGCAAGGAATTGAAATTGGAAACAAATTTTACGATTCCTTTTCTGCTGGAAATCCAGGAATAATGTTTGGTGTAAAGGATGCTGCCCAAAAAGTTCAAAGATCAGTTGGAATAACATCAGTTGGCCCGGAACTTCCAGCAGACATTGTGAGGCAACCAGTGGCCACTGCAAACCTGCCACACCACATTGAACTTCCATCAATGATGCATCATACTGCAAGTCCTTTCATCATAAATCAGATGACCGTTGCTTTTGTGTCAATGGGGCAGAATATTTTACTTCTGGATGGTCATTTCCATGGTAACAGTGGAGCATATTTAGCATTGGCACCAAAAAGCAGCGTATGGGAACTTTTGCGGTGGTTTAACACTTTTAACAGCTTTCACCACAGTATGGGAACCGTCACCAATGTTTCATTCACCTGAGTGAGCACTGGAAACGCACTGATTGCCTGCATGCATGCAAGCAATAATTGACTGAATTGTGAAAAGCCATGCATAACTTTCCATTGGGCAAAAATTTCCTTAAAAATTTATATGGCTTTAAGCTCATTTCGGAATTTAAATTGTTTTACATCTCATGCAATTCTCATTGAAAATGATGATGATGGTGAATTTTCAAACCAATCAAATGTTCTTTGAAAATTTTATTTAAGCTAGTACTTGGAGCAATGGTGGAAAATTAAATAAAACTCTCTAGTAATTCGTCGGCAAGCATTTTACATAGAAAGATGGGTTGCATTTATGGTTAAAAGCAAGTTTACTTTCTTCCCTACCAAAATCAAATTTCCGTACATGAATAAAAAATTATGGAGAGCGATCGGCTGGAGTTATTTCGTTTGTCGTTTACATCTATTTGTACCTTTCATCTCAGTTTTCCAAGGTACTTATTCTTGAATCCCAGGAGACAAAAGAAGAACATCATGGAAACAGACAAGTGGATAAATAACAGCAAAAAGCTGGCAAAGATATTTTGTTCGATTTTTACAACACCCTGCACGACGTGACAATCGCGAGTTCAAATTAACACATGTGCAGTTGTTATTCAGCTCTGTTGTAGGAGAAAACAAAACGTTTCAGGAGCAGTTTTACCTCAGTAATTGCTCCATTTCTTCATCCGTCGCACTTATCGCCTGATTTTGGTCTTAAAAAGGCAGTGCATTAATGGTGTTTTATCGATCGAAAAGAATTTGTTTCTCGAGCTTAACATTGTATCATTGACGGGGAGGTGGGGAAATGTATCGGGTGAAGGATTTTCTCACCAGACACTTGGAAAAGCACGAAAGTAAGTGCTGTTTTAAAGGTTAGTAAGGGAATATTGTGTCCATTTCTAGTGATATTTTGATCCCAAAAGGCAGTGACTAAAATATTAATATCATCATTTTTTGTTCGATGATGATGTACTTCGAACATTGCTTTATCAATTTTTAAGCTGGGGAAGGTTCTAATTCTAGTGACAACAACAAAAAATGGAAACAGTTAAAATTTTTCCCTCATTTGATTTCCTCTATGATCTGCTGCCATATTTAATCCGTGCGTGCTGTGCGCATGCTTGCGGCCATGTTGTCCGAAATTTCTGGCTATGGAGTAATCTAAAGCACACATTTCAACTACCGCAATTTATTTTCGTTCCTTTGCAGCTTCCTACAGTTACGGTGCAGTTCAAATGAGGGCTAAATATTAACATACATCAAGTATGGGGAACTGGCTTCTTACAGTCACCATAATAATATCGATTTTTTGTTTGCGAGGTAAGTCAATGATGCCCCCTCAACTCGTTGTTTTTAGAAACCTAATTAATGTATTTGATTGAATTGACTGTATACTTCAAGCTAGTTATCTTGAGCACGTAACACAGCTTTTAATTTCAAATGGTTGCCGCGTCCTTCATGAGTGAATTTTCAAGACGATAATATGTCTTGAGATGAAGAGTTTATCAGTGGTGACGAGGGTATACTTGAAAAAAAAGACACCCAGGTGCTCTTTACATGCAGGAGTCCAAGCAATGGCCTTCTGGACTAGTTTGGATGCTGCTACCACTGAGCTAAAGTGGAAAGAAACACGTCATTCTCAACCAACAATCAAAGGAGAAACCTCGGGGAGTAAAGCATTTTATGTTTCTTGCCAACTTATTACTAAAAACTGATGAAGGTTGACTGAAATTGGCTGTTTGCATGAATAAAACTTTGACCCAATAACAGACAATCGTTCATGAAAGGTGTTACTTATTGTAGTTCGCGATGATAGTTGAGTAATCATTTGTCTTGCAATTGTGTCACAATAGCATTGTGGATCGCAAAGTTTCGACCGCCATGTATACTGCTGGTCTTCATCAGGCGAACCAGCTGACCGGATCAACAGTATAGCAGCCGAACATCGCGACCACAACTTTATTGTGACCAAGAGAAAATAAAGGGGAATAGAGGGCATCCTCCATACGTGCCCATTTCCATAGGTAATATGTCTCAAGTTATTTTTAGATCGACTCCCACGCTGTAC
>BLFK01000140.1:0-11983 GCA_014634185.1 Astreopora myriophthalma | reverse complement strand
ATATATATATATATATATATAATGTATATTTATATATATATATATATCTATATATATATATATTTTCGTGCAATTACCCCATGCGAAGTGGAGATTTAGCTTTATCAGCAGTTGGCTCCTGTAAATGCTTAAAGCTAATTTTTTCATTGTATGGCTCCAAGCGAAGTGGAGATTTAGCTTCATCGGCAGGGTAGGGAGCTTGAAAAGCTTCCAAGCAGGGGATGGATGAAGCGATTTTCGAGCATAGCAAGAAAAAAATCTTGGGCGTGATGGTGGAAAGAGATAATGAATCAAGCTTTGTGAGGCAAAGCAAAGATGAATTAGTGATGGAGTGCCCTTATGTCACATTGATGTTACACAATAACATTCAGTTAAACATGAACAAATATTATTTAATCAAACGGCAAGTCTTGTGTACATCTTCTGTTAAGATCTTATTTTTCCCGTGCACACCGGTCTCTCGCTCAACTGTCTTACACATGCGCAACATCACGTGATAGGAGGCTAAACTCACATGACACTTTACACAATTGTATTATAGCATGGTAATATTACATAGCAATATTGCATGGTTACCATTATGAATCTTTCATCTTATGAATCTATCTTATGAATTCATCTTATGAATCCATCTTAAGAATCCATCATTTTATGATTCTATTTTATAATTTCATCTTATGATTAATCCTTCATATTTTTGTGATAGCTCCATTTCTTTGTAATATTTATTGTAATATTTATTTATTTGTCTGTCCATTCTTTGTAATATTTAAGGGAGTACTAAATTTGTACTCCCCCGAGTAACAGTAACTAAACGCAGTGTTAGGTTTAATATAAACTGTTGATTAGTTCCCACTGGGCACCTGTGCAAAACTACCTTATACTTTCGCGCCATTTTCAGTACAAGAAAGCATGACTCCCCCTAAGTCTAGTAAGGTTCGCGGACAACTTATCAAAGAATACGAGCCCGAGGACTCAGCAATGGTCTTGCAGAATAGGAAAAAACCTTCCTCAGGCCTTCTACACAGGCATGCTAAGCCTAACAGGAATTTGAGGACTGTATGCTACAAAGTAAAATGGTGCGCGGCCATACTCAGAGACCGTAAGGTATTGAGTTAAAATGCATCAAAACAAATACTTATCTTGTTACAATGTAAGTCTCATATGACTAGTGGCTGTAGCTAGCGAAGACAGGCAAAGAAGAAGGATCCACGTGCTGATCTTTAAAGCAAGCACAGAGGACGACAGCTCCGTGAAACATCACTCTTTACTTGCTTCCCTTCCATTTTCCACGCCCTTAGAACAAGGCTGAATGATCACACTACTGCCTCGCTATTGTGCTTAGCTGCTGCTTTTTCCGGCGACACAGGTGTTCTGTTTATTGAAGAAACTTCTAGGTCGTCGAACGGCTGCAATCAGGCTCCCACAATCGACAGAAGTTGAGAGCATTGATTAACGTTTCAAGTGACAGAGGATATTCCCCAGGTCAAACCAGAACATTGCAGTTCCAAGAAGCCAAGCCAAGGAACAAACTCAAAATAGCGCAGGCTGAAATAGCCTGCAGCTTGAGAAGAGTCGGCTGAGAAAAGCCATAAAAATACTGTGGCCCCAAAGAACTAGCCGCAACAAGAATTTGCTTTCTGTCATTAACTTCTATTTTATTCTAAAATGTCAATTTGATTCATAAGAAGTCAGTTTAGAAAAGGAAATATATACAAAATATCATAATGGATATTTGCCAGAAAAATGACATTCAATTGAGTTATGGTAATGAAAATGAGATATTGATAACATGTGAGAAAATAAAATATTACCTCAAATTAATAAAAACCGAAAAAGAAAAAGAATTATTAGTTTAAAATTTATTCTCAGAGAAATTTTTAAGTGAAAAAAAAATACCATACTATATAAAAATACCAATAATCAATTCAATGAAGACTTTAAACTTGAATATTAAATATTGGTTGGAGATAAAAAAAATTGCTTAATCTTAATAGTTTGTGTTGAATTTTTTGTCATATTGATTTTTAAATTCATCAGCAAGAGGGCAGAGATCAATAATTATTTCATTTATCATTCTCATTTCATTGATAAATACATGTACAGTGGTTAAATTCATTGTTATAGAGAGCAAATAAGTCTACAAAGCTCTAGAACATTCTGTCATGCGATGTAAATATTAGAACTTTCTAGTGTCACGCTATGGAGAAATCTGGAGCATTCTACTAGATTGCATTGCTATGATGTAATCCTACATAAATAGCTGTATTGTAACTTCCGGAATGTTCTAGATTATGAAATTATTGTATATAAGGACTCAACTAGCAAGTAGTCGGGGGTTCTTGTTGTCAGCAGAGACCGACTGCTTGGAAAAGCTATCATTTGTGGAGAGCTACGGAAGCTATAGAGAGCTATTGAGGTCTACTCTGAAAGTTCATCCCTAAAGTCAAGTGGGTCAAGGCTTACAGTGAGTTTGTGTCAGTGGTGACTGAGGTTTAGTTAGTAGTGAGCGTAATTAGCTGTCAGTAGGAGTCATACAACCAGTTCCAATCAAACCAATTTCTTTATGTTTTAATAATGTTTCTTCTAATGGTATAATTTTATGTAAATATTTGATTCCTAAATATTGATAGAGTAATGCAGCTTTTAATATTTCAGACCTAATAATAGGATATTTGTTTCTAACATTAGAAATGAAATGATTGACATATTTTATTGCATTAAAGATTATTATATTATATATTTATCTAAAAATGTTATAGGTGTATGTAACAGCCTCTCAACCGTTAAGGATTTTGTGACAAGCTTACGTCACGTGCTAATGACATTTTGCATACCAGGACTCGGACACACAATAAGCGACAAAAGTAGTTGAGACACTGAACTGGGAAGACCACAATTAGTAAAAAATCACCTTCACGTTACATTTTCCACTTGCACTCCCCCACTTCCCCCCGCCACCCCCTTACAATGTTGGTAATAGAAAAAGGAAGTGTTGGCGATAAGAAAACAACTTTGATAAGGGGGGAGGGGGTTAGATGAAAAGCTTTTGGCAGAGGGAGTTGTCCAGGATTCCTTAAAGGGGGAAAGTGTCTCAACCCTTTTGGCACTTATTGTCTGAACTAGAAATTACAGCAATACAAGTAGGTAAAAGACGGCGTGGCAATGTTAGAAACAGAAACGATTCTGCTTTGAACTCTTTTGAAACTAACACTAGTTGGAAGTCATGAACGTTAATTAGGACGTAGTTTAAGCGATTTTCTCTTTTTGACGATGACGTCACAGAAGGGCTCGACGTAAGTAACAATGGTCGCGATGGTTTTCCGGCTATCCGAGTCAAAACTCCACCCTTGCTCGTGGCGCTTGGAAGAAAATTGGACTTGAGCTCTTGGCTATACCACCTAGAAGTGGTGATATAAACTGTATAGAGAACATTTTTTCATATTGTGAAACGAATTTTAAAGTTCGACGCCTTCAAGCATGACATAACATTCAAAACGTTTGATGAGTTCTGCCAAAGGGTGAAGACAACTATACAACGTTTAGATAAAAAATTCATCGATAGAACCATCAATAGTATGAGCAATAGGATGCATTTAATCATTGCAAACAAGGGACAACGCACAAAATATGAACTTGATATTTTGCCTGGTAAATACCAAGCATTTCGTCGTTTAAAAAACTTTGTGTGACATCGTCACGCATTCATCCATGAAAGAAATTAGCTCATTGCACAGCAAAACTAATAAAACCATGAAAAATATATCTTCAAGGAGTATACCTCATGCATTTCGAAGCTATTACTTAGGAATAAGCTAGGTATCCTCGGGGATTGGATGAGTAACCACGAGTAACCACAAATAAAGAGAGAACATATCCCTTGTTTTCTTTTTTCAAACGGGTTACTCGTGGTTACTCGCGGTTACTCGTTGTCTACTGTATCTGTTGGGAAAGTTTCATCACTCCCCACAAATATTTCATTTCACTCAGATGACGAAATTACTTCACTGAAAACTTATTTTAATATGGTTTTCGAAACGAAAGGGAAGCGTTTCATACCACAAAAACCTCAGACAATAAGCGACAAATGTAGTTGAGACACTGAACTGGGAAGACCACAAAATTAGTGAAAAATCACCTTCACGTTACATTTTCCGCTTGCACTCCCCCACTTGCCCCCGCCACCCCCCTTACAATGTTGGTAATAGAAAAAGGAAGTGTTGGCGATAAGAAAACAACTTTCATAAGGGGGAGGGGGTTAGATGAAAACCTTTTGGCGGAGGGAGTTGTCCAGGATTCCTTAAAAGGGGAAAGTGTCTCAACCCTTTTGGCGCTTATTGCAGCTCCACGAGGAGCAGAGTAGTCAAAAAGTTTTGGACTGTTTTCAGTTTTGATTTCAAGTTTGTTAATACTTGAGCTGTTTTCCACCAGTCCAAGCCTTACAGCCTTTGACGATTTGGCGGCTATGGTACGTTTATTGTCAGTTTTCCTCAAAAGTGGTCTGTTGCAATAAATGGCGTCATTTGTTGCCGGATCATGTAAGACCTTGGCTTCGTAATTATCACTGAGTTAATTTCCACGCATTGCTTCGCGACCTTCTCGAAACAAAACCCGGGAAACAAGCGGCGGTGACAGTGTAGGTGAAATTTAGTTTATTTACAATTTATTAATTACAGAATATGCTATTGTAAAAGGTATATTGGCATTTTTGAAACAAAAAGTATTGATCAAGCCTGGGATAAAGAGATTTATAGACATTCTTTTATATCCGATCGAACTGCTATACACAAAATTTAGATTGTATTGTTTTTCTTTCCGTTATAAAAATGTGTAATGGTTGTGTCACTAGTTCCTTTTAATTGATCTGTTCCTTTTAAAATTACTTGGTATAAATTTGAACGAAACATACTGATGTCTGTTCCACTACTTGTAAAGTATTTTTTGTCCATCAACGGTACCATAAATATATGAGTATGATAAATTGTTTATTAAAAATTGATAAGATGTAGCATCTTTTTTATTTGTAGCAATAGCTAAATTTTTGATTTTTTTGTTATTCATATTGATGGGTACATTCATTTTTAACTCATTTCTTGAAGCTTCAAATGCATTGGGAAAATCATAAACATTTGTATTAATATTACTTACAGTCCTCTCTATTCCATAAAAAACACAATAAATATCACTAAATTTTGCTGGATAGGTGGATTAACTCCTTTTATATCAATATCACAGTATAGATAAATTGGTGCAGACATTCTACTAAATTCATGAGCATTAATAATGCTTCTCATATAATATGTAACTCCTCCACTATAAGTGTATTGTTTTTTAGTAGTAGCAGAATTTAATTCATTTACATTCAAAAAATAGTTTAATTTCATTTTGTTGCAAATATTTAGATGATCAGTAAGAAATTCAATACAGAAACTATGATATTCATCTTTTTCTGGATCATGAATGGGAGAAAGATTAAATCCAGGTCTTGAATCATAATAATTACCATTTTTTATAACCTTAACAAATATCACTCTCGTATGTATAAAAACTTTTACTGAGATTATCAATTTTATCAACTTCTATATTAGTTTCACTTGAAGTCTCATCAATATCATCCATTATATAATGTAATACATTTTTATCAGGATATGCATTTGAAACAAGTGTTTTATTTATGTGATCTATTACGGTTTTTGTCTCAGCATTTAAGAAAGCTACATTTAGAGCCCCATCCAGTTCTCCTTTGAAAGGAGTTTTTAATCCCTATAATTTTATGTATATCCATATTCAAATCTGAAGTAGGCCTAATATTAAGTTTTGTACTTAATTCTGTATCCATCTAGCCTTTGTTAACTGCTTCATCATTATCAATTGCATTTTTTAAACTATGAATAACACGACTGTTCATAATTAAATCAGACTCAGCCGTATTATCCAAATAAGGAAAAACATTTGCATGGCATCTTAAATTTACTGCATCTTGGTTATCAAAAGGATCTTTCAAGTTTTTTATCCTAAGTTCATGCATATAAAAAACTATTTGAATATTTCTGTCAAGTTTTGGGTTTAGTTTGGTTTGTAAACTTGATTCAGTGGCTAAAACTCTTTTGTTCACATATCCAACATTGCTTGAACTTGAATCATTATTTTCATCTGTTTTAAGTTGTGTTATGTAATGATTGTTCATATCCAAATTTGAATCTGCTGGTTTTTTTTTTCATTCCTAAAGCATCTCGACTATCAACATGCTTTATTAACAATCCTTATCACTTGTTGGATCACTTAAATTTATTATTTTATTGTTATTAACATCCATATTTCCAGATAAAGAAAAAGATCCTTCTCTTTTATAGTAAAAATCTTCAACATATTTTCTATTTATAACTTGATCTATATTAGCGTCAGTACCAATGTTAAATAACCTTTTACCAATACAATTGATATCATTATACTGTGATTTGAAAAAAATATTTTCAAAATGTTGATAATTCATAGCATCTTTTTGACCACTTCTAGCGCCAGTACCGGTCAGTGACATGTTAGTTTAATGCATGCTCAGCATCCAGGCTCTGTTGTGTTTTTCGTGTGTCTGTGCTCTGGTTCGACCGTCTGCTTTCACCCTGGTTAATTAAAGCCACAGTTGTGTCACAAAGTGTGTCTTCGATTTATTTTGTTATGATTTTCATTTGTAGGATCTTTAAGATTAAGAATTTTAAAGTTTTTCTTGTCTAAATCTTGTAATTTCAAAGTTATTATTATTTGAAGAAGACATCATATTTTGAATTTGGTGTTTTGTTAAAGCATGATTATTTTCACTACCTTCTTTAAGATTTGTTATTTTTCTTTGTTGCATATCATAATTCAGGGCTCGAAAAAATGCCCGTCCGGTCGTCCGGGATTTTCCCCTCGGCCAAGTAACTTTCTCTCCTCACTTGCCCCACGGGCAAGAGCCCAGTCAAGCCGTTCGCCGACTAAATTTGTGATAATGATTTTGAGCAGAAAGGGTAAATTTTAGGTGCAAGAGTAATCAAGTGTTTAGATGAAGCTTGACAAAAATTACAATTTATAGCGTTGTTTTGTTGATTGCGTGACGGGCGCTTACAGCTCAGAAGTGGTTGCCTAGCACGTGATCAAAATCTGCCCCGATCAAATGTCTTCCAGGATTAAAAATAGCTGCCTCGGGCACGAAAACGCTTGCTTCTTTTGCAATTTTTTGCGAGCATTTTCCAGTTTCTCTGTAGAAAACGTAACTCAACAACGATATATCAAAGCTGTAGAAATTGTACGCGAAAAAGCTGCATATTTCGACTGCGAAAACGAAGCCAGCATTTTTTATGCCAAAATCCAACTAAATCTCTGTTTTCGGCGAAACATACAAGTTTGCTAGTGATAACATACTTGGGTGCCGCCGCGCGAAATGAAAGTATTATATTATTAAAAAGAAATGCATAAGTGAGTCATCAAAATACTTTGAGAGTTCTTGGAAGATGACTTAAAACAGTTTTTCTTTCAAATGAAGACGTTTTCCCTCGACTGAAACTATTTTTCATTCACCCAAATGAAAGAATATGCTCTCGCTGGCTTCTCAAATTCGACACTGTGCCTGTGTCAAAACTCTGCGTGTTGTAAATTTCTCGCGCTTCTCTTCACAATGACTTCGTGGAGCTAGACGAGATCAGAGAAGATGCAGGTGAACATTCAAGAAGTCGAACACAATCTTCGACGAACCGTACAACTTCAAAAAAGCAGAATGAAGAAGTTAAAAGTTGTGGAAGTATTACAATATAATGGTGTAAACATGAAGTGATCAGCACTAAGAGGACTACAGTCCCGTAGTATAACTTCCATTTTTAGGTTCATGAATTATTAATGAGTTTGAAAACTTGGGCAAGCGGGGAAGTGCCCCGGGCAAGCAAAATTTGAGAGTTACTTGCCCAAACGGCAAGGTGAAATTCAAATATTTTTCGAGCCCTGCATAATTATTATTAGAGTCCAATTTTACCCCTCCAGAACTTCAATAAGCGCCAAAAGAGTTGAGACACTCCCCCCTTTTAAGGAATCTTGGACAACACCCTCCCCCAAAAGCTTTTCATCTAACCCCCCCTAACAATGTTGTTTTCTTATCGCCAACACTTCCTTTTTCTATTACCAACATTGTAGGGGGGGTGGCGGGGGGAGGTGGGGGAGTGCAAGTGGAAAATGTAACGTGAAGGTGATTTTTTACTAATTGTGGTCTTCCCAGTTCAGTGTCTCAACTACTTTTGTCGCTTATTGTTGCTTGAATTTTTTGGTTAATACTAATATATTCAGAAATGTCAATATTTGTGAATTTGTCAATGTTATTAATTATTCCCATTTATATTATCGTGTTACATTATAATTGTTCATCAAAATTTTTCTTCACAGTTTTATATTCTTATCCAAAAACAGAAATTCATATGGTCCTAATTTACTGAATAAGCCAGGATTTATCAAGTTTTCTTTTGCAATGAGATTCAAGTGGTTTTTTGTAGTCGGTAGATCGGTCAAAATATTTGGTTAATCATGGACATTATGAGGGTAACAGAACTAGAAAGTATGCCTAGTTTGGCCATTTTTATTGACTTTAAAAAAGCTTTCGACACAGTGGATTGGAACTTCCTCTTCAGGGTGCTTGAAGTTTTTAATTATAGCCCTTGTATACAAAAGTGGATTAGAACATTTTATATGGATTCCTCCAGCTGTTTTATTAACAATGGATTTGCATCTGAGTTTTTCAAACTGGATAGGGGTGTCCATCAAGGTTGTCCGCTCCACGGAAATTTTAGCTACAGCCATTAGAAATGACAACTCCATCAAAGGAATAAAAATTCATGACAAAGAATTTAAATTATCCCAGTATACTGATGATACAACTGCCTTTGTTTCTGACACGAAATCTGCAACAAATTTATTCAAACTTTTGTCAAAGTTTCAAGAATGTTCTGGTCTTAAAATAAACAAAAGTAAAACTGAAGGAATGTGGTTAGGCGCAAGTCGCAAAAACACAGCAAAACCACTGGGAATTTCTTGGCCAGCTAACTCTGTACTTGCACTGGGAATTAATTTTTCGTATAGTGATGAAATTGTTTACAATAAGAATTTTGAACAGAAACTAACCAAAATGAAAAGCCTCCTTAACTTGTGGTATCCCAGAAACTTCACACTTTATGGCCACATAACGATTCTAAAATCCTGAGCGATTTCTAAACTCTTTTATAACACATCTGTCTTAACTTTTCCTACAAAATTCATCGCTATGGTAAATCAAGCAATTACACAATTTGTATGGAATAAGAAAGCCAAAATTAAATACAGAACAATGATAGGGCCAAAAGAAGAGGGAGGCCTAAATATGCCAGATTTTCAAATAATCAATGAAGCGCTTAAAGTTGTTTGGGTAAGAAGATTAAGTGGCAGCAATGGAATTGCAAGTTGGAGTCATATCTCTCTTTCCTATCTACAACCAGTCGGGGGTCTGTTTCTTCTGCAATGTAATTTTGACTTAAAGCTACTTAAAGTTGATATACTATTGATTTTTACAAAGAAGCTCTGTACGCTTGGCAAAAAAATAATTGCAGTAACCCTAATACCAAAAAGCAGGTATTAAATGAAATTGTTTGGAACAACCATCACATTAAGATAGAAGGATATTCCACTTATTACAAAAAATGGTGCGATGCCAGATCAACTAAGATTGAAGACATTTTTTGTAGGTAACAGACTCCTAACTTTTGAGGAGTTCTGCAGCAAGCTTAAAATTAAAACAAACTTCTTAAACTACTACGGTTTATGCCACGCAGTCCCTCAAAAATGGATCAATATTCTCAAAGGAAAGGTTACCAACCTTTGGAAAAACGTTCTGAGAAGGACAAGATACCTTTAGATAAACTCTCTTGCAGATCAGCAACTAAATTTTTTATTAACAGTAAATTCGTTATGCCTACAGCTGAACTAAGATTGAAAGAAGCCAATCTAAAAGAACATACAATACAACTCATTTATAGCCTTCGGTTTAATGTTACCAAAGACACTGGACTCGCCATTTTCTGATACAAAATAATTCATCACATTCTACCCACAAATTCGACACCTTTTAGATATTCAATCAAAGAACACGATAAATGCCAGCTCTGTGGAGAAAGACAAACGTTAACCCATCTTTTTGTTACCTGTTCTGAAGCTCGGCTTTTTTGGTCTCGCTTTACTAATTGGTGGAACTCCAAAACCGGAGATATGATCACTCTCAATAAAAATGAAATATATCGCGTCACAGATAGCTTCACTCATCATCTTGGCTTAAACCTCTGCATGATTATAGCTAAATATTATTTATACACTGCCTCAAGAAAAGAAGAGTTTTATTTTGATGCCTTTTTAGCCTTTTTGACAGACAAAATTAAAATTGAGAAACAAATCTATGTCACAAATTAATTTGTGAGAAAGCCTCCTATTGTAGCTAACGCCCTGCATGAAAGTAATGTAAGACAACAAATTGTAAATAATGCTAGTATTGTAAGTTTTGTTAGTATAAAATGCTAAGTTACGTTAATATTGTAAGTAGAGTAGGTAATTTTTGTATGTAATGTAATGCAATGTTATTGTTAATTAAAAAATAGAAATATATATATGACATATATATAATGGTTAGATCTTATTGCATGAAACAGAAAAAACAGACTGAATGTGTGGCTGGTACTGAAAGATATGTTAAAGCAAAAAACAGTAGAATGGTGTTAAATTGGACTTATGCTGAATGTGGTGTAACAAAAACTCAATTTGTTAAAAGCAACAATTTAAACTAAATAGCCTCTCTGATAGGAGAGGCAAAGGTATTTCTGATATTTTTAATCCAATAACAAAAAGGCAGATGTATCACAAAAATTGGCTGAAACTCGTTTTCCACAAAATTAAAAAAAATGTTCCCACACACCACTGGTGGCCATGCCTGGCTGACCCCTGCACCTGACCTTTATTGCAAACTCAGCAGAAAACCTACATGTACATATGGAGAATTGGATAACCAGCTAGCAGAAAACCTTGAAAACTATGGGTGGGAGGTTGGGAAAACACGTCGGTGATGGCAATGCAACAAAACACACTGCCCACCACAAGTCACATGACATAATCCCAGGCCCCCAGCGAAGTGTGAGAAAAACATTTCACACTTATTTCGTTTCACTCAGCCAGTGGGAAATAACACTTCTCACACACCATAGTAGTAAGTAATCAGGAGCTAAAATGTGTTGAAAGCGCCAAATAATTATTAGGTGTCACTATCACTAATAATCTCACGTGGAATGATCACATTGGTCAGACCATTAAGAAAGCATCTAAGCGTATGTTCTTCTTGGTACAATTGAAAAGGGCTAAGGTATCAAGGCATGAATTAACTCTCTTGTACACATCTTGTATAAGGTCTGTACTGACGTATGCATCGCCTGTATTTTTTTATGCCCTGCCCATGTACCTGAAAAAAGTTACTGAACGTGTAGAGAAACGGGCACTTTCAATCATTTGCCCGGGGCTAGCCTATAGAGAGGCTCTAGAATTGTTACATATTGATTCTATTTTAGACTACATCGTTAACTTGTGTAAGAAGACCTTCTCTTCGATTGCCAATGATCTGGCCCATCGCTTGCACAGCATGCTTCCATTTTCAGGGCCGTCCCGCTATAATCTTTGCCTGGAAAGGCGGTTTGTGACTCCCAAATGCAGGACTGAACGCTTTAAGAACAGTTTTTTAGTAAGATCATGTATTAATAATGAAACTTAGTTCTTCGGAGGGCTTTCTAATGTGAATGAGAACGAACTTTGTAATATATATATTTAGATAGTTTTAAGCTTTATATTAGTTTTTTTTATTATAGTTTTCACTATAATTTTATATATTTTTTATATTGTAAAAGCGCAATTCAGCTTTACAGCTGCAAGTTTTTTACTACAATAAACTATCTATCTAGCT
>BLFK01000135.1:165897-187287 GCA_014634185.1 Astreopora myriophthalma | reverse complement strand
TCTCTCTCTCTCTCTCTCTCTCTCTCTCTCTCTCTCTCTCTCTCTCTCTCTCGTTCTCTCGATGAATTTACTTGCAACCAGCGCAGGAAAAACGTTCCTACGGTATAATAATGGTGTGATCACAACGACTTCAATATCTGAATAACGACATTTCCTTCAAAATAATAATCCAACGTGGCAAATCCCAGATCGTTGTAATATGCTTTCTAAGGCTCGGTGCCCACTAGTGAGGCAAGCATAAGCAAAAGAACAAGAAGCTTTCGCGCCAATGAAGACAGCCGCGACATGAAAATAAAAAGCGTCATCAAACCCTCTCGGGTTGCGGGGAGGGCTCATCTAAGAGTACTATGTTTCTGTCAAAGGTGAGGTAAGGGGTATACGTATTAGTTAGGGGGGTTAATAGAAAGGAACGGATCTTGTTAGGAATTGTAAACAATGTGCTTAACATGTTGATTTACTTTGCAGAAACTTGAGCTTACTAAGACCAGCAATTGTAATAATCTCCATTTGTTTTGTTTCTTTGTGGCATTTTACAAAGGGAAACAAGAGGGTGTAAGTGCAAAGCTTTTTATCCCAGTGGTGAGCGAGTGGGGGCGCGGGGAGAGAGGCAACGTTATTACAAAATGCCTGAGTTCCAGATAGTGGGGGAGAGCTTATCAGACGGAGAGGGATGGGGCTAATAATAATAATAGTAGTAATAATAATAATAATAATAATACCAATAATAATAATAAAATGTATTTATACAGTAGCCTATGTCACACAAGGTGGTTTTCAATAGGGCACTGTAGAATTGCAATTATTACTATTTAATTACAAAATTACAAAGCCATGCCGCTACTACAGAAATGAAACACATGCTAATTTAAAAATAACTATCAAACAAGAAAACCTCAGTTCCTTCTTGCATCTGAAATCATAATACAACACTTTCTTAAAAGCGTCATAGGTTAAATTTCTCATATGAGCAGACAGAGCATTCCATTGTACAAGGGTCTGAATAGTCCCCACTTCGTAACTGATTTTGCACCTCGAATAGCGCACGTCCTTTGAGCGAGGGATGTAACTGTGAAGATCTAGATCTCGGACAATCAAGTGATTTTAGTTGCTATTATTAGTTAAATTATACGAGAAGATGCAACGTTGCATTTGTCTTCTGGTAGATAGATTCATCCGGCTAGTTCAGCTCTAAAGGTGCCATAGTGGAGGGCGAACGTGATGCTTGGCCCGGAAGCGTCTTGGCGGCCTTATTTTGGAGGGCTTGGATAGAAGACACGAAAACTTTAAGTGTTGTTCTTATAACCCCAAACAACACTGCCATATTCTAGTATGGGGATGACCCGTGATTGCCGTGACGTACATCTCTCTAGCGTAAACGGGGAGCAGACTGTTTGAGTCTCTTTAGGACCCCCGGCCTTTTCGCAACTTTATTTTGTATCTGGTCAATATGATCATGCCACGTTAGACGCTGATTTACAGTCACACCGAGGTACTTAAATTCAGTTACGCTCCCCAATCGATCGTGACTAACTACGAGGTCTATGTTGTTACACTGACTCAATTTTGTGCTGTTACCGATGATCATAAACTTGGACACTCAAAGGGGCAGTAAGTATTTTTTTAACATCCAAAGGACACCTTTTGGTTGATAGTAGCGCCAAGATAATGGCCAAAATTCCTTTAAAAGGCTGTTATAATGCAAATAAAATGTTTATAGACGCTTTGAGTGGCAGATAAGCAAGAGAGACGTTAACCCGACGTTTTCAAGTTTCCTCTTGTAACTTGCAAAAAATGGCTTGTAACACATGCCAGTTTAATTTTTTGTTCTAGATTGACTTTAGTTCTCAAAATTACCTATTTAGAAACTAGTCGAATGCTAACATGTTCTAAGTTCACATTTAGTGAATTTTGATCAAAAATCGTTCTCCCATGAAACTGTCCCTTTATTGTCAGCTTGTTGTCGCACATGTACAGAAAGGAGGGGCTTAGTAGAGATTTTAACATATTGTCCGTGAATGTGATGCCGTCTTATAGAACTGAAAACAAAGAAAGAAAGAAATTATAAATTTATCAGTCAGTAATGGCGGCGCATATGCTCGGAGAAAAATCCGAGTGCTCCAAACAGGAGTATAACTTAGGACCTTCCGATGACCAATTCGGATGCTCTACCACTGAGCTAAAGGAAACTCTCGAGAATTAGGTCATTCAACTTCGTTCTGGTGACAAAGCCCGGTCATTAGTGATAAATTTGTCATTCCATTCAATCACCGGCCGTAAAATTCACCATTTTCTTTAAGTTCCTGCAACGAAAGAAAGGTTGGTGTGTTTGTATCCACAGAAACGAGACGAGGATTCAATGGTTTCCAACGCGCAAACTTGTTCGCTACAACATCTACGACTGTTGTCCCGGTTGGACTGGTTACCAGCCTCGGGTGGGTTGCAAGAAACGTAAGTTGGTGTTTTTCTAATTGTTTGTAATGGAACCCTTTTTCACGGTCAGTTGAGATTTGAGAGTAATGTCCATTTTGTTTTGGCTTTACTCATCACAGCCAACGGTGCCTTGCTCACAGGCGTTTTCCCGCGCTTAGCAGCGACTGCAAATTTCTCAGTGCGTCGACTTCTGATTGGTTCCGGCATTTTATCGCAACTTGCTAAACCTATTTAATGCCTTTCGTGATTGGACGTAAGCTTTGGTTTCACATCATCTCCATGAAAACCAGGTTGGAAAAAAGCTTGCCATTAATATCCATGTATCAGAGGTGCCTTTGTGGATTCTTTAGTTCTGGTGTTCTAACGCAGCAAAAACTCAATTTCGTCCCTTGTAACACAAGTTGTGTCAGGTGTTCTGGTCAAGTTGTGGACATTTTTAAACACAGCGGAAAAAGGGGACAGGCTCCCACCTCGTAACAGTCTTTAAAGTTACAGGAAACGCTAAATTATATGTGCTAACAGTTCACCGATACTGCACACACTGATGGCTAAGTTAAAGGAACCGAATTATTCTGAGAAAAAAAATTATATGGAGCAGATATTTTGCTTATTTAAGTGGATATATGAGATATAGTAAAAAGGGTAATAAATGCTTTTGTCTTTGTCCGTTGCTCGTTCTTTTAAGTAATGTTTAAAAAACGAGCAGGAGTGTTTTATCGGGTTTAAAACCACTAGGCGTAGCCGAGTGGTTTTTGACGCGATAAAACACGTGCTGAGAGTCTTTTGAACAGCTTCAAAAACATTCCACAAAAAGCGTGTCCCTCTGGAGTCTGAACAATGGTTCAAACTTTGCAAGGAAAATTATTAGCATACAAGAAAAACAAGCTATGCCTTATTAGTATTCTTTATATAAAGACTACTAACCAGGAGTGTTTTATCGGGTATAAAGCTCATGCACGTGACGTTTTATCACTGACTTGATTGGCTGTTAGGCTCATGAATTATTAATGAGTTTTTGAAGTACTGTTAAGTGCCTTTTATCTCCAGGTTCTCCATGTGCCGTAGCCATTCCTCAAAAAGTCCCGGCGCACTGCCGTGAAAGCAGAAAAAAAGAGATACAAAAGCAGCGCGCAATCTATAAGCTGGGCCACATAAAGAATCTCCCCTTTCCGACGAGTGACATAAACCCGTATTTCTTGATCAATCTAACTATGGCGGATCCTTTCTCCGAGACGTGGATGAATCTGTACGTGTATATGTTGAGGCTAAACCGCGAACTTATAACGAAATATCCCGAGATGATCAAGAAGCAGTTTTCGAGCATTTCTGACGATCAAGAAGTTTGTCGCTTTTTTCTGACGCAGCAACAGAAGAATGAAACGGTAAACGAAATTTTCCGCTCACCATAGGGACCTGGTATCATTTTAAGGAGGTGGGCGGAGGGGTGGGGCGAGCTGATATAAATAGGGACGGGGTCGATGTTTTGGTTTTGTTTGTTTGTTTTTTTTTTTTTTGCAGGGAAAGAAACGGGGACAGATAAATTTATGCTTGCTATTAGGGAGAAAATCAACGGAGTGGTTAAGGAAGGGTGTCCAGCAAAAAATGCGCTTCACAAAGGAGAGGGACAGGAAGTTTGGACATGGGCTCCCTCTATTTGCACCAATCCTCGTCCTCCCCCACCTCCCTTCCCTCTAAATAATGACCGGCCCCTTGCTCACGATTTACAATTGGTAACTTAATCAGTTATTAAATAATTAATGATCTTGAGACGGCTGTGTTTCCGATAGCGCTGATACTCAGAAACAGTGGGCCCTTTTTATCACTTACTTTAAGTACTTTCCCTGTATCCTGTTTCCCTCAGGTTCGTCCATTTTTCCGCTTTCCTTCTCAAGAGGAACCCTTTAAAAGCGTGGTGAACAACATAACCTGGCGTGATGACCGCGTATTTACAGAACAGCGGTTGGCTGGCCTCAATCCCATTTCACTAATGAAAGTTACCATTGGTCAAGGTGAGAGGGGTTTATTTGCACGTATCACACGTTAATCCACGTGAGTAGTACTGCATTTAAAACACTAGACTTGGAAAGTATATTTTATGGGCCCCTCAACCCCACTGCACATGTGGTAAGCGATTCCATGAGTTGCTTTTACCTGCACATAAGTTAAATCGAGTGAAAACAGTGAAGTGAAAACAAAAAGGAGGACAGCGACAATGTTTTTTCGAGAAATTCAGCCCTTGATGCAATCCTACTTCCCGTAGGTTCTGTCGGCGTCAAATGGCCTGATCTGAAACTGCGCTTGAATGCAACTTACGACTGGGACTTGGCTGTTAGTAACACTGTAAAGAAGAAGATTAAACTTTACGATGCCATCAAAGAAGGCTCCATATTTGTTTCTCAGTATCCTTTGTTCGACAACCTCCCCACCGTTCCTGACATCTTGGAACCCAGGCCTACTCGGAAAATGTGGCCGGCGATGTCTCCTATCGCTCTGTTTGCGTCACGCCCAGGAGACAACGGAGCACCAGCACAACTGAGGCCAGTCGCTATTCAGCTTGATTACGGCACAGGTTAGTGATAAATCGTGAACGGCTTGGCAGAGATCCTTGAGTTAAGACATTCTGCACGCAGAATTTGCAAAATAAGCAAGTTGATTTAATGACTCCTTGGTTTTGTTATACCACAGACTCCCCAGTGTATTCGTCCGGAGGCGGTGACCTGTGGCTTCTGGCGAAAGAGAGCTTTCAGATAACGGACTTTGCTTATGTAGAGATGGTGGAGCATCTTCTTAGGACTCATCTCATGATGGAACCTTTTTGCGTGTGCTTTCTGAGGCACCTGTCCAAACTGCACCCGCTACATCAGCTGATGAAGTACCACTGCAGGTAGCCAACCTCGTTCCCAGGGCTTTTCTTCGCCGAGGAGTGGGCGGGCGGAGGAAAGCCCCGGGAACGAGGTTGTGCAGGTAACGCGAAAATGACGGAGGCGGCGTGGCGGCGTGGCCCGCGACATTTTCCCGCGAATTCGATCTCCCCACAGGAGCCTTGGTCTCTCAAGGGAGGCTTGTCAGCCAATCAAAAGCCTTGCATAATTAACTGTCTGGACGCGTACGGAATGGAACTGAACTTTTTGCGGGATAAACGTGTCTGAAAATAGCTCGGTTTGTAAAAATGTCTTGACATAACCCTAGTATGGGAGTTGTACTCTCCAGGTTATGGGCCCCTGCTTAAGACTAAACTTCCCCCTTAAAGAGTACAATTTGTAATGAACGCGTTGGCGAGAGTCGATCCAAATTGACTATTAGTGTCAAAAGTCTCCAATTTTCCCTTCAAGTGTCGGCACACACATTTTCACTCATTCCAGAATTAAATATACTTTCCTAACTCCAGCCTCTCCAGCAAGAACTGTTTGCGCAGTCTTCCGATGTTGCATTAGTCTAACTGAAATTATTTGACATGTTACAGAGGCTTGTTAGCAACGAACAAGATAGGATTTCCTAAACTCGTGGGCGACCAAGGCTACATGCATCGATTGTTTGCCATTGGCAACACTGGAGCGATTAAGCTGTTGATGCGCGCTTATCAGACATTGACATGGGCTGATACTGACTTCAGAGCCAAAAATAAGGTATGTTGTCGTAATAATGGTGGTAGTGGTGGTGAAGCTAGGAGAGAATCCAGTATCTCCCGGCCACATCACTCAGGGCTCGTGGGGACCAGCTGATAAGAAACTAGCATTGCAAGGAGAGTTAAATTACACAGCGTTCTGTAAATCAAAATACAATACAGATCGCTTTTACTTACGTGTCCAGCGGCCATATTGATTTACTGAAACAAAGGGAGATATTTGCAAAAAAAAAATGGACTTCAATTCCCCAAAGATTGTTTAGGTACAAAATTTAAATGGCCGCCGTGACGCCATGCGAAAGCGATCTATTTGCTTGACCCTTTATGGTTTGAAATTGTCAAAAATCTCACTTAATTATTTCTGATTTTGGGTTTCTTTCTGCTGTTCTCTCCCATCAGGCTCGTGGAATCAATGATCGCACCAAATTGCCATATTTTCCCTACAGAGACGATGGTGAAGTAATTTACAAGGCTATAGAAGACCTTGTGCACGACTATGTGAATTTGTAAGTATCATTAAAGTGCCCCTAAACTCTTTTTTTTTTTTAATTTCCAAAAGTAAAATTTCAGCACTATAAAAGACATATTTTGCCTCTACCCCTTATAATTGCGATTTTCATAGGTCGCACAACTTGGGTTAGCAGGGCCGTAGCCCGAAAAAAATTATGACTAGGCCCCCGTGACGTCATGGGTATTCTCCGTTTCTTAAAAAAAAAAATGACTGAGGCAAGTGCCTCGGTCTGCCTCATACTGGCTACGGCCATGGTTAGGTTGACAAAATTGGTAGTCATTTGTTCCACGGCCGTGCTATTGAGAGGCATGGATCTATCCTGAGATGACGTCAAACACCGGCTTTGCATTGCAGTTTTGAGAGAATTTTTGCATTGCAAAGCAGTTGGTGACGTAATCTCAGGATAGATCCATGCCTCTCACTAGCACGGCTGTGGCACAAACGACTGCTGGTTTTGGTACGTTTTACGGCGCATTAATGGCGAAATTTTAAGATGAAAACGGCAAAATATGTTTGCTACAGGTGAGGAGATTTACCTCAGCAAACAAAAACATCTGAGGTTAGGGGCACTTCAAATATTTGATAGGTGTTTGTTTCTTCCATTTCGTCTCAGACGAATTGAGCGTCAAGATGAATATGGACTCGGTCATAATTTAGACGCCAGTTATACGTACTTTGCGTCGAAAACACACGTGTCTTTTGGAGAGTGTTTCGCTCACGTGACCAGCTGCCATGTTGGTTTGCTAAACAAAAGGAAGAATATTTGCAGACAAATGGAAGAATTTGCGTTAAAATGGAGTTCAACCCAAAGAATCTTTTACTCCCCCGGCATGGGCGCCGTTTCTACGTTTCTCTCCTCCGACACGGCCGTCGTGACGTCAAGTGAAAACACTCTATTACGTCACTTTCCTTTCAGCTACTACACCGCTGACCAGGATGTACTGCAGGATCATGAAATTCAATGCTTAGCCAACGAGATGTCATTTGAGGGACAAGGAAGTGATGGTGGCAAAGGAAAGGTACCCAATACCCACATTTCCGAACGTTAATGGCTTAATGAGCACGTGATTAGCTGCAAATTAGCCAAACATGTCACACACATTGGTAACACACTCTCTTCCCCGCAAAGTCACTTAGGTTGCAGAAAGGGGCAATCATTAGCGCAGTTTCGTGCGCAATTTAATTTTTTGTATGAGATGGTTCTGGCATAAGTTGCGGCTGAAAAAAGTAGCCGTCTCGCGGCAAAATCTTGACGTAAGCTTACATACGTTTCAAGGGTTGCTAGACTGCAAAAGTCACTCAAAATCTGTGGCGGATAAAGAAGATGTATGCACGGAATCAAAACTCGACATCCTCTCCTTTCCTGCGACTTCTCGCAAATGGATTCAGTATTTGGGGGTTAATTTACCATGTTGTTTCCTTTTAATTCCAGCTCCGCGGTTTCCCACGAGAGATCAAAACCAAGCTAGAGTTGAAAGATATTTTAACCCGTCTCATCTGGACTTCAACGGCACAACATACGGCTGTAAATTATCCAATCGCAGCGTACGGCGCATACACGCCAAACATGCCAACGAAACTTTACGATGACGACCGAGTGGCACCCGATGTATTCAACCCTTATCGATTACCAAATATAGCCGTGTCAGCCGTAAGTATATGTTTTTTTTATCATTCAACATTATGGGCGAAACGAAAACTACCCACTTAACTCTTTCGTTTACTATAGTGACGGATCAAATTGAAACATCGATTCAAATTGTTGTGCCTTCAGTTTGTGGTTGGCAAAAAAAAACAAAAACAAAAACAAAAACTACAGTAAACCGTGTTTTCAGCCAGCCAGAAGCAAACCCAAACACCGTTGTGACTTGTGCCCGCGTGTTTTCAACTCCCACTATCTATGTACTTGTTTCAACCTGGGATTGGTTAATATGATTTTCTGCGACTTTCGACTCTAGATTTCAACGAGCCGTAACAGCTGAAAGACACACTTGCGTGCTTGGTCATATATAAAATTGCCCCAGCACATCGCGTAGTCTCAAGCTGTCGGGACAGATAGGCTGTAAACGCAGGCTTATTTGCCAGATACCACGCAGCTTTTTACAACCTCTAATTTCATTGGATCCGTTTAGGACGCAGCTCTATTGTTTTTAGGGTTAGGGTTCATTGTTTCTATTGTTTCTTTGAATGCTTCTATTGTTTTCTGAGCCAATCGCGTGGGCTGCTGTAATAGCTGCGTACTGACCCGTATTTCGGCGCGGAAATACGTCCACGTTCGGAGGCCACGTTGGACACATGAATAGCTCGTGACGTAGAGAAGGCCAAACAGCGTCCGAGAAACGAGCGACTCGGAAAAGTTCTGTATCCGAAGTAACTGCGGTTTCCGGTTAAATTGCGCATGCCTTAAGTCACTTTATCGTTAGAGTCTTTTTTCACTTCCGGTCATTTGCGTTGTTTTCAAAACCAATCAAAATTTCTTCACCAAAAAGAGCCTCTCGACTCTTCAAGATTGAACAATGCGAAATTTTCTGCGCGCTTAATCAGCACCGGTTTCACGGCATCGTTAACTAAATTCGAATTCTGCCCCTTCCGCTAGGTTCAAGCTGGTGTAGCCATGAGTTTGGGTTCTTTGCGTTTTGACCGACTATTCGACTACGGAACGCAACTCGCAGATCAGGCCGGCAGCGTGATCGTCACTAGGCACTACAAAAGACTTCACTCTGTGGTCAAACCCCTCCTGGATAAGAGAAACAAACAACGTTTCCAAGAGGGCTACCTCACGTACCCGTACCTGAGTCCGGCTTGGATACCTAACAGCATTTGCACTTAACATTTGTTTTGTCCCTAAAATAGTAAATTGACAATGTAAATTAAAATAAAAAGCAATGGTTTCTGAAAATAAAATAAGACTATCTCAAGAGAACCCAACAGGTGGAAATAAAACGACTCGCTTTTGACAGTTGCTGAAATCTCTCTGTGATGACAGATAACAAGTAACACATAAGTACGCAATGCGTACAAAGATATGAAGACCCTACCGTTGTTCACGCATCAAATATCAACATTGAAAAGTTGGCGAAAAAAGAGAAAAGTTCTGTTTCTCGCTGACGGTTTGCCAACCTATTTGCCGACTCAAAGTGAATGCGAAGTTTGCAAAGAACAACCGAAGTTTTGCGACATCAGACAAACTTCTTACATAAACGACCTCAAAATTCGTGTACCAAATCTGGCAGGGTTTTAGAGTGGAAACGGCTTAAAACACAACATGACTAAAACTGAAAACGGTTTGAACCTAGGAGTGATATACCTTGATGGAGTTTGATCGTTCGGGTCAACGTACTGTAGTCCTAGCAAGGACTATGAGGAGGCGGCGTGGCCCAGTGGTTAGGGCATTGGATATACACGCGGATGTTCCGGGTTCAAATCCCGCTCTGACCAGTAAATAGACTTGTCTTCAGTGGTCCGAATTCAACTCCACCGCGCTTTGTAAATAGCCAACTGATTGCCTCCCCCCAGCTGGGATTCTTAACATCGTTCTGTTTATTTGAATTGTTGCTTTCTATACACGGGCCCACAAGCTCGAAGCTTTAAATATAAAACAATTAGATTATGAGCTCGAGATTTCTATCGCGTGATAGTTGACTCGGGCTGCGCCCTCGTCAATTATCACGCACAGAAATCGAGAGCGAATAATCTAATTGTTTTAGTATAAATCTACTAGTCGTTCAAAACTAAACAAGTAAATTATCTATATCCTAATCGCAGACACTTCGAAACACTTCGAAAACGCGACGAAGTGGCCGCCATTTTGTTGCGTACATTGGCTACGCTACTCGCTATCTATTCTGTGATAGATAGCGAGTAGCGTAGCCAATCAGAGAACGGCATTCGTGATAGAACGCTAGTAGATTTACACTAAAACCGTGTATGAAGAAAGGTTCTTTACGTTACTTGTCTTTACTATTGTTGTTGACTGACGTTTCAACAACCTGAGCGGAAGTCATCTTCGGAGTACACTACAAACATAACTACTTGCCATTTATGACATGGGCGTTTTTGCGCTTTGGTATGTAGCATATGAATGAACCATTGATACAGGCGAGAAGGGTAATGCCTAATTTTGAATTCACCGCAATACACTTAATACACTGCTGCTCCCCGTCCCCTTCCCCTAAAAAAAAAATTGCATTTTGCATCAACTATTGTCTTCAAATGTTCTTGGGAGTATCAGGCATTCCCAGGAACATTTCAAAATAATAGTTAATGGAAAAATTTGGGGGCAATCGGAGTGTATTGTGGGGAATCCGACAATAAAGAATGCAGTGGCTATATCCCAACGGCCACAACAGTTCTGTGAGGCCATACACGTGCCATTATATATGTGGGGAGAGTTTGAAGAATTTTCAGCTCAAATTGTGACTTGTGTGGGCTTTGAGGCCACCCGTAAGCAGTGGAGGAACCATCAATGTCACTAAAAGGTTTTATTGAGCAGCGCTTAAAACTAAAGGGGGGAGGGAGCCTCAAAGTTTAAGTATGACAAGGGATTTTAACTCAGTGTTGATGAGAAACTGGATGAAGGCCTCAATGCAGGCTTATTTAATGGCGAGCCGGGGTCAGTATTTTTATTTTTTAATCTTAGATTAGGCATTAAAGATATATTTGGAAGATCAGAAAATTAGGTGAGAGCAGTCATGGTTGTTCTTGTTCCATTTCATTATGCTTTTAGAAATCCAAGATGGTTGCCCCATTGACAAAATTTCTCAACAACGCCCACCTTTCCGAAAAAATGTCAGCTCTGCAGGTCAGTTGAAACCTGCCTTGGCGTGTGATAGCAATGACACAGAACAGAAATTGTCCTTCTCTGGTGCACATTAAATCTACTGCATGTCAGTTTATCTAAGTTCCACACACAGTGTCTTCTGCACTTCTTTTCTAACCGTGTCTTGAATGCTGTTAATTTCTTCATCTGTGAATGTCTTGTCCATGGATCTGTAGGTTATTCTGTAGCAATGGCTTTCTTGGAGTGTCTTGGGATGAGTGAATTGATCAATGAGTTCCACCTAAATTGATAAAAAAAAATGCCTTTCCCTTTCACCAATGTCAGCATCATGTGACTAATCAAGAATGACAACAAAAATGTAATTTGTGATTGCACCGTATCATCATAAATTACTATTTTGCCGGCACCTATCAGAGGTCCGGGGAGGGTGTTAGTGCGCAGTGAGTTATGGGATTTGAGTTTGTAATTTGCGGTCGTTAGGAAGGTGAGGCATTCTACGGTCAGCCTTCACCGTGTTAGGTTGCTTTTCTTTTTTTTTTTTTTTTCCACCTGTGTGGTTATTGATGTTTATAGCTTAGGCACTAGCATACCCTAAAACCCCAAGGGTTGCACCACTGCCTTGGTCGGGGGTACACGTTCCCTGTGTTTTTTCCACCTGCTGGTTTTTTGGGGTTTTCGGGTCCGGCTTTGGTGCTTCTGTTCTTTCGTTTATATATAATACTTGATATTTGTACATATCTGCATATATGTTAAATAAACGGCACGGTGGCTTGGCTGGCCCACGCACCCATATATGAACATTGTTGTGTTGTGTGTACCGGTTGAGTAGTGGAGGCAAAATGACATACTTCCTTGAAGTTTGCCGGCTTTCATAATCAGTCTCCTCTACCAACTAAGCTTTCAATATTTCAGTAACCAAACAGCCAGATGATATACCACTCCTAACATCACCTCCAACAGTTACACTGGAACTAGAATATGCAAGTGCATTTCAAAGACCTTCTGCATGGAACTTAAAAAAGGAATTCTGCTAGACAGTCTTGTGACTGCGTTTGTTGCTTGAAAAAACACTTTTTATAACATACATTTAATTTGGCTTGAAGGGAATCATTTGTTTGATCAGTTTAGATAGAATCAAGCCGGTGCCATGTTTTTACAATGAGGGGAAAAAATGTCGTTCACTGGCTTTGTGGCCTCTGACCTCACTGAAGATAGAGAGCACATTTTTTCCTAGTAATACAATATACAATAATATTCCTAGTAAAACAGTTACAGTAACTATAATTACTCAGGTGATTATAGAAATTCTAAGTTAAGTGAATATTAGAAATAATTAATTAATAATTAATGTTAGAAATTCTAAGTGAAGTGAATATTGGTGAATATTCCCCTTGACTTCGTCTCAGGGAATATTCACCAGTATTCACTTAGCCTTCGGCAAATAATAATTGTTAAATATTTATGTACCTTTTCTACAATGTCACCAGCAACCCCACGCACAACATCAAACAGGTTGTTGGGAGAAAAATCCTTTAAGATCCAAAATGCCAGGTCCTTGTATGTTGGTGGATACTTGCTAAATGGTTTGAATTCTGAAACTGAGTGTTCTTCAAACTGTGCGATAAACCTTGGATCTCTACTCCAAAACAGTCTGATATCAGGAATGTTAAAAAGCTTCATTGCCAGACGCTCTAATCCAATTCCAAAAGCCCAGCCTATTTTGTGTTCAGCACCACCTTTACAGAATTTTAGAAAATGGGAACAACATTTGTACTTTTAATAGCAACTAAATGACAAAGGTAAACAATCGGATTGTGTGGTTGAGTGGCAAGCTGTTTTCCTGCAATCATGTGACTCATACTTACCAGGCATTCTGATTGAACATAATCTTATCTAGGGCAGATGACTAATGTGCTAACATCTAATTACATCAAGTGAAATGAACATGATTAAAGTAAACCTAGCTAAGGTATATTGTCTGGCTGTTCTTAAGCGACACCAGTTTGAGGCCAAAGTTTGCAAAGCGGGGGGGCTTGTAAAAACACGCTTAGTTGCTTTATGCCACAGAGGCTCAGTTACCCATAACTTTTGGCAACAAGGGCCTTTCACCCTTCTTCAACTCATGATTCACAAGCCATATGCAATACACAACTCACTTTTGACAGTCGTACGCAAAATTCACGTACATTGGCATTATTAGTGATCCTGAATATAGGATGTTTTAAAAGTCCACTGAGCCGCTGATCCAGAATGGAAGATGGAACACTAAACTTGAGGCCTCCACAGTTGAAAAGGTGGATAGCACTATCTACCAAATACTCTCATGATCCAGTGCGTAAGCACTAGCAAAACCAGTTGAGTTATTCAGTGGATAAATTCAAATTCCATGTTATTTCATTACAATAATACTAACTAACAGCAACAACAACTTGACATCAATAATAACAATAATTTATCCAGTGGATAGCACTATCCACCTATCAAACAAGCCAGAAGTAAATACTGTTTTGCACCTTAGCCCTTTTGGTAAAAAAATTAGGGGCAAAGGGGTAGGTCCCTGACTGCGACTCACCATTGACAAGAATGTCATGCTCCATGACACCGCAACCCAGAAGTTCCAACCATTCACCCTCAAACTGCACCTCCAGTTCCCAGGAGGGGTGGGTGAAGGGAAAGTATGCATCAATCCATCTCATCCCTACCCCTTCCCCGCACAGGTGTTCCACAATCCTGACCAACATTTGCTTGAGATTAAATTCAACAAGTTTCACAGCCTCCAGTGTGTGCACGGCTTGTTTCTCGGGTGTCTTGCTTCTGCTCTTGTCAAATATTTCCATGGGTTCCTTAAAGAAAAACAAAATGCAAGTGTAAAAGATCAGTCTTGTTTTAAGACCTGTGTTCATTTTTGCATCGACGGCTAGCATGCTAGTTTTATGAAAATCTGTCCTTTAAGGATAAAAGAGCCTCACCCTGACAAGAAAATCACTGTATTCACACCACATTCCAGTGTCTCACAGTTACCACTGATACCCCTGATTCCAATTAATTCAAGTCTGGATATCACTTCATTCTGTGGAGTAGTGATGCCGATACTTAGATTCCTTCAAGAACATCTCTCTGTGCGCATCTCAGTATGTGCTGAGGCACGTGGTGTCCTAAAATTTTGGGGAGGCTGGCATTGCAGTTTTTTTGCTGAAAATGTGGAGTGAGATTTCAGTGTGTGAAATGCAAACTTTGGCTCTTTACTTTCTTCTCTTTGTTGAGAAGAGACAGAAAAAGAATACCCAGCCAGAAAACAATGACTCACAGACAATGGTTGTTCTATTGGATATTTGCATGACGCCATCATTTGACTACAACTACCGGTAATCAGTGCTGTTGTCACTTAAACCCCATTGGGAATACAAAATAAGCATAAGAAAGCAAAAACAAAATGAGTTGGAAGTAGTCAAATGATGAATCATGTAGATTGCTTACTGTGTCCAGCACCCAAAGAAGAACCTAACATTTCCACAGTGGGATTAATTTATCTTGCTGGGCCCTGGCCCCAGTTGTTCAAATGGTGGAATTAACACTACCCATGGGATAAATCACTACACAGCAGATTAGTTAACCAGTGAATGGTGATTTATCCAATGAATAGCCTTATCAATGCTCCAGGCCAAGTTTTCAAAGCAGCATTAGTGCTAACCCTGGGTAAGTCTAATTAAAACCTATAGGTTTTTACTCGGCTTAGCATTAACCTTGCTTCGAACAACTCTGCCCTGTACAACCGGGGTCTGACGAACAAACCATAACAAGTAATATTTTTATTTTACACCGTCAGCAAAAAGTGGAGGCAAGATGGCGATAAGGGTTGGGGATAGCGGTAAAACTATGAGTCAACACTTAAGAATACAGAGTCCACACTGCCTTCACCTCATATTGTGAAAACAATTCGTACTGCGAAAACAACCTGACACCTTCCATCTGATGAAAGACTGGATAATGGCACATATCAATTTCATCTCTCCTGTACACATCACCAGTCACAAGAAATGCATCTAAACCTGTCTTAATCAAGTCTCTCTGATGCGCCGAGGTGTGAGCCCGAAGCAAGTGCTCAGAATTAATGTAGTAGTTATCGTTCTTTGCACGACTGACGTGATCCTTCGGGACCAACAAACTATCAAAGTTCTGTTCGACTGTTACGACAGGAGGGAGATAGTCCACCATTGTAAACATGGGGCCTCCCCAACGCGTCCTGTAATCAGAGTAGACGTGCTCTTGGATCTTTGTTCTCAAAATGCTCAGAGGATGATTTTTACAGAGGTGAAGGTTCCTCCCTACTTTCGATAGAATGTTCGGAGTGATGTTGGTCATATGGTCTCGAGGATACGCTTTCTCCAGCAAGTGTATGTGATCGCTTTGTACACGCTTTGTGCTGTGCAAGCAAGCAGCGAGTATAATTCTTCTACACTGAGCATGCTTGTCGACAATTGTGGATAAATTGCGTGTTCTTATGAGTAAGGACATTTAGATTTTAAGGCTCTCTGTTAACTGCAAGGAAGTGGAATTCACACCACTGAGGGAGACGTACCTTCATGTACGTCCATTGTTACGTCCCGAACAAAAAAATGAAGCCGAGGAGTAAGAGTCTGGGACGGGTCATTTAAGGTTTGCTATTTTCGCCATTTCGGAGTACGCGCTTCGGGACAAAAACACGCAGACATTAAAAATACGAAAGATTTCGAATGCAAAATCGTGCATTTCATTTCCATAACGCATTGCGGAACACCAGGGCATTAGCTCATGCCCGTAAAATGCTTACTTGAGGTATTAGAATCCAGCCCAACGCACTATGCATATGACCATTCGGAACGGTGTGCAATATAGTAAGTTAAGAATCTTTGGCGGCTGAAGCTTGTTTTCGCATACCTATCAATATTAAAGGCTAGAGTCTTTACCAAACAAGAAGCCTCGTAGGCGTTTACTGGGTTGCCTGCAAATAGACATTAGGTACACTGAGGTACTGTGCATACACAGGTGTCGATACGTTTTCCTGCTTGAGTTATGCAAGCAAGGGAAAGCTGTAAAAATTGTAACTGGTTTAGAAAGCATCGGGTTCAACTAAAACTTGATAATTATCATGATCAACCTACAATCAGACCAAACGTAATTTATTTAGTAGGTATCCGTATAAAGCCCTCAATCACAGAGTAAATCATAGTTAGAGGTATAGAAACGAAACCAAGTCCTGTTTATACTGACCCCGGTAAAACAATCCAGGCACGTTCTAATGTATAAAATTCAATGTTGATGAAACATACAGTGACCTATGACCTGTGTTGGAAACTCACCATGGCAACATACGCAAGCAGGACGCAAGACAATGAACAGAGCAACCAATCAATCAATCAATCAATCATTCATCACTCAATCAACCAATCATTTCCGATGGCACAATTGCATCATCGCAGTTCGTCTGTGCAACTTGGTCCCGGGGAGGGGGGGGGTACTCCCTTATCTAGGCTATATAGGTATGTGCGGCCCCAAAGGATATAGCTTTTTGGCCGTTTTAGTGCGAAATAGGGTATCGATTTTAACCATTTTGGTCTGAAATAGGGTACGGTTTGTGCACTCAGGTCTTGAATTGGGTATGTTTTTTAGAAGAAGCTACTTCTTCATCATTAGGCGATAAGACCATCAACAAAAGGCTCCTGACAAAAGCCATTCTCAAATTATTGCGCCAATCGTGTAACAGCTGAAATGGGGTATCACATCTGTGGTCAGGTCTGAAATAGGTTAAGGAAAATCGCAGATTTTGGTCTGGAATAGGGTAAGAGTTTCAGGAAGCGGGCTGCACACCCCCACACAATTTTTCTGGGAGTACCCCTCCCCCGGAACTTGGTTCGGGGAAAACGGTTAATAATCCACTGGATTACCGAAATCGTATATTCGATCTACTATTAAGGAAACCATTACATAATATTAACTTTAGTGAACTACAATACAAAGCGGACTACAGTGATTGACTGAATTTCAATAAATCTTAGATCATCCAGCAGATTATTCCAAACTTCGGTAGGCATGGGTTAGCAGTTCAATTGGATATCAGGTCAGCAAAATATACAAACAGTTCAGCGAGCGAATGGATTAGCAATGATCTCTAAGAATGAACTTTGAACGTGTTGTGCGGCCTTACTAATCCCTAAGTGTCAATTAACGTCATTTATTTTTTTATTATTTTATTTTGTTTGTTCCCCCTAACCTAGCTGATATATAATTACGTACATATAACATGAGAAAATAATATAGTAACGATTTGAATTTACATATGCAAATACGTGCGATATAAAATTACAACACTTAAATTAATTTACATTATATATATACTAACGTCATTAACACCTATACGGCCCCCAAACCTTAACTTCAACGGGGTATGAACCCGTGACCTTGCGATGCCGGTGCAGCGTTCTAACCAACTGAGCTATGAAGCCACTGATGTTGGGAGCTGGTCATTTGTGGGTTCAAATGTTTCCGTGATGAATCGTGATGATATATGAGATGAATCATATATTGAACTGCTGATATGAAATCAAGGGAAGCTATGATCCTCCCAGTTATGAACGCAATTTGAACAATTGCGTAGAGAGGCCTGAAAAAATTCAGGATTTCAACGGGGTTTGAACCAGTGACCTCGCGACGCCGGTGCGACGCTCTAACTCTCTATTGTTTCTCTATTGTTGCTCTTAACTTTTTATTGTTTCTTGTGATTGCTTTTTGTATATTTCTACATATTCATTAATTTTCTACTCTATCGTTGCACATGCTTGATTGAATACGAAAGCTGGTTAATATTATTCATTTTTTTTTTGTTCAATTTATGGTTTGAAGTTGCCCGGGGTGCGGAATTTTACAGCGTATAGGTGCCTGGGGGTGGAAATTTGACGCTTGCTTCCAACGAAAATGTCAAATTCCCCTGGATAACTAAGCACAGGCCATGTTGTGAGTCTGGGCTGCCTGTGTCGGCAGGCAGGGATTATATACTTTGTCATCAAAACAGAACCAGGTATCTTTCATTTGACTTCAAGAAAATCGAAGAGGATTAAAAGATGTCAGATATCGGTAAAAGCCAAGCAGAGGGATACCAACAAACTTCGCTCGCCCGACAAAAGATGCTCGGTGACAAGTTTATACAGTCTGAAGTTTGCCCACAGCTAGGAGACGCCATCTTGGATTTAGGCTGCGGTACAGGAGAGCTGTCCGCTTACCTGGCTGAGCTCGTTGGACCCGAGGGGAGAGTGATCGGTGTTGATCCTGATAAGGAACGAATTCGGCTTGCCAGGCTATCTCACAGTGGAATCAGAAATCTCTCATTTGTCGAGGGAAGCGCGTCAAACATCGCGGAGATATTCCCGGAGACTTTCGATATAATTTTCAGCAACTATGTGCTTCACTGGATCGCTGACAAACAAGAAGCTTTTACCAACATGTTTGTAAGTCTGAAGCCCGGTGGAAAAATCGCTATTCAATATCTTTCTCATCTTCTTCCGAATGAGCTAAATGTCTATAAGGAGCTGAACCCGGAGAACGCAGAAAGAATTTTACAGATGTTTAAGTTTGAGTCAAGGGCAAAGGTCGAGCAGTATTGTTCAGCAGCTGGATTTGAGGTCACCAAGAGTTATAACCCTCCAGGGAAGATAGCCTTCGAAAATATCAAAAGTATGTTGGAGTGGTATCGGTCGACGACACACGGTATGTTTGATCCATCGCTTGTCACTGAAGAGCGCCTGCAAAGGTATTTTGCTCTGTACACTGACGAAGATGGAAAACGCTGTCCCCTACAGTTTGAAGTGAAGGCTGGGGAAGGGCATAACTACCGACTGATTGCTAACAAGTGAGCAAGGTCTAAGGTCGAAGAATATTGTATCATATCGCATATATGTATGAACATTGCACAAGAAAAGCACATTTGCACAACGAAAGCTTCACGCGCATCGGCAGTTTCCAGGTTACAGGTTGTAGCCACTAATTTTTACCGGTCAGTATAAAACGCGGACTGCGGACCGCGCACCGCGCACCCGGACTGCGGACCGGGTATAAAACGCGGACTGCGGACACAGAATGTTCAACTTAGAGTTAGAACATCGACCGGGCTAGAGAAGGTAAGAGTAGAGATTTTATCTCAATTGTACCTTACTCCACGAGTTTCAAATGTCTCGATTTCAAAACATAAAGCCGGTGACCAGCGAAGGATTCCATAAATTCCTTTCGTTTATTACCTCTGGCCCCAGTTGTTCAAACGATGGATAACGCTATCCGCCGGATAAATCATAGCGATACCAATTGCGCTCTCCAATGGATAGTGATTTATCCGGTTGATAGCGTCATATCCACCTTTTGAACAACTGAGGCCTTATGAATAAAACATAGAAACGTTTTGCAATTTCAACTAAAACCTTGCGCTATTGATCGTCGTTTTGAGTAGCCTAAAATAATCGGCGTCTTTTAATGCTATCGGCGGGTCTAAAACACAGGTCACATTCCACAGGTCACTCGTTGCAGCTCATTGTCTTACCTTTCGGAAAGTAACCCTAACCCTCAATTTGGCTAACCCTAGGCCTATGGTTGGTTTTTAGGCCTATAGGACTATTGGCCTAGGGTTAGCCCGAATTTAGGGTTAGGGTTACTTTCCGAAGGTAAAACAATGACCCGGTCCGCAGTCCGCTTTTTATACCTAGTCCGCGTTTTATACCCGGTCCGCAGTCCGCGTTTTATACTGACCGTATTCCAATCTGTCGATTTGAACTTGAAGCATTTTCATTTGATTTGAAAACACCACTTAGGGCTACCTTGGTAAATATTTTCATTGCTGATTTTGGAATTCCCCAAGTCTCGAATTACCGTACAGTAACATTGTATTCTTTGCCTCTTTATATCTATTACGGATTTTATCCTCACAACACCGATTCATTTGCCTTTTTACAACCAGACCCTCCCCATGCAGCGAATGCCTGTGACTTCAGGTTATGCATCCGCGTCAACGCCTCTAGGCTTCTTGTCATAATCAAGTCGCGTCGCTTTGCTCGTCTTGCAGCTGTTACGCATCAGTTACGCGACAGCCGCTTGACATTTCATGACTTATGACGTAACTACCGTAAAAGTTAAACAGTTTCAAGTTGGACAACATTATCGTAAAGAAAATGAACGCCGTGAGCTACCGAAGCGGTGAGCTCATTGTTAAAGGCTTGGTGGCCATCTAAAGCAGTTCTCTACAAAAACACATCAATCACAGGCCCGTAGGCTGTTTTTTTTTTTTGCGGGAAGGTGCGATCCAACAAGGAGAGGGATGCTCCCCCGGGAAATTTTGAAAATTAGGTTGTCTGGGACTGCATTTCGTGCGTTTTGAAGGCAGTATGATATGAAAACAGGCAGCCAAAAGCGAACTTAAAAACGTAATATTACTCAAACTTTTGAACTTCAAAATTGATTTTTTTTTTGGCGCAGAGAGTATGTATTTTACAGTTTTAGATAATAATGCCACTATTTAAAAAGAACAAAAATACAAATAAAGTTGAAAATCCGTATTATTCACTGGGTTTGCTGCAGCAAACCATTATGATCAGCAGTGCTGATCATCATGATCTTTCAGTAGTGCGTCAAGCTTAAGGACCCTTAAGCCTCCTCGGGTACTTCTTAGCAAACACAACTGCTGCATGTAACATGCAACGAGAAACAATTTCTTTCAAGACGTGATATCTCGACATGTCTAGACATGGCCGAAAGAAACATTGAAATTGATTAAAGTTCTTGTCATCTATTGACTAAATTGTTAATTTCCCTCGCCGGCTGCTTATCAAACATGGAATATATATATAATATATGTTTTTCCTTATTAATTTCATTTTTACCACACAAACAGTGAATCAGAACATAACTATACTGTATATATGTTTTATCAATTTACTTTTTTTTTTAATCTTTGGTCAACAAAAATGTGGACCTCCACAGTTTGTGGAGAGGAGGGGGACGGGCGCACCCGTTGCACCCCCCCCCCCC
>BLFK01000135.1:150044-163569 GCA_014634185.1 Astreopora myriophthalma | reverse complement strand
GGCTAAATTGGCTAATCATAGCGTGTGTACTATCGGAGAGATATGATAAATAAATAAATGTATCATACGCACCTGAACAAGACAAAAGCACGTTAATCCTCACAACATACTATTAGCTGCCTCCTGGGGCCTTAAGTCCTGGGACTTGTAATCTGGAGGTTCTGGGTTAAAATCTTAATCTAAATGTAGCTGAAGTCGTTCTAGGTCACAGGTGCCTGGTTTGACTCCTTGGCTGGGCTTGTATTATAGCTAGCTGGGCTGGGTTGCTAGAACAAATTGATTGTAACATCTAACTTGTGCCAGCATGGCAACATAAACGTTTCAATGGTATTGAACTAACAGTTAGTACTAACCATGCCTCAAGCAACCTGGCCCTGGTCTGCAGCCTCCCTCCAGTAGGGATTATTGTTCTCTGTTATTTTAATTTGCAATACATGTACATGAATTTGCTTCATTGGCCCTCAAAACTCCATCAAGGGAAGTTGTCAATTGAGTATTTTATTATTAGTATTATTGTTGTTGTTGTTATTATTATTAATTACCCTAGATAATTTATAAATCACAATTATAACAATAGATTATTACATGTGCTATTATTACTGTTTCATGATAGGATAAAAAGCCTGGAATCACGACTTCAAATCCTGCAGTCAAATCAACCAGCAAAATAGCTGCTGTCAAGACCAAGAAAAAGGTACTGTCAGTATTAAAAAGGAGGGATTAATACAACACTTAGAATTTTTAAGGTGATGCTGCTTTGACTAATGCTAGCCCCTAACCAATCCTTGACATATTCTGCATTTTGCAGAGACTGAGTGGAAAACCTTAAAAGATCTTTAAAGGATACTTTTCCCTAAGGATCTTTAGTAGGTTCCTGAAGATCTTTAAGGATCCTCGAAGATCGACCTATGAGGCTTCTCGCCAGGGAACATCTTCTCTTAATAAAGGCTTAAAGTTTCACCTATTGAGTGTTTGGTAAACATAGAAAATCCTAAGAGAAAAGAGATTTGATTTTTTTTATCGTAGTAGCGGTCTTTAAATGCTGGAATTCTAATGGTGATGGTCTCTGTTGTTAGGATGACGATGATGCAACACAGATTGGTGATGACCTGGATGAATGGATGCAGGTAATGTTAATACTAAACTTTACACTGTAGACTGCTAGCAGTCCCTTCTTAGTCAGTCAAGCTGCACGCTTTTAGTCTGCGAGCTTTAGTCGCGCAATCAAGATAAAGGGCTGAGGAGGGCCCTTTTGCTTGATTGCTTGACTAAAGCTCGCAGACTAAACGTGCATGGCTCCACTCACTCAGGAGGGACTGCTAGCAGTCTATTTACACAGGGCTGATTGTCACATAGACTGGCTATTGGTGGGAATGTTTGCGTGTTTTGTATTGCATGTTTGCATGTTTTTGTATTGCGTGTTTTGCATGTTTTGTATTGCATGCTATTGCAAGTGTCCAGGGTGTCATTTCCATCAAAGTGCCTTATGTATGGAAGCAATTGGAAAGGGATATAGATACAACTGTTCGCAAGATAAAGGTGTTTGCATCAATGGTATTTTACTGTCAGACTTAATGTTTGTATTAATTTTCAGACAAAAAGAAACTTTCAGTTGTTAAACAGCAGGTACAAAACACAGGTCACAGGTCATTACTAATACTGAAACAATGAACTCAAACCGTGTGCAAATGCTTACCTTAATTAGGCCTAAAAACTTTGTTTAGGCTGATTCAAGTTTAGTTGTAACACATGTAAAAGTTTAGGATTGTTTCAGTATTGGTTAAACAATTACCTGTGACCTATGACCAGTTACCTTTGTTTTTGTACCTGTACCAGCCAGTTGTCAGCATTTTTAAGATGGTTTCACATGCAAACCTTTCTGCCTCTGGCGGTTGTAAAGGAACATCATACATTCAAATACAGTGTCAGTACTGACATTGCCATCTGTAATTGGGCTGTATTCAGAGATTGAGATCCAACTGACTGTATACTAAGTTTTATTGTTACTAATAACAGATCATGTTGTACTGTAAGTCAATGTTTTAAAATTTCCTTTATTTTATATGATGATCCTATGCCATGCAATTTATGTTCTGTTTAGCCAAAACAACTCATCAAGCCAGATGACCAGCTTGAATTGACGGAAGCAGAACTGAAAGAGGAGTTTACGCGGATATTGACTGCAAACAATCCACATGCTCCAAGCAATATTGTGCGCTACAGCTTCAAGGTATTTTACAGTATAGTTAAAACTTGGTGTCAGTCTGGTATGTAATTTAAGTTGCTTGGCAGTGGAAAAAGGACAACTGAAAAGGAAATGAGACTCCCTGAGGCAGGAATCATCCGACCAGTGTTACTGAGGTTGTAGGTTCGGTTCCTGCCTGGAGCTCTAATTTCCTTTTCAGTTGTCCTTTTGCCTGTTGCCAAGCAATTAACATACCAATTTTCTCATAGGTGCATTACACCTTCACCATCATTTATAAGCCGGATTATTTGGTGTCAATCTGTTTCATTTCTTTATCACTATGAAAATAAAATTATTGAAACCAATTGGTTGAAATAGGGGGCCGTTTTTCTTAGCGAGGGGCATTTTGGCAATCAAGATGACTTGATGATGGCCAATCGTTAATCCAATCACCACGATCGATCTTAAGCATGCTGATTGGTTTATAATTTCTTTCTTCTTCTGCTGGTGACTTTGAAAGTGCAGTTTTTTTATAGATCAAACATGGAGTAGCAGTGTTGATGAAAAGAATAATATCATTGCCTACTACTCAGACATTTGATTTTCACTACATTGCAGTGCTTTACTCTTCTGATTACGACTCCAACTCTGACGCCATTGCCAGTGAAAACCAACCCTAAGAAGATTTTTCCTCTATAATCCTTTTCCTCTATGATCTTGTCTGATCCACCTTGAAGAGAACTGTGTATTTTTTTGTAACAATAAGCCATGAAAAATAATGTTTGAAAAGTATACTGTTCTTCAGTTATGCAGCTTTAAAGTTTAGTTTACAGACTATATGGAAGAAGTACAAAGCAATGCATTAAACATAAACAAGTTGTTAAATACAAAATGGCAAATACAAAACCCATTAATTATTTGTACTTGGTCACAATATTATGATAATCATGAATGACAGACAAGGGTGCACCCAAAATGTCTCCTGATGACTTGGTTTATAAAATATATGGAGTGAAGATGTGCTGTGCCAGTTGATGAAAATGTTTATCAAAAAGCTTTCAACAAACTGGTTTTACTTTCCAGCAGTTGTTTCTTTTCTGTGTACACAGACAATTTTTTGTTTAGACTATGTAGTTATTAGCAATAGTCACCTTAAATTGGCTATTCATAGCCAGACAGATTAGAGATTAGCTTAATACTTAAGTTGGACAGTTATGTATTCTTTTTCATCTGGAGGTTCAGACATCCTTCAAATTAGGCACATAATTATACATGTCCTGGATTCTAAAATGACATGTTAAAGCTATATGTTATCACAAACTAAGATATTTGGAGCTGGTGGAAATGAAGTTTTTAGAGAGTACATTTGGTTGAACACTTTCTGTTGGATCAAAAGATGAGAGCGAGTTTCTTTGAAACTTGGCCAGTGGTACTGACTGATCAAGACTGCATGGTTAGCTTACAGCTTGAGAATTCAAACTGTCTGACTGGCAATTTTAGTGGAATTCTAGGAATAAAATGTTGTAACACAGTTCTGACCTTTTTTTTTTTCATTAGGAAAAATGTTACAAAGCAACATCAAGTGTGGACCAGCTGGCAATTCACTTTGCTCTTGATGGGTAAGAGATGAAAATTAGTAATGACTGTAGCGATGCTTTCTGTCATTTGAAAATATTGTTTTATGTTTTGTCCTTCTTAAATCATGTTTTTCATCACTTGGGCTCCAACTCCAATTAAACTGTACTTGTAACAACATTAAATGCAGCTCATTATGTCCCTTCAGGACAAGTGCCGTGACAAGCTTCACAATGGCTGTCAGAGAAAAAAATGCTTTCTGCTAGAAAAGAAGCAAGATAGGCAGCAGTTCTCTCGAATACATAGATTTGTCTTGCATGCGTGCCCACATCCGAATGCATTTTCCTTTGTTGAATGCAATGAATGTGATTGTTAACCCTACTGAAAAAATAACATTTTTTTGTGCTTGCATGACTATGCTTAGAAACATGCTTCATAAAGATTCAGATGAAGCCAGAAGGCAGCGTGCACGGCAGGGCCTGGGAGAAGGTAACTTGTACTTAATTAATAATAAATGCCGCTGCCCCGTAATAACCTAATAGATGCAATTTTATTGGAAGGAAAATCAGTAATGATCAGTTAGTTGTACATAGTAATAATATTTCATTCTTGAATTAGTTTATTCCTTAAATTTCTAAGTGTTTTTTTTGTTATGTTTTTTGATTAATTAACACTGCCAAAATAAATTTCTAAGTGTTATTAAACATTATTTAAACTGAAAAACTACTCCTTTATTAATTATTCTTGACTAATTTTTTTTAATAGTGAGGCGGGCATTCTTGGAAAAATTAATCAGAGTGCTTGAAACACGAGTCAAACCTCTGAGCTGAATCACTGAGCTACTGGAGACTAATGGGCGGCAGCTACAAAACACAGGTCACAGGTCATCATTTTACCAATACAGAAACAACCCTAACCATTTACAAATGCTAACATTAGGCCTAAAAACCTTTGTTTAGCTCTAATAGACCCTTTGCATAAATGGCACTGGTATTTGAATAACAATACTTGTACATCTTAACGAAGCCTCACGCTGATGCTTTTTAAACAAAGGATTTTTCTCCTGTATGTGAGGCTTTAAGATGTATCGGTATGGTAATTAAAATATTAGCGCCATTTATGCAAATTGTCTATTGGGCCTAAGGTTAGCTTTAATGAGTGTTTAGGATACTTTCTGTATTGGTAAAACAATGACCTGTGACCTGTGTTTTGTACCTGCTAATTAATGGAAGCAAACATAAGTCATTAAACTAAGTCCATGAATGGTTTGATTCTAAAAAGAGTATTAACTGTTGACTTTGTGTTATTGCATGTCTAATATAAAGAGGGATATGACAACCTGCACCTGAGAGCAGTGAGTTCTGTTTGTGAGTAAAATACTCTGCATTATTTCTTCAATGCATGAATTATTTGAATGATCTTCATTAGAAACTAAACTTAACTGAAGATGATATGCACATTATGTAGAATTATTATTACCAATAATTATTAAAAGAAGCAAAAATCAGGGGTAAAATACTTATTTCTCGTGAGAAACCTATTAAGTACAAAACATAGTTTCCAGAGTTGATTAAAAATTTATGAGACAAATGTTGTTCCTTTAGTGCAAATTAAAATAATATTTTAGGCATTAAATTCATTACATTTATATCTGCTCAATCCCTTTTAAGGACAGAATTTTATTAATAATAATGCTCTTTTTAGAAACTTTGAAATAAAATTGCTGTTCATAGATAAAGTACAGAATAATTAAAATTTTCTTATGGAAACTGCTGTAATAGTGCATATTGAGTGTAACTTTGTCAAGAGAGCTTTTTGGGTAATTACATGACCTTTAATGTAAAAAGGATATCAAATGAATGTTCATTTGAACTTAAAATTTGTTATCATGATCATTGTAGTTTTGCTTGAAGTCATTTTCATGGGTTTGTTTAACAGATACTTGTGCTTCTCGGTATATGACATTCTCAGATATTTAGAAGGAAATGTTCAAGGCTTTCTGGATTGAAGTGATTTTAACCAATGAAAGTTAAAAATTAAGCTTTTAGCACAGTTTGACATGCATTAGAGAAATAGTGATATTACTTATTTTCACGCTGCATGGCCTTTTTTCTAGCTTGCATTTTGCTAGCTAATTAATGCACTGTGATTTTCATTGCTTTAACGTTGCTTGGAGATTTTGACTTGTAACATGGATTAGAGAACAATTTTCTCTGTGAGTTTTCCCCTGCTTGCATGTGCATTGCTAGTTCTTGAATTGCCTTTGAAAATTGGCAGCATTGCACTGAGCAATGCTTTCTGTTAGAACTCTTCTCTGCAAATTATCATCTGCAGCCTTCACTGAATTTGTGTGGTGTTGAGCTAAAATCTGTCTGTTGTATGTTGTCACGTGTAACATCACCTTTAGAGCAAACGATGGAATACTGTTAGTGTGGGTACTGAGTAAGTGTGCTACAATCAAAGAAGATACCTGAAAGCCTACACATGCACTCTGTATGTTGACACACAGTGGAATGGGCTCCTTATTGCATACTGACAGGCACTAATGATGTAATTTTAGCTGATCATGATGCTAGTGAGGTGGGTGAAGAGGAAGACAAAGAGAACAAACCAGATGCAAGCGAGGTGAGATGACTTTTGATCTTTCTTTGAAAAACCCCTTTGAAAAACGTCTGTGTACCCATGGTCACAGTATATGAGGCTAATGTCTGTGAGTAACTAGGACGATTTTCCAAGAGTGTTGTTTCATTTCAGGATCTTCAATTATATTTTGAAAGACTTTTTTTACCTTGTGCCTGAATTTGTATGCATAGCTTAGGTTGGGTTTTGTTTAGGTTTGAGGTAGTTGGGTTGCATTAGATTGAGTGCGGTTGGGTTAGGTGTCATATCGCAGCCTAATATCAAGCCTTAGAAAGCACTTACCAATAACTTCTACAATGAAATGTTGCAAGTAAAAAAAACGAAACCATGATGTCCTGACCGTTCGTCCTGGAGTTCTTTTTCTTTCTACAGTGTTAAAACGTCTGGCGTTCTCTAAGCTGTATTGACAATTTTGTTTTATAGGAGAAAGCAGCCGAGGAGATTCGACCGGACTCATCTGCTTCTTTGGGCGGAAAGTCAGAGGCGAAACTAACGAATCAGTTCAACTTCAGCGAGCGAGCGTCACAGACCTATAACAACCCTTACAGAGTAAGTATTGCGTTCAGTGTGTGTTCTTAGTCCTTCAAGGTAATGTTTAGTGCCTGTCTATACTTCTCCACAATCCTGCAATTCAAGCGCGCACGATATGAGAACCTACAATGTTGGACAGAATAAAAAAAGGAATTCAGTTGAACCGCACCCCAATATTCAATGATGAATCCGCATGCAGAGCAATTTGCATCATAATCTTCCAACACTTGAAGTGGGAGAGGAATAGTCTAAATTTTTCATTTGAAATGTCAAGGTTGCAGTGAATGCTCCAGGAGGGCTTTCTAAAGATCGAGTGCACATTCCTGTTGAGTAATAACCTGTCTTATGAATATAGAAACCTCTCAAACATCAGTGTTTGGCACTCCCGCCTTTCTAAATGTTGATACCCTCTGGTTTGAACGTGAGTTCGACATTCTTACAACATTGATAGAACTATTAGGGAGCTTTAGCAAAGAGGGAGGCAACGACAACGGGAACGTTACAAAACAGCTGGTTTCATTAGTAAAGTCAATCCCTCTGCACGCCCTGCACCTGCGTTTTATAATCTGGTGTATTTCTTTGCCGTCCTCTGTCAGCGGCTTGTGGAGAACGTCAGCACAAGACGTGGAGTTTTTCTTTCTCTCTCCGAACTTGAACACCGTTCATACCAGCTTGATTTTTGGACAACAGACACACATTTTCCACATTGAAAGAGTTGAAATGATCGCGAAGTGATAACAATGACGGGAATATCTATTTTGAAGCGACGTTCTCATTGTCGTTACCGTTGCAGCCCTCCTCGCGACTAAAGCTCCCCAATTGTTTATGCAGGGTGGCGCGTTGGGTTGAATAATGGCGTCTTGACTATCTACACGGAAGATCATAAGGCGAAGTTCGATTTTCTCAAGAATCTTGCTTTTTTGTCCAAACTCCTGACAACTTTCTCAATTTACTTTAGGAACGCGGTACTTCAACTGAGCCCCCGCCAAGGGCAAACTTCTCAGCTACTGCTAATCAGGTAAGTAAGAAATAATTTTTAGTACTTTTGAATGGATGGGGTAATAGTTACTAGTAAGGTAGCAAAATTGCTTTCCTTGCTAGACAAACATGCTAGCCATTACATCCAAATATATCACTTTTCATTGGCACTGTGTGATTCTAGGAGAGCTATTAAATTTTCTGTTGCTTCGTAAAGATGTATGTGGCAATGCATGTTATCATTCTTGTACACAAGGAGTTTGTGAGCAGCTTTATATTCTAGGAAACTGTGCACGTTTGGGTCATGAATGTGAAATGCGATTTCACCACAAACGCTGAGTTCAAGAAAGGGAAAGTACTGAACTGCTGGAAGAAAATACTCTTCTAAAGTGCGCCCTCTCTTAGTCTCTCACTGAAAGCTCAGCCCTCTTGCTCACCGGAATATTCCGTCTTTTTTTGCCAGTGGGAAATTTACGATGCTTATGTTGAAGACCTGCAGAAACAGGTAAGTGTTGATTGGCTGTTGGATCATGAATTATTTATGTGTTTTTGAAGCATGTGCGGACTACTTTCTGCGTGATTTTTGTTCTGCTTGCGTGTGACGAGTTTTGTTTGTGTTTTGTTTTGTTTTGTTTTAACTGGTTCCTGACATCATAATTTTCAAGTTGCGAGCAACGTGAGAATGGTGCCAAAAATCGTGGAGAAATTTCCCTACATGTTCTTACTTCAGTATGCATGCAAGATAATTAACTATATATTCGCGCTATTGTTTTTCATAGTTCTATCGGCCTCACTCGCCGCTCTCTCTTCTTCTCGTACCCCTTAGAGTTCTTTTTAAAAATGTCCGCCCTTGTTAAAATGAACATGTGGAAATTGTCTAGGCTTGTAGCCGACCACGACGGGTGCGTACAGTGGTGCAAGGAACACAATCTGCTCTCGTCGTCTGTTAAATGCCCAAAAGCTGGGTGCGGAAACGCGCTCAGCTGGCAGAGACGAAGCTCATCGGGAGATGGGTTTGTATGGCGATGCTCGAAAAAGAATTGCAATGGGCAAGCATCAATCCGGCAGAACTCGTGGTTTTCTGTCAGTAAGCTTTCTGTTGAGAAAATATTAGCCCTAACATACGCTTGGGCGCACAATTTTAGTTTAAGTCAAGCAGTGCACGAAACCTCGTTGGACGATGAAACCACGTCCACCGAAACGGTGATAGATTGGTATAACTATTGTCGGGAGGTTTGTGCTGACAGAATCATGAAACATCATGCGGGGCCAATAGGCGGACCTGGTACCACTGTCGAGGTAGGTGAGTCCAAGTTTGGCAAATTGAAGTATCACAAAGGTCGCTTCATCAAAGGTCAGTGGGTCTTTGGAGGCATTTGCCGAGAAACCAAAGCCTGCTTCCTCGTTCCGGTAGAGCGCGGGGATAAAGATACACTCTTAACAGTAATCCGCGCACGAATATTGCCAGGAACACGCGTGATGAGCGACATGTGGAGAGCTTACGATTGCCTCAAAGACGAGGGCTACCGGCATCTCTCAGTTAACCATGGTCTAAATTTCGTCGACCCAGACACAGGCGCTTGCACAGAGGGCTTGGAAAATACATGGTGGGGAGTGAATCGAAATATGCCTCGTACAGGTACATCCAAGGATCTGTCTCATAGCTACCTACAAGAGTGGTTGTGGCGTCAGCATTACAAAAACGATCCTTTTGGAAACATTATTGAGCATATCGCCGATCTCTACAGTGTTAGAGATATTGCCTAAGACCACTGTACGCACCGTTTGTTATCCCGAAATGAGAGGGAAGAAAGAAAAAAACAAAAAACGCGCTTTGCAGTGCGTGGCATTGGCTGCATTTGGGATGAGAGAGAGAACGAGAATAACTGTTAATAAAGAGAAGGTAGGCTCAAATTTTATTGGAAATCATGTGCTTTATTTCTGCGTGTTACCGATACACGGTGCAGGGTCATTTCCATGTTAAAAAGTATCCTGAGGCGGAATTCGATCTTTTGGGCTCTTTTTTTAGGCGTTGTTTAAGCAGAAAAAAAAACGTACTAAAGCACCAAAATTGCCGCTTACGCATTGAATTTTCCGTGTTCTGGCCCCGAAATCGCCCGGTTTTTTAAAGTCCACATAAAACTTGAAAGGACAAAGCGCAGTAGTCCCAAAGGCCGTCAACTGTGACTGCTGTCGTTTTCATAAAAGAAAAGAGCGCTTGCACAATGAAGTAGGGCCCTGTACGGAAACCTTCATGTGTGTGTCCGTTATCCAAGAATGGAACTGGTATGAACTGCGTTTACGTTTGGAGAGAGAGTAAAATTCGGCTTCGTGTGAAGTAGTTCTCCCCAAGCTGGTGATTTTGAACATTTTAGTTGTTGTTTTGCAGACGACGGCAAGGAAAAATACGGAAATGTAAAACGCACGTGAAGGCCGTGCGGAGCGTGCAGAGCGATTGTCATTGCTCATTAAAACCTGTTGTTTTGTGATGTTTTCGTTGCTGTTGCTGGCCTCGTTGCTAAAGCTCCCCCAATAAGCGTTCCCTTCCGAATACCCCCCTCTGAGCGCCCCTTGTTCCAATAAACGCCAACACCTTGTTCCAATTACGCTGGGGGTGCTGCTTGCATTATTGAAAATGAAACTGAACCGTTTGAGGCAGTAAGTGAGTTTCTCTGGATTCAACGTATTATTACTGTTACTGTTACAGTTATACAGTTACAGTTGTTGTTGTTTTTCCTATTGTGCTATTAAAATGTCGTTTTATGTCATATAAAATGTCGTTTTTGTGCTATTAAAATGTCGTTTTCTCACGTTAAATTCTTTTCCAAAAAAAATATTAGCGCTCCATCCCTAACGAGCGTCCCCTCTTCAATAAGCTTCATCCCTTGACGGTTTCTGAACTCGGCTTTAATAATGTTATCCTTTTCCTCCATCGATTAGGAGAAAAGCAAAGAGAAAGAAAGCAGAAAGACTTTCAAGAAAGACGAGGATAAAAAGAAGAAGCTGATGCAGGCTGAAGTGCAGGTTTCTTTCCTCATTATGCTATGGAGTTAGTGAAGTAAAAGTATTGCCAGCCTCATATCTTACCTGATTTGGCGGTTGATACTGTTGTGAATCAATTTTGTGTATATTTTTTTGTCCTAGTTAGGCCGCGTGGGGATTGGATGAAAGCGCAGGGCTTGGACTCCCTTTTGTTGACGCGTGTTTTTTCTTTCGCTGACGCGTGAGATTTCTGTTGTGACAAAAATTTCCGTTGTATTAAAAGTTGAGAAAAAAAAATCCCCTCGGCGTTTTGGTGTGTGATTTCCTGCGTCGTTTTGGGGTTGATCTTCCACCCTGTCCTTTTTTTTTAATGGCTGTTTCCCAGCCAGTTTTTGCAAAGTGGATTACGGTTTATTCTGCGTTGACGTTTTCGTTGGTGTTGCCGTCCGAAGTGAGCAAGCCATATTTACCATAAGTTACTTTTACTAACCCTTTTTTTTTTTTTTTTGATCAGGGCGATGACATCTCGAGGATTTCCAAACCATGCAAGATCGTGGAGAGAATGGTCAACCAGAACACTTATGATGACATTGCACAAGGTATATGATCATTTCTGGCACTTTTTTTCATAACCGGAACAGTATTTCTAAAACCTTTGGGCCTGTGAGATCGCATCATCATCAGTTTTTCATCAGATTTTTTACCGTCTAGATTTCAAGTACTGGGAAGATGCAGCAGACGAGTTTAAAGACCACGAGGGTACTCTGCTACCACTGTGGAAATTCTCGTGTGAAAAGTCAAAAAGAATGGCGGTAACCTCGCTCTGCTGGTATGTTATATATCTTCACCAATGTTTGGGCTCTTATCAAAGGGAGGAATGGCGTGACAAAGAGAATTATTGTCACTTTAACACCGCTGTTTTGGGTACTTTCTTGCGATAGTCGCAGGAAAAGATTGCATCTGCAGTTCTTTGTGTTTCTGGTCGTCGTCTTATTAGTCGGACTGACTTAATTTGCGGGCAAATTATAGATAATAAAGGGACTCCGCTCTCTTAGGGGCTGTTAACATAGGAAGATCTTAACACCATATAAACTGCATTCACTCGGAAGACCCTAGCAGCAGTGACAGAGAACCAAACATGGCGGCTTCCGGCCTTTTAGCAGCTTTTTTTTTACCAATTATGAACCACAACTGCGACCGAAATTCCTGCTTGTAAACCAAACGGAAAATTGTTTCGCTTTCTAGGATTTTCCTAGTGCTAGGATCTTCCTACCTCCATGTAAACAGCCCCTTAAATATGACCAAAAGGGTTGGACATGGCCTTTGTTGTGCCTGGATTATTTTGGGATGAAATTTCCGTAGGTAGTGGGCGTGAGCGAGAATTGCAGGTGGCTAGAGAAAACTAGAGAAAGGAACAGCTTTTGTGCGCACCCATGCAAACAAAATCCCCCCACCCCCCAGTCCCTAAGTTGAAAGATAAAAATATATAAACCACCCGCTTGGTAGACTATAGGAGAGATGGCCGGAAATCTTAGTGCTATCTGAAATTGGTGTAAAACTATTTGAAATGAAAGTTTTCCAAGGGCGCGTGTTATTTATTGAACAAATGTCTTCTTTCCTTACCGACGACTTTATGTATATATACTAATTAATTTGTAACTTTTTCCTTTCACTGTAGGAGTCCAAAATACCATGACTTATTTGGAGTTGGACACGGGTCATGTAAGTTTTTGTCACTATCATTACTAATTTTTCATGTTTCTTCTTGAACGGACGTTATTTAGTATTAATTAATCTAGACTCTGTTTTCTGCTCGCTGTGTTCAGTTTTCTGCTCTCTGTGTTTAGTTTCAAATGAAACATCTTAAACATCTTTCAAACAGCTTAAAGGGGCTGTGTCACGAAATTTAGCCAAATTCAGCGACGGGAACTGCCAAACAAATCAAGTAAAACATGAAAATAACTGGTTAAAACATTGAAAGAAGGCTTTAATAAAACAGAAAATACAAAAGGAGTCAAGGATGGGCAAAATTGAAACTGAAGGATTAAAATGGATTGCAATTGGGATTTTTGAAAAATGTTCAGCCTAACAGTTTTTCAAAGTTTATCTTTGTTGTTTGAAACTTTTCTTGTGTATGCTTGGGAGGCATATTTTGTCACGAAGCTTTGATTTTGTCGTTTAATTGTAACTACTTGGGTGACGGTAAGTTGAATAGCGAGTAAGTACGAGTCATTGGCAAAACTAAACAAAATCAACTGCACTGCCGTGACACAGTCACTTTAAGATCAAGTTTATCCGCTTTCGGAAATTCCTCGAGGTAAAAACGTTGAAAACGTTGCAGAGAATACTCTGCATTGACGGTAAACATTGGACTAATGCAACTGTTTGAATTTGTTGTCAGATGACTTTTTAAAGCAAAGTAATGGAATGGTCACAATGTATAGTTTGAAGAACCCTTCATTTCCAGAGTAAGTGACGGATAATGCTACTGTAGTCTAAAAGCAGCAGGTTTTATCAAAATAGATAACCATATAACCAGGGGAACATAACAGGGGAGAAGGGAATAATCCTTGCACATCCCCTTCCCCGTGGGAAAGGGTCTTTCGTGGGAAGGGGGTGTGGAGGTTGACTGTT